>VYXD01006830.1:3270996-3425306 GCA_013397195.1 Hylia prasina
TGCCCGGGCCGCAGCCGGCCCTGCGGGAGGGCAGCAGCCGCCGGAGGTCATTGATCCGTTTAGCGCTGGGAGTTAAAGGTAGGCTTTTTTTACTTTGCATGACGGATGTTTTACCGTCTCTCTGGCGCTTAAAATAATACTTAGCAGACCATCCATCCCTAGTTTTGCCATTGCTGAGAGGCCGGTTTGTTCGTAGACCTAAAATCAATTTTGGACACCATTTTGGGGCACATTTTGACAGGTGGTAGTATTTAGGGGCTTATAGTTGAGGAAGTCTTTGAATATTTCTGAACATTTTTTCTGGATTTGCTTCCCCTGACAACTTGACAGAACTTTTTAGAATCAGAAGATATTGGTTTATATTTCTTAAAGGTTGTGTCTGTTTCTTCTCCTGCCCTGACCCTAAATACAGTAGAGAGATAAGCAAGAGATGGTTTGTCAAGACTTCTCCCACATAGCTAGGGCTACACAGAGATCTAATATAGTGTCAGTTTAAGTAGATTTGTTTTAAAAGATTCTTAGTTATTTTTATAGTATTCTTTTTATGTGGCTGTTTTATCTGTCAATACCATACCTTTATTTTACTCGTTTTCTAGGTGGGATCTGCTGAAATTAGTACTCCTGTGACTAGGAGGATGACCAGAAGAGCTAAATCAGTTCGTAAGCCAGAGGTGATTCGAGAATGTCAGCTTGAAGAGTTGGAACATGCAGAAATGAAATCAGATGTCAGTGATAGCTCAGAGATGCAGATCACTAGAAATGAGAACACAGCTGTTCAGTCAGCACAATCAGTTGCTGAACCACAAGCTGATGGTGATGTGTCAGAAGCAGAATCAAACTGCTCTGCTGTGTCTGGTCTCCAGACACCTTTGTTTGTAAGAATAACACGAAGGCGACAAATTGTAATTCCTTATCAACTAGATTCTGCTGACAAAAAAAGACATGACAATACATCTTTTGTAAATAAGTTAAGTAGGATTCTGGATGAAGACGATGTCTCTGAAGCTGAGTCTTGTTCCTCTGCTGTTTCTGGTGTCCAGATGCTTAATGTTCCCACAAGTACAAGGAGCAGACAAAGTAAAAAGAAATTGCAGCCACACAGAGTTCATGAAGCCCCAAGTGAAGATACTTCTGATGCAGAATCATGTTGCCTAATTTCTCATGTGGAACCATCTGTCACTACCAAACGAATTACCAGGAGCATGCAAATGAAATCACAAGCAGAAAATACTAAGCAGACTGAGAAAAAAAATAGATTTGTTTCAGAAGACGAGAATTTAATTGAGGGCACTATTAAATCTGAGCCCATAGTAATTTCTGATTCAAGACCTACTGCAGAACTTGTCAGTGACACAGAAGATGCTTCCACCCTCACTGACGGTAATAAAGAACCCAGTTCACCTAAAAGCAAATGTGCTAATGCAACCCAGAATGAAGACACGAATGAAGAGATTTTAAATGATGTGACATCCAATCTTACGAAATCAAAACAAAGAGACACTAAATCACCTGTGAAAAAACAAAAAAAAAATATACAGTCTGTTGAGATAGACCATTCAGAAGCAATATGTGGCCAAATAGAAGATCACAGTAAAATACTTGCGAAGGAGGGGAAATTAGAGTGTGTGGCTGTTTCTTTGACTGACTGCATGAGTCCCAAACAACTTCTAGAATCCCTAGGACAAGTAACACCAAAGGAAAGTAAAAACACTCCAGAATGTGAAAGAGCAGATGCTGAGGCAGATGCACAGCAGTCTTTCTCGTGTGATGATAAATTAAAGAAGAGTGTGCAAACTAGTGCAGTGAGCAGCCCATCAGAGGACATGACTGTTGCACAGACAACTGAAAGCATTGGTAAAAGCAGGATGCTCAAAATGGGTGCAGACAGTGGTGACAACCATACAGAAGGATATGAGGTATCCCACAGCAGTGCAAAACCAAGCAGTGATAATTACTCCGTTGCATTGTTTCTGAGCAGCAGTGACAGTGATGACTCTGAAAATAGTGATGTGGCAGACATAGATACAGTTGATGAGGATCTGTGTTATAAAAAGCCAGATGAGAGAACTCCTTCCCTCAAAAAACCTTTAAAAAGTGGTTCGCTGCATGTTGATGGTCTTTTTGTAATTGATACTGAGCCTGGCATGAGTTCTAGCCAGAAGTATTATCTGGATGATGTAGGCCAAGACAGTGATGCTGAAAGTAAGCATGAAGGAGGTGAAAAAGATAAAGAATCAGACTTGGAAGAGGATGAAGAGGAATTGATAGATGAAGATGAAAAAGATGAAGATGATGATCTGTTGAAAAATAAGGTTGACATGTAAGTATCTTCCTAGGAGTAGCTAAAGAATCTGCATTTCATTTACGCATGTGCGGATTAAGTGCAGAATAAATAAGGGACTAGTCTCATCACATGTTGCTGCAGAAAATGGTGTTGCACATATTATAAAATAAGAATACAGTCCATAAATTTAGATTTTGGGATTTTTTTCAATTTTGAATATAGTAGGAACAGAACTCTGAAATTTTTTTTGGCATCTAGAGGCCTTATATGTGTTCAGCTTAAAAAACAATGTGAAACTGTATTGAACTGGTCATGCTGACTGAATTGATTATTCAGGTCACAGTTTTGTTTTGGTTTTTTTCCCGGTTGGAATGTAGATAACACAAGGTCCAGTAAATTCCTTACACATTACCTGGTTAGATTGTGATTTTTGAACAGTTGCATATAATTTTATGTGTCAGTTCTTGCTGTACTGGGAATGGTGACACTTCAGGTGGAACCTAGCATGGAATCAGAATAATTTAGGTGGAGTGATAGTTCTTGAATTCTTGTAGTCCAGCTGCTGCTAAAATCCCTTCTTATATTTAAAGCATAATACTTGTTTAGATTGGATAAATAGGTCTTAATCTAGTAAAAACCTTCAGGTAGGCCAGAAGTCTTAGCTAAGAAAACTTAAGCCAAGCATTCAGTGTGAAGGCATTATACAAGGTCAGTCACAGTGTGATAGAAAGTTGTTAAAGGGCTTGTATTAATAAGTATTCAAGCTACAGTAAATATCTGTTGTACCCCTTTAGATATTACCAACTTTTCTCCATTGTAGTTTAGGCTTTTAAACATTCTTTTCATGAAAAACTGCCATTGTACATTGTGGATACATTCCTTTGGCTGCCTGAATGAGGCAATGAAACAAATGTGAACGTACTAACTTTGAAATTTCATAGAACCATCAGGGCTCTGAGCCTTTGACCATGACCATGACTTAAAATCATTGCAGAACTGAACCTAATTGGGAAGAAAAAGCAAAATATTTTTTCTGTTCATCTTCCTCAGAGGACAGTCAAAGGTATAGCTGCATGCATGTTACAATGTTCTAGTAATTAACTGTTTCTCCTTTAGTGTACATCTTTCCAGTAGCATAGACCCTGGTTTGAATATCAAGAAGCTTGGAGGTTTATATATCAGTTTTGATGCAAAAAATCAGAAACGTGGATCGAGTGTAATTGAACCACTGAAGAAGAAGGACCAGGTAATGTGTTTACAATTATTCAGTTATCTGTGACTACAGTAACATGAGGGTGTTAATCTAAGAAGGTTGGTTTGTTTGATTTTAAAGAAATATCCTTTTTGTGGTTCATTGAGAACATACACCTTTTTTGACCGAAGTGTGGTTTTGCATTTGGTTTTAATGGTGAAAGTTTAAATATACCTGACTTTACAGAAACTGAAGAACAGTGCAAATTCTAGCATTACCTTGTAAAATAAACCAAAGTTGATTATACTTGGAATTTTGCCTAACAATACACAAGCTTAAGGTCTGCTGACATGACATTTAGTCCATAGCTGGAATGAATTCTAATAAATAAAAGTCTATACCCTAGTGTGGACTTAGCAGTATTTTTCAAAAGCACCCTTTGAAGTAAAGGGAATGTGTTATTTTTGTTGAGACTCTTGTTTGGCTTATCCATGATACTCCTCTTTACTCCAGAGGATTTGCTGTCTCACATCCTCCAGAGCAAGTCAGCTGCTTTCTGCTTGTTGTCCAGTGTTGTGTTTTGAAGATCCTTACTTACTGCTCTTGTATTGCATTAGAATGCTTGCTTCGATTCTGCATGATCCCTTCAGTAGGTTCTGTAAATACAGTTAAGCAGTAAAATTTGTCTCAGTGAGGTGGCTCTCTAATGTTCAAAAAAATTGTTACAGCTCTTGCAGAAGAGTGTGATAACTCCAGACTTTGAAAGAAAGGAATGTGTCCCACCCTACAGAGAATCGCTTCACCAGCTAAAGAAACAGCGCAGGGTAAGTGAAGAGCTGCCTTAAATAATGAAACAAGCTGTGGTAGAAAGCTAAGTGCTGGGACTCTGTGCATATCCAGGCCTCACTGCAAATTCAGTTATGAACTGCAATTTAGTATCTTCTTTGAGTTGTCCTTTCAGTCACCAGCTCAGTGAAGTGAATGGTTATATGCTCACTGCAAATCTGTCATTGATGCAGTGCTCCTTTATAATAGTGGTCATAAAAGAAATGTTTTAAGGGTACATATTTACATTCTAAATACTTTATCTGTCCTGTCTGTCCCATCCTAGTTACTGAATGCAAATTCACTGCTCTTGGTTTTGCATCCCAGGCAGAGCGAGAGAAGACAACAGGTGATGGCTGGTTTGGTATGAAAGCCCCAGAAATCACGAGTGAACTGAAAAATGATCTTAAAGTGTTGAAAATGAGAGGTTCATTGGACCCTAAGCATTTCTATAAGAAGAATGATAGAGATGGTCTCCCCAAGTACTTCCAGGTAAGGAAGCAGCAGCAGGTGGCATTGTACTGCTGAATTTTTGTACAGCCATATAAGGATACCTGATAATGCCTATTTTGTAGTTAGTTTCTATGTTCATTTAATTTTCTATCTTAATTATGAAAGTGTTTTGATTACTTGGATGAAATTTGCAACTATTTAACTTTGTGTTACATTTATGCTGTTTTTAGCTTTGGCTGATCTTACAGAAGTGAACAAATATGTTACTGAATCCATATTTTGAACCCTCAGAGGACTAGATTTTCACTGCCTTTTGGACTACTGGTCTTTCTAAACCAGTGTGTAGAAAATAATTGGCTTTTGTTTTCTTACTAGCTAATATGGTTTAAATGGAGACAGCTACCTTTGTGCTAAGCTGAAATTTTTGCTACTTGTAGCTCTCAACTTTGAAATGATTTGCATCAATAAAGAAATTACTAAGGAAAACTGTACATTCCTAAAGCTCAGGTCTTCCTCTCTGCAGTATGCAAGGAGACCAAAAAGGACTCTGCATACAAAACATGACTTATTTATTTTGGTATTTTGTGCTTTATTTAAGCAGCTGTCATGCTCATCTTCTGCTCTGTAGGTGTCTTCACACTTGTTGCTGGGGATTAAGGGAAAAAAAAGGTAAAATAATCAACATCTTGCTGTTCATGTACAGTAAGAATGTTTTAATTTTTGTTTCCTAGGTTGGAACTGTAGTTGATTCTCCCATAGATTTTTACCACAGTCGAATCCCTAAGAAACAGAGGAAGAGAACAATTGTGGAAGAGTTACTTGCAGATTCAGAGTTCAGAAGGTAATTAAAAGTATTTTTGTAACTCTACTATCCCATGTAAAAAAGGGGTATTTTTAACTCTGTAGCCTTTTTTGGTTTTATTCAGCTTGTAGGGTGGTTTTTTTATACTTTAAGGATAAATTTTTAGTCTTTTAGCCCTTCCATAGTACTGCCATATAGAAGGTCTAAGGAACCTTTATCTAAGGATATTAGACTGACATAATGTATATTTCATCTGCATTGAAGGGTTTTATCCAGCTTCAGTCATCACTGTTGGCAGCCACTCTTAAAGACTGATTATTTTTTCTTGGCATAACTGATAGAAAAGTGCAGCCTGTAATTCTGTGAATGTTGTTATTTCATTTTATAAATACATCAGTCTGCCACCTGTCATGGGAATCAAAATTGTGCTTGAAGATTATGATTGGATTAATTAATATCTGCATAGCCTACAGTTGTTGGAGTAGATCATTTAGTTGGTCCATTTTGGTATTGGTTATTACATGATGTTAATCTGCACTTCTCTTTTCACATAATGATGTTGAAGTAGTGCATGATTTGGGATTATAGAATTAATTTTGTCAGGCTTGTAAATTAACTATTATGTTGGGAAGGCAAGTTACTTTATCTATTTCTTTAGTAGTTTCCTGGTTTGACCTGCCTTATTAGGTATTTATTAGAAAGTAGTTTTAAAAATTAAAGTATTTGAAATTGGATCAGTCAATTTATGTTGTGGCTAATTAAGAGGCTTAATTATATACTTCAGCATTAGTGAGATTTTGGTGTTGCATTTAAAGCCTCAGCACTGCTCAGTGTGCATGTGTCATACTCATAGGTGAAGGTACATAGCTCTGTGTTAGAGGAGCTAGCACCTCACATTCAACCCTGCTCATTGTTTAGTATTCACCTCATCTCAGTTTTCTCTCTGGAGTGTACAGTAAGGTTTATTATCTTGAGTGTGGTGAGAAGGCACTATAAAAGTGGTTGCAATTTCTTCATGGCATTGTCAAAATTGTTGCGTCTTCCCCTTATGAGCAGTAGCAGTGTTTGAGCAAACTGTCCAAAATGTGACTGCATGTGCAATGAAGACCCCCTCCACCAAAATTAATTACAAAATTCAATAGAATTTACTTCCAAATCAAATTTACCTGCATTTGTCATTGATCCAACTGTTGATTCCCCTTTACTTATGCATAAGTGTATAAATGAAAGAATCTGATTCAGAAAATGTGAGAAAGCTCAGTTTGGCAAATAATGTGCATAGAGTACTGTCTGTGTTACCTTGTCTTGAACTTTGGTTTGCCATGCTTAAAAGTAAATTATCTATTTTGTTCAGATATAATAAAAAGAAGTATCAGGAGATCATGAGTGAAAGAGCAGCTTTTGCAGCAGGGAAGAGGAATCGGAAGAAGAGGAAATTTCACAATTAAGAATTGAAGAAAAATACCAAGTTGGAACAACTTACTTGTTATAAAACTTTCTTACAGAATGCTTTGGTTGTGGTGTTTTGTTTGGTTTTTTTTTGAAGATTGAAAATCATGTGCAAATTGAGGTTTAGGGAAATTCTTGCCATGAGAATTTGCTAGGAAGCTTTAAGTTAATGTAGATTTTAAAATTACTTTTTAATTAATATTTATGTAAAGAGATAATGATATGAAAGCATATTGTTAAATCTGAGTACAAAATTCAGCTTCACAGATTGTGGTCTTCTCAGGCTTCAGAATTCACATCAATTAATTAGTAAATTCAGATTAAAATTATATGTGTAATTCATCTTGGCACATATTGTGCACACATTGCTAGAATATTTTCCATGACTTGTCAGAGGTGCTGTTGGCCAAAATTGTAATGGAAGGTATTGCAAAATGGTTTGGTTGTGAAGGGTTTATTCCAACACTGACCATAATAGTATAAAGAATGTCCTGGAATTCAGTGCCTACGCATATACTTTTATATTTATGTGTGTACATATTATAATTTATAAATATTATTTAGAAGATAAAAATTACATATTATTTAATAAATAATATAAGTAATACTTATATGTAAAATTTTAACAATCATATTTTGCTTTTATTAATTTTTACAGTTTGATTATTGTCTAATGATATTTTTGAAAATAACATTGCCATCCACCCTCTGGGGTGTGGTGTGTGGATTGTGTCTGTTAGCTGACCTGGAATAGCTCAAGGTGAACGAATAGTCTGGAAGGCCTCTGCTGCCACTGTGGGGCCAGAGCTGTCATCAGCTCAGTTCCCCTTCAGTGACAGTTCACAACCTTTTGTGATTGTCAGATCTGCTGCGATGTGTGGTTGGTTTTAATGACCTGGTCATTTTATTGCTGTTAAAATTAGTGAAACTTAGTTACTGCCCTGAGGTAGCAGAAAAGATGGATAATAGGAGAAATTAAACTGGTACTACATTGTCTTAGGTGGATTGAGTGATTAGGTAGAAGTGACTATCAGAGGACCAGTGATTGATTGTTTCCTTACCACAAGAACACTGAATTTTAAAGGTTGCAGATCTTAAGCAAGAACTGCTTAACTGTGTTTTTGACCAATGTTTAACCATCAAGTTTTCTAGTGAGAACTAGTTTTTTTAAGGATTAGTTATTTGTGGTGAAATTAGCATTGTGGTATATGTTAACCACGAACTGAAGCTTGAAAGAAACTTTCCTCAGATCCTTCGGGGTGTTTTTTATCATTCCAAAGTTGGTCATAATGTTTTACTACCAGAAACAGACAGGAATCTAGAATGCTTAAAAAGTCTTCACTGTCTGGAGATGAATTGTGTCAAAATAAAGTTAATTCATTGGGAAATACTAAACAAGTACAAGTAGAACCACCTGTCCCCAGGTCTCAGTTAACATGCACAGGCTATTTTACTGCAATGATATTTATGCCAATATCTCAATTCCCAGTAAATTATAAAAAAGCCAATAAAAACAACTATGGTGTCTTGTTCTCCAGCTGAGACATAGAAGCACAAAAAAATTAATGCTGAGCACTGAGAAGAAAACAAGGCACCACAGTAGTCATTCTGTTGTATCCTGGGGTGTTCAAGTGCATCTTTGGAGAAGCAGCATGGGAGTCTGAAAGACTTAGAGAAATGCAAACTGTGGCATTACACAGCGAGCAGCAACCCTGTGCCTGTAGCTCAGGCTGCTCAGTAACTACAGAAGTCACTTCATGTGCAGCATAGCTAAAAGGGATTTGGCTTGTGCTCTTTGATTGTTCTAATCCCTTGTTTTGTCCCACGCTGTGGCCAGCGAGTGCCCGAGTTCTGTGCAGGGGGGGTGAGATGTGCAGAGGAGGTGAGATGTGGAGAGGGGGTGAGATGTGCAGAGTGTTCCAGGGCTGCAGGGTGCCCCTTGCAGGTTGTGTTTCCTGGCTGTGCCCGTCCCCTCTGCCTGAGCTCCTGCCTCAGCCTCTGTTAGATGTGGCACTGCACGGAGCACCTTTCCTTAACCACCAGGTTACTTTCCAGCACAGGCAGATGGGCTTTGAAATTCAAGTTTAAGGTGCTGGAGAGATTAAAACCCAAATGCACTTGTGGTTATTAGATTTCTCTGAAAACACATAAAAACTTTCTTGAAGCTTTGCCTATCAATTACCAGTAGTATTTTCTTTTAATGGCAGAAATATTTTTGCTAATTTGTAATTCTGCCTTTACTGACTGTGATGGTTAATGTGCCTGATGGTGTGTTTCATTTTCAGATTTTTGGTTATTGTTTTTAAATAAGCATTATTACAGTTGAAGTTACACCTGCAGGATTAAAAATAATTTTTCAAGAAAACTCCACTAATTTAATAATTCAGGAATGAATCAGATTAGTTTATTCCATTCTCAGCAAAATCAAGGTGGTTTGTTCATTGCTGGTACTGTTTTGTTTTACAACCTATTTTGATTGCTGTAATTAAAATGGTTCTTCATCTTCTGTCGGTAAGTTAGAAAAGATGGTGTTCATTCCGGTGTTTTGTCGGCTGCAGTTTGTGGGCTTGCTTCATCACTTGAAAGTAACCAGAAATGTATCATGGTGACCCATTGTACCTGAAGCGCCTCCAGGAAAGACAAGGTCTTGGTTTTTCAAGTAAAATTACTTTCCGCAGACTGTTCTGGAATCGTAGCCGCCCCACGGGGCTGGTTGTCGGTTCTGACCGCTCTGGCGGAGCTGGGGCCGGGCGGGCAGGAGCAGAGCCCTTCTCCCGCTGCCTGAGGGCGGCAGGGCCGGGAGGAGAAGGAGAGCAGAGCCCTTGTCCTGCCCCGCCTTTTCGCTGGCGGTGAGGAAGCTTCGTGTGAACGGGCCGAGCGGACACGGCAGGTTCGGTCGGGGGCGGCTGTCGCCGCCCGCTTCCAGCGTTCCTCACAGCGCCAGGCACGGCGGGAGGCGGCCCGGGGAGCTTCGCTGACGGGAGAAGGGCCAGGCCGGCGTACCGGATACCTGCGGCGGTGAGGTAAGGGGCGGGAGAGCGCGGGGGAAAGATTTCCGCCAAAAAGGCGTAGAGGGCGGGAGAAATTCATTTAAGAAGAAAAAAATAAACGGAAAAAGAGAAGACACGACTCCGCCGGGACTCGAACCCGGAACCTTTGAATCCCTTCAACCCTCTAGAAGTCCAATGCGCTATCCATTGCGCCACGGAGCCACCTGTTGGAGTTTTCGCACATCGCCAATAGAGCCTGCGCGCGCCGTCACGCGTTACCCCCGACTGCTTCGGCTTTTTTTCTCCTTTTTTCAGTTTTAGTTTTCTTAACCAACATAAATAGGGTCAGTTTTACGCGGTGCTGCGCAAACGAGTCTCGCGGCAGGCCCTGCGTGCTGCCTGAGCACTGCCCACGGCTCGGGTGGGCCCCACGGCTTCCTGTGCCGTGCTCGCCACAGGGCTGTGTCCTCATTTCTTACTGAAGACCGACTTCATCAGTTATCAGTATAAAATATTTGTTGTCATTCCACTCTGGCGTTTCCAGTATTGATCTTTATGCTCGAGGAATATAATTGTAATCCACAATTGCCTTGTATTGAGGAACTCTTCCTCCAGATGTCTATAAATGCTCAGTAGCACCGCCCTCCCCCGTGGATTCAGAAAGAGATTTTTCCATAAAAGCTGTAATTCTAGTCTGAAACAAGTCCGCGATACTATTTTTTTTTAAATTATGAATAGGCATAATAGAAACCCCAAAAGACAAGAATATGTGGTTATTCTTTCTTTAACCTTGCCCTCCAGTGTATTGCAAGCGGAGCCTGTGGCCTTCGGCTCGGGGAGGAGGCGCGGGGCTGCCGGCACCGGCCCCGAGGAGAGGTCCGGGCAGTAAGTGAGGCCTGCGCAGTAATACTTTGTGAGAATACGGTGCTGCACTTTATCATAATTTAAAAGTACAGGTATCCATAAGAGTGGAGAAAAGCATGTAAATAAGCACAGCCTAAAATCCGAAGGAAAAAGGAAGCTAATCACACCGATGTAAAATAAACTGACTCAGATAACACACTCCCCGTGGTATTGCACCCAGGGCTGAGATACCGAATGTAATGAATAATTGAGGTGACTCAGGCACTCCGGCAGTGTGTCCTGTGATTCCCAGGAAGCCAGCTGCTGTGCCTGCGGCCAGCTTTAAGCCAGAGCTCTTGAGCTGCCTCATGACTGAATAGCTCCTGCAATGCTGCCCAGAAAAGGAGGTTGCTGGAAGGATTCGGCAGTTACAGCAAGTACCAAACGAGGTACAACCCCCAAGCTAACAGACTGTTGTTGAGTCTCAGAACATTTGTAAACAAACCAAGAATCACTGAGCTATACAAGATTCTGAGCAGGTCTGGTCGAATTTGTAAGCTCTGGGTCTTGCCACAATTGTTCTGTTATGGACAGAGCTCTTCACAGTGCTCCTGGTAAAGGAATGCAAAGTCTGGAAAAATTGACTCCTCAAAGCCCTGTACTGCAGCAAAGAAACAGAAG
Source organism: Hylia prasina (assembly GCA_013397195.1). NCBI lineage: Eukaryota > Metazoa > Chordata > Aves > Passeriformes > Sylviidae > Hylia > Hylia prasina. Next base: position 3,282,516 of record VYXD01006830.1, read on the forward strand.
TCTTGTTTTTAAGAACTGAGTTGATCTTCAGAATAATAATCTTAAATTTATGTTTATGCAATTCAAATAAATCTCTTGTAAGTAACTAAGAATCACTGTAAACATCTTGTAGTTTGGGGGCACCTGGGCAGGTTCGTTGTGGGGTGCAGTGAGTGTTGGTGCCTCACCAATGTGATCTGGTGGTAGTGACTGCAGATGGTGAAGAACCAGACAAGAACCATTCTTCTCTGTCACAAGACTGGTTCTGAGACTGTCAGCGTGAAGAATTGTGACACTCACATGATTGTTACTTCCTCTGGTATTTTCATTGTGGATAGTTGGTTTATAAAGGTAGATGAAGGCTCGTTCCATTTACGTAGAAGGACTGACTAGCAAAACGTTTGGAATTTTGCCAGAAATGTTTCAAAATATTCAAGTCGGTTGGCTTTTTTATTCTGTAAGTGTGGCCCCGGTGCAAAGTCCACCTTTGCGTTTGCACAGCAGATGGAGCTACTGCATGAGAAACAGGGCAGCTCACGGGTCATGAACTTAGAAAATGTGGCCATAGGCAAAAACGACCGATCTGATTAACCTTTGCTGGCGCCTGGACCCAGATCAGTCCTTTGGACTTTCCCTCTTCTGGGACTGTCTGAAGTCCACTTCTGTTGCAAGCTGGCTTTCGTTTCAGCTCCTCTTCAACTTTATGTTCTTTTTCAAGGAGCAGAAGTTATTTGGAATAGAGTTGTGCTGGGTTTAGTTACTGGCACACAGAGAAATTTTGCTGAGCTCATGTGCCATTTTGCTAATTTTTAATAGGAGGAGAAACTGAGCTAGGAATACCTTGAATACTCAAGTCAGGAAGTGCATCAATGGCAGGCAAAAAATATTATCATCATATAGAAGACTTCTATTGATTAAAATAAATCTAGACATTATTTATGAAATTGAAGTGATCTTTGGGAGACTTTTTACAACATGGGTTTCAACATTAACTTCTGTTAATGTACTGTAGTGCTATGTACTGTTTATTGATTTGTGCTGCCTCTGCAGCACAGCATGTAGATTGTATTTCAAAGGTTTAATTGTAAATTTGCTTCACCTACGTGAATATTCACTTAATGTAACTGGATCAGAATTTATGAATTTGATTTTCATAGCTAAGGTCATTGTGCAATATGAAATAATGGACTGGATGGCAGAATTCCCAAATTCTAATCCTAAGTTTGTTTTGGCCCTAAAACGAAGCAAGCCATTCACATTTTCTTGTAGGGTTATATCCAGCTGCAGGATTTTAACTCCATAATATTTCTGTGGAACTGACAACTCTTCAATCTGTTCCATGGCCTTATAACTGTTTGAGCACATTCTTCACCTTTCTCATGCCTATTCTTTTACTCCAAGTGTGAAGGAAGTGTGGCTGAGCACCAGACCCTGCACAGGCACCGCTGTGCAGAGAAGATGCTCAGCAGCTCTTGGTCCACACACACAGCACACAAGGAAGATCATCAAGCACCTCTGCTACAAATGAGTTACCTGTGGATTCTCTGTCTCCTTTGAACAAAAAGATGTCTCTAAAACAGCATCACTAGGCTTCTTGTACCCCTGCATGGTATCTTCCAAAAGGGAAACAAATCTCTTCTAATTTCACAGGTTAAAGAAAGATGAGTGACTTCTTGTGAAAATGAGCCCTCTCTTGTACACAGGTAGAAATCTGAAATTATTTTTGTAGTAAGAGAAGACCTCGGGGCTTTTTTCTGATATAATTGCTACTAGAGTGTAGATCAGGGGTGCACAGGACCTAAGGAGCTAACTGAGGAAAAGGAGCTGTGACAGGAGGTCAGCATGCTTCATACCATTGGGAAAAAAGGAGAGATCAACAGGATAGAGAGCATTGTTACTTTTGGCAAAAGAGGAGAAGGCTCCTTCTCTGCCTGCAGAAGTGCAATCACAGAACAAATGTGCTACCCTGGGAAAAGATGAGGATGAGCAAGGACCATTGGGGGAGGCATCAGAGCCAGCTGAACCTCAGCCAAATATCAACAAGAAGAGTAAAAAACGTCTGGTAAGTACTAGAGATTCCCATCTGTAGGGAATGGAAACATTCATCTGCTACATCGATGTGATGTTTTGGGATGTTTGCAAAGTGCCAGGATCCAGGATACTGCAGGGAGACTGTCAAGGCTTGTCTGGTCCTTAGACTTTTGCTCCTTGCTGAGTCTGCATGGGCACCAAGGACATATCAAGAGGGGGACAGTGAAAGCTGTGGGGCTGAGGGTGAAGGTTACAAGGGCCCAGATCCTTTCAGTGAACAGAAGAAGCTGGGATAGGAAAGACATCCTGAGGAAGGGTTGTTGTAATCTAAAGAGAAGTGATGTTGCAGGGTCAGTGAAGAGGTGTCCTTAAGATAGGGGAGGATCTCACTCTTCCACTGTGAAAGCAGCAGAGCTGGGGGCCTATCCTAAGTGCCAATACATAAATGCTTGCAGTATGGAGGAAAGCAGAAGGAATTTGAAGTTTGTGCACAGTTGGAAGACTAAGATGTCATTAGAAACAGAATAGCAGTTACCTGAAATGTATACTTCAGTTATTACTTTCTTAGTTATTTCTAACCTTTTAAAATTCAATTTGATGGTATCAAATGGTTTTATAAAAGAAGATCGATTGTAGAATTCCAGTTGTAGGTAGGCTGGCTCATGGTTTAGTGACTTGGTCAAATATGTCTGCCAGTCCCTAGCAGAGCCAGCTCAGCTCTGACTTAACTATCTGGAGTTCTACTTCAATCTTCTTTTTCTTATTTTCCATCCATAAAATTGTATCATGAGTGTGATTATGTAATGCAATTAGACTACTACTTTCAGAACTGTAGATCTGCCAAATTTAGTGCTAGTTGCAATAGACTGTGCTCATTATTTGACCCAGATTTATCATCTTGTCCTGGCCAAGTTAGTCTGGCTAATTCATACTACAGCTGGAAGACTTAATTTACCATGTGTTGAAGATAACAGATGTATGAAAGGAAGTGAAAGCAGCAAAGCTAGTTCATCCACCAAGCACATTAAAATTTGTTCTTGAGAATCTTCATTAAAATGACTACCTAAATACATAGCTATATCTTATATTGGTATGCTCTAATATAAAATAGTAATTTGATTGGTGCTTCAAGACTGACAAATGTAAAAAAATCTCTGTATCTGTAAGCACAGTAAATTTGTTTTGGAAGTCATTTAGATATTGTGTAAGTGAATGCTATGTTGCAATCTTGCACTAAGCCCAAAAGCAGAACACCGAGCTCAGACTCTGCACTTTTGTAATCTATCAGTACAACCTTTTCTCTCTTTTAACAGCCATAGTGGAAGCACACTGAACTAGCAAGTGATTTTTATAGCTAATCCTTGCATAGTCCTTGCTCCATATTCTCCTTCCAATTTTTGTCGCATAAAACCAGTCATTGAACTTAATGCAACTTATCACCCAGCAGAAGTTACAGTATGAAGAAACAAAAAGCTTCACATCAAAGAGTCTTCTGTGCAGACAGAGCAGACAAAAGGCTTCTTTGTGATAAATGTGCAGAGTTGGCTCTGCCACTCTAAGTCAGCAGTCAATTTTCTTCAATTCTAGCATTGAAGTAAAAGAATGTCCTTTGTTCTTATAGGAGGGTTACTTTCATTTCCAGACTGCTGGCAGGCAGTAAGCATTGACCTAACAACACAAAAAGTTAATTTTCTGTGTTCAGAATTGTGATATGCTTCTATAGAGGTGTGTCCTGGTTTATTCAAATTAGTAATAGGTACCAGTCATTCCTGCAGCAAAGTGAAACAAGCAGCTTCCACAGTCAATGATACCTGGAAATCATAGGAATCACTACTAACAAGACCCCTTATTTTTTGTCACACCCTTCATGGAGATAATGTATTGTTGTTGTTTGTTACTGTTATTACAATATATGACTGTAGTTAATTTTGTAAATATCGGAGTTTGCAATCACTAGGGCTTGGAATCTAGGAAAATAGTGTGAAAGAGCCAAAAGAAATGCCATCACAGCTCCCATCCAAAATTAGAGATTAGGGTAGACATTTACACCAAGACAGAGGGTCAGGGATATTTCCATCGGGTTCCAATACAAGTGGCCTTTTTTCCATAAACTTGCTACAAAAGTATCACTCGCTTTTGTTAATCCTGTGATGACAAGACATTCCTTTGTGTGTCTAAAAAGGGAAATATGGCTTCTTAATTTACCTTCAAGGACTAATCTTATTCACAGGTAGTTTGGAAGGGAAATAGGCCCTTTTTGTATTTGGTATTAATTGCTATTTGCTAATTGGTATTTGTTACATGGAGGCCTTGTGCTTTTTGACTGAAAGATTTGCATCTTGTTTGACAGCAAAGCAGTTATCTGCTAGAGATAGTTGTGTGTTTTATGTTATTAATAAGAATGAGAAAGCGTGAAATAGCATTTGGTGGAAGTGTGAGAAATTGTATCTCTAGGCAGGCTGGACAAGTAACTTTAACACTGGGTTAAAATTGAATAATAGCATCTGGTAGAAAAGTTACTGTAGAATCCTTAGAAATTCTGAGAGTGTAAGGGAAAAAAAGAAGGGGCAAAGGGGAAACATAAAGACCTGGACTATGGAGAATGAGAGTAGTGTTGATGGTGCTGATAAAACTTTTTTAAGGGGTTGGCTTTGGGTAGAGATTGTTTTTTCAGGGTCTTCACTTCTGCAGTGCAGAATGGGTTTAAAGTGAGTATGCAGCTAAAACATGGTAGAACACAATGAAATCAGTTCCCCAGGCTGTATTAATTTCCTTCTTCATAAAATCATAAATTCAGATTGTTTTGCTATCTCTGTGCTGGCAAAGCTTGTATGACGTATATCTGTTGTGGGAATTTACAGCTGCAAGCCACATACAGTCTGACTTCAATATACTTACATAAATGGCAGAATAATTCATTTTCAGCTCATGAATTTTAGCACTCCTGATGTGATACCTCTCTTCCTTTGGGTCATATCTAAAAGCCAATTAGGGACCCGTTGATTTGCATCATGAGATATGGGTTTGTTATCGTCCCAGTAAGGAAGACAGATTATAAAGTATTGCTTAAAATACCTTTTGTTGTGGCTAACACTGTAAAGGAAAAGGATAGTGTAGGTAGTTTTATTTCCTTCCAGATGCTGAGTTGTGTAATATTGAACAGGTCTCAAATCAGAGCTCAGCACACTGGGCAGATCCTGTCCTGGAAAGGGCATCTGACATTTTGGTTCTTTGAGCTCCTGCAGGATTTTCTTAAAACAATTCTATTTCTCATGTCTACTGTCAAACAGAAATTCAGTTCACTTAAGAACTGTTTGTTGCACTTTTGGATGAAGACAAGGACACACAGGCAGTGTGATGAGCAGTACGGAGTGGGAGCTCCCTGTGGGCTCCTCTCCTCCTGCTGGCTGCGTCCCACAGCCACGGGGAAGTGTCACAGCACGGGCCTGACCGCCAGGCCCTGCGTCAGCACAGCGCCTCACGGCCACCACTGACCCCTCACCACGGGCCTCTTCTGCCCTGCGTCAGAGCCCCTGCGAGGAAACAACCCTGGGTAAAGAGCTGCAAAGTGATGGTTACACATCCCGGTTTTGAGAGCACCAATGTCTTCAGGGCAGATCTACAGCCTGGGTGGGTGGGGAGTGATCCTAACTGGAACTTTTAAATAACTTCCATATCATCATCATCATCAATAGTTATGATAATAACAATAACGGAACAATAACAATAAAAATAATATCAACAACAATAATGATAATACTAGTAGTAGTAGTACAATGTGATGCCTGGAATAAATAAGTTTACCTCTCCATGTTAGTCTGTTGAACTCTGGACTGATGGAGGGTGTTTTGAGCTTGTGCACAGTTTTACACTGACATGAATTCATTTTGTTGGGGGCAGGGGGGTGGTGATGTTTGCATTTTATTCTTTCTTCCAGTTTATAAGTAAACTTTTAAAAAATAATTTTTAATAAGAAATATTTTTTTTAAAGAAGTAGCCTGTAAAACTCTCAGCTGAAAGTAGGAACTTCTGTATTTCATAATGGCTCATTGGCAAATAGATGGCACATTTTTCATCTACTAGAAAAGTAAAAATAATAGTTAAAATTAAAGTGTGAAAAAGTTTACTCAACACAGTATTCAACTTCTTGATTTAGGGGGAAAAAATCCAACCTCACTGCTCAGTTATCCTCACTGTGATTCATCAGCTGCTGTCTCCTGGGCAGGTCTGACTGCTGATTGGGCACAGAACTTCTCAAGGTGTGTCTTTTGTCAAGAAGCTTTTGCATTTTAAGAGCACACAGTAGACCATGATAGCCTCCTGCTATGGTAAGAACTGTTGTATGTCTATTTATTAACCTGTACAGTCTTACTGTTAGAAACAGTGCTTGATGGTTAGTAGCAAATAATTACATGTGTTAGCAGATGTTTCCAAATCAACTTTTTGTGGGTTTAAAATCTGGAAAGATTTTAATTTTGGATCTTGTGACAGCTTTTGCTCAGTGTGCTAGTAGTGTTTTTTAAAATTCTGAATTAAAATAACTGTGAATATATAATAGCAAGGGATATTATCAAATCCAAAGAGAATTAGATTAAAATATTTTTGTAATGTAATACTTTGAGAGAGAAATGTTTATAAGATTTTAGATGCTCTGTATTTTTTTATAAAAAATGTATGTGTCAACTATTTGCAAGTTAAGTAATACAAGAAAACTTTCTTCTCATTGCATTGTGTTCAGGGCAATTTTGTTTTTTCAGAGTTATGAATTGGCTTTATATTTTTTGTAAATTTATCAATCTAAATTATTTGTAAGATAAAATTAATCTGATTTTCACTTATCTTTTCAGCTGGCTTTGAAAAAATAAGGGAGAATCCTGAGGAAAAATACAGGGATATATTAGAAACATTTTTGCTTTGTAATTGTTAGGTTTAGGTCATCTTTACTATCAAATAAAAAGATGCAATCACAGGAATTGAAAAGATTTGAAACGTGCTACATAGACAAGTTTGCATGAAAATGTCTGTGATCTAATACTGCTGGAGGATTGCAGAAAAGGCTTAGGAAAACAGCAGCTGTAATAGCCAGCAGTGTAATGTCTGCTCTCCTCCTTCACAGCAGCGCTGCTCAGAGCTCAGTGCACATGACTGTACTTGTTTCAGCTCTTGGAAAAATGTTGCAGTCATGGCACAAGCACCAACTTCTTTGTGAGGGATGATACATAGTAAAAGGAGAGTTTCATTTTAATATTACATTAGTAAAAAACTAATTTTAGGATAATACATAACTGAAAACAAAGAACCTTTTAAGGATAAATGATTTAAAGAGATATTTAAGAAGTAACTCTTTCATCAAACTACCAAAACCACAAGGATTTTGTGGATATTCAGACAGAAGTTTCTTGCTGTTGAATTACACGGATTGGGTTCTAGTGCTTTGGCATATTTATTGTTTTTAAAAGATTTTGTGTTTTGCAATTTTGTGCTTTAGAATAGTAAGATTTTTTGTTTGTGTACATGAGGAGTGTCTTCACAGTTAGTAAGGTAGAATGGATTTTTTCTCAGAATTTTAACTCTGAGCACTAGTCAACACAAGAGGGTGCCGAAATGCTGGTAAAATAGTGTTATATACATAACACATATAAAACATGGTTGTTTTGATCTCTCCCAGCCTTTTTTTGTTTGCACATTCACCTCTGTGATACTGTAATATCAGAATACCCCTCTTTCTACGTGTTCTTATAATGATACCAAACACATTCTCCTCACCAGCAGCTGGCACCATCAAAGAAAGATTTCTCAGTATGCAAATAAACTTAACTGCAACAGCAATTTATGTAATTTATGTCATGTTCTTGTCTTGCTTGTGCTGGCTTTAGTTCTTTGTGCAGGGGTCAGAGACTGGTTTCTATTTCTATATGCCATGCTATCAGCAAAGGAAGAAGATACAGTAAAAACTTTGAAATCCATTAATCATTCATGGGCTCTTGCCCATGGACCCTCATGGTGCAATTACTTTAACCATTCCCTTATTTATGTGATTTTTTTCTGGGCTGAAGCTTTAAGGATTCACATGTGTCCTACTCTTCAAGCTCATTTCCTCAAAGTCTTGCAGCCAGTGTGCAAGAAGAACCAAAGTGCAAGTACTATTGACAGAGGCAGTTGCACATCATGAGCTTAGAAATTTGATTTCAAGAAATGAGATTTCTTGTCTTTGTTGCTTGGATGGCAAAATTATAAGATACTTGGAATTACATATTTTTAGGTGGGTTTTGCTTTCAAAAGATGAAGCCTGCCATACCTTACAGTCCCTCCTGCTGAGTCACCACACTATATTTCTGGAGCTGGGTGTAGTTCATCAACCAGCTAGAGAAAGATACGTGTATCTGGCTAAAGAATGCTCTCAGACAGTATTTGTCAGATTGGAGTCCAGGGAAATCACTCAGCAGTTTACAATCATTGTAATGGTGGATCCCATTAGTGAGTGTCTGCTGTGTGCGTGTGCATTCAGCCAAATGTTTGTAAAGGAGCAAATGCATCTTTGTATCTTCCTCTTTGCTCACATGCAGTAATAAACTGAGTTCAAACAGCGAACTGCTAAGTCTAAACATCTTGAAAACAGCCATTAATTTCATGTCTGTAACATTTTCTATGTGTCCCAGCAGCTGATTGCAATCACCAGTGCCAGCATTTGGACTCTCACATATCTGCTTTGTTGCAATGAAGTTGCACATCTCAGCGCATTATTGGTTCCTGCAGTAAATGGCACTCACAAATTGTGCAAGGATTGTGTAATCCTTTGCTGTGGGTTATATGATTTGAATTATAATTAGATGCCAGGCTAAGTACTCTTTTTGTCATATAAAGGGGTTTCTGAAAAAAAGGAAAATAATCTAGTCATTGTTGGAGTCTTTTTTGTATATATTTTAATGAAAGGCCTGTCATCTTATTTGATGGGCTGGTGTCTTCAGATTAGTGCTGCCTTCTTAACTGTGTCTAATCTCATTTGATTTAAGCATCATGGAATAATTTAAAAAATCAATCTACCATAGGTTTGTTTTGAAGTCAAGGGGGTTAGCAAATGAGTAAACATCAGTTCATCATGTTTAATTAGCTAACAGGAATTTTCTGAAACCATTAAACAGGATCTTAACAAGCAGATTGGATGTAGGCATATTAATTTATAGTGAAGTTCTGGTGTGGAAACTGAAAACTTTAAATCTGGCTCTGTTTTCCTTTATACAGAAATTACAAAACAGTTTATCTATATAGTTTTAGTAAATCCTTCAGTAATGTGAAGCATTTCTTTTAGTCCCCTTCCATCAACCTATGAAGTTGAAAAGACGAATATTTGTCTCCATCACTGGTTCATTTGCAAGAACTAAAAGAGCATAAACAACTCAGAAATTCCTTTACATATCAATATATCAAATGCAAATACGTGAACTGTGCAGTGTTAGAGCAGTGACCTTCAACCAGACTCTAAGTCAAGAATTTCTATTTCCATGGCTTCTCATTCTTGCTGAGTATTTTCCTGGGATAATGTATGGATCTTTTGTGGTGTGTTGTTTGCTGGAGAATGAATGGAGGCCTCTGGCTCATTTATCCTACTGTCTCACTTGGGATTTGAACTATTTTGCTAGAAAAGAATGTCTAGTGCTCTCACTTTCAACTCTAATCCCCCCATCATTAAGCTTGCTGTAGCAGTTCCCTGTTGCATAACTATTTTCTCAGCTATAGAGCCTAGTGATGGTTTGGAAGAGTAGCTAAGATTTACAGGATACTGTATGCTTGTGCTATTGAAGCTCTCCATCATAAACACGTTATAGCTTAGAATAAGAAAAAATACCTCTAATTTCAGTAATTTTCTTTCACATCCTCCATACACTTTCTTTTTTCAGTTTGGTTTGTCTCTTTTTGTATTGTCCTCGTCTCAAATAGTTGAAATTATGGCCAGCTGAAACCTTGTCATGACACTGACATAAAAGTGTCAGTGCTTTTCAGCACTGTGGATTGTTTTGTTTGGGTCTACTGGGGCATGGGGAGTTTGTTGTTTAGTTTTATTTTTGCAAAAAAAAATACTCACTTTGTATTCAGGCAGATACCATTAAAGAAGAAAAATAAATATATCTGTCTTGATATCCAAATTAAGGATATTATTGCTTACTATAAGGTAATTTGGGATTTTTTCATTGCTGTTCCCTGATATTAGTGGTTTTTTCTTGCCCTACATCACAACTTCTCAGAATATTAACAATTTTTTTCAAATTGCATACTTCTGCTGTTAACTTTCCCTTAAGACTTGCCAAAATAAAGCTATTAAAAAAAATGCCTTGAGGATGGCATTACTTTACAGGAATTCAGTCAGAAGACAACATACCAGCTGATGCAATTCTATGGAATTTTTTTAATTAATGGGAAGAAAAATTATGTATTTAGAAAATAGAAACCTATTATCTAGGCAACTCTTGATCTACTTCTAGAGCTATTAACATGTTTACAGATTCTTCTACTAGTGAAACTGCACTATTGCTCATGTAACAGTAGGGAAAAAAAAACAAACAAGGAAGATTTTAGTCATTCTCATGTGTCAGCCTTTTCTCTAATCGCATTTTACTGCAGGCTTTCAGCTATTTATTTTGGTCTGTGTTAGACTCCTCTATTCTCTACTCTCCCTACTTAGCTTAAAATTTTCTTGATGTCTTTTCATCTGACTTGTTTTAGCTACTGCTTTTCTTCCTCTTTACTGCATCTCATATTTATCTGTCTGTGTCTTTCTTATTAATACCGAGTTTATTCCTACTTTTTGAAAATACTATTGGAAGGATTCTCTAGAAGTGGAGTCCATGAAACAGGAAAAGTGAGAACTTAAAGGACAAGACAGCTTGAGGAGCAGGATAAAATAGAGCTGTTTAGTTATACCAAGAGAGAGAACAACTTCAAAAAAACTGCAATAACATTTTAAAATATCAGAATTAGCAAAAACAGTCTAGGAAACTAATGATATTACTTTGTTCATGAAGTTTGGGGACCATTAATAAGTGCAATGCTCTTGACAGGTGTTCCACTGTTTTCCATGTACAACTTCTGTACACCCATGCTCAGCCGTGTCATTAGAACTGAGAGCAGAAAATTTCCATATAATGTTAAGTATTGTATGGAAATATTGCTTTATATTATAGCTTAAAGTACTTGGGAGACTTTAATATAGTTCTCTCAGCTATACACTTTAGCACAATGACTACTGTGTTACAGATTGGTGCACTTCCTTCATCAAATTTCTAGATTTATCAGTGTGACTTTTAAAATTAACATAGGAACTTGTGCTAATAAACTGCAGGTTTTACAGTGCAATGCTGTCAGTCTTGAAACTCACTTACCCTCCTTTCAGAAGAGATCAGATTCTCTTCCTGCAGCAAGACTAATGCAGGCTCGCTCAGAAAGTCTTCTACTGAGCAAGCTCTCCAGGACAGGAGATGAGCTGCTTCTGGTTTAGTTCCATTTTGTGGAACACTACTGCTGATGTGCAAGTCTGTGTTATTTCTGCATACAGATATACTTTTGTATTGTAAACATTTAGAATGTCTTTGAAATAGGTGGGGTATTAAATGCAGGGAAATCTATCAAGGCAGAGCTGCTGTTACCACTGCAGAGAGTTGTAACTGAGCTGTCTTTGTCTTTTGCTCTTCTAATGTAATACATAAAGCTTCAGACAGATGGCAGAGGAAATGTTCAAATGTTATATTGGAGTTAAACTCCAATAAAAGCGCTGAAGCTCTCCTTTCAGTTTGCACATGATACACTATAAAATTTTTGATGAGTTTATCTGGTAATTGCAGGATTACAGCCAACAAAACCAAAGCCAAAGTAATACTACAGCTGAACCCAGTGCTTCAGCTGCAATGCATTAGGATTTTAACCCAAACTACCATACACCTGTGGCACTGCACAGGTGTTCAGACATTGCTGCAAAGTAAGGGCTTGGCTGAAGCAATCAGCTTTGCTCTGAACCTCAGCTGAGGTGCTTCAAGTTACACTTGAGAACCAAAGTTCTACTGGAAGGTGTCCTACCCTGCAGCAGTATGGATCATGCTGCCTCTGCACTCGTGCTGTTATTGGAGCAGATTGCTACAGAATTTGGTGAGGCAAGGCTGGAGAGCTTCTGAGGAAGAGGCCAGTGCACAACACAGTGTCAGTAGGAATTTGTCATGAGGAACGCTGCAGGACAGAAGTCAGCAGGTAAGGAAAGCTCAGTGGTGATGACTGAGAAATCAATAGAATCTAGCCTCCATTTAAGGATGGTTGGTGGCTTGAATGCTGTAACACTGCATCACAGAATAGGAGGGAAACAGGAAGGGACTGGAAAGAAATCCTTTGTGCTATCTGCAGAAATACTAATAAAAATGGGATGTGGACAGATTTGGTAAGGAATTAAGCTTGCTACCACAAAATTAATCAAGAATACTCTGAACAAATTTGAATTGGCATGGCAAGTTTAGACTGGCTCAGCATTTTGTTTCATCTACCTGTGGTGCTTTTTATCTGTCTCCAGTACTCCTGGCACTGCCTATACCATATCTTCAAAGGGAAAGGAAGTAGCTCTTTGTTTATGAGACTTGCCCTGCATTTACAAAAACATGACTGGTAGCATTTTTGCATGTAAGCTCAGATGATTCTAAGAAATTCCTGACTCGCTACTAGTGTTTTCTTCAACTGGAACCCAAGTATTTTAACATTTCAACTTGTTAGCTGTTTGGGTCCAAAGGTGTACTACAAACCAAGTTATTGCGTTTTGCATATACAGTCACACTTAAGTAAAGGATCTGTCTGACTCTTACAGACAGAATGACTTACTAAGAAAGTTGAGGTTATGACCCATCTTGCCCTTTATGGCTGAGCTCTCCATAAAGCAGCTTCCCATGTGTTAAAATTTTTAGCCCAACTTTTAGTGATACTCAGCCTTCTTTTTATTGCTGGTTGTCTCAGTACAAGTTACATAGTATCGTGAATTCCAGCCCTAACTGCCATGTATAGAAGGACATTCCATTTAGAAAACTGAGAAAACATCAATCTGAAATGAAAACAGAATTTATATTAAGACTTCATTTGTTTCAGCTTTGTACCCAGTGTCTTACAGAATCATTCTCATTGAATACAATAGTTTATTTTAATAAACCTGTTTATTTGATCTTGATTATTTTAAAGGTTCTTTCCAACCAAATGATTCTATGGTTGTTGATCATCTTCAGGAAGTGCATTATTTTTCTTTTCCTTTTAAATTATGGGTTGATTAAAAAGAAACAAATAGCAAGTGATTTTACTTTCTGACTGTGTTGAATTTACAAGTAAACTATTTTTAATTTCAAAGGGTTGTTTTTTTTTTTTAACTTATCATGCAGCTTTTTGAATCTGGGGGTAACCAGCATGGTATGTTCTGCTCCTAGCCCCTAAAGAGTTCTTATCACTTTGTTGAAAAATAAAAGTCAACAAAATGAGTGCATAAACAGATAGGAAAATGTACTAAGCATGATTTTGTGGCTTGGAGTCCCAGACTGTTGGGGAGGAGAGGCAGAGAGTAGGAAGGAGAAGACAAATCCTGTTGTTAACTACACAATTCAAGAGTTTAGGCTAGAGGAGCAGTAAGAATATATATACACAAGAGCAAAGGTAGGTTGCAGAGTAAAAAGACTCAGGACTACTAAGCTGTTGCAGAAATGCAGAAACCAGGCTCAGATAAACTAAACTTTTTGTTCTAATCCATTTCAATGCAAAATCAGCTTGGTTTGCTCAAGCCACCTTTATCAGTGTCTTAAGCTAAGAAGATTGACTTAGCACTGGGGTGTGTGAGAAGTGCCACCATAGTCCTTCCTTTTGTAATGCTGCAAAAACTGCCATGTGGGTGCAGAATGAAGCACAACTTGAAAGTGCATTTGTCTGTTGGCTGTGACTTAGCAAACACACCAGTGATCTATTTTGTTGTTATTTCTGCTGCCAGTTTGATTCTTATCACAAGTCAATTTTGGTAGATTAGACAGCACTCAGATCCTGGAGTTAATTAGTCATGTGAATATCTCAGCCTTTTTTTAAAAAAACCAGTGTTATTTGTAGAACACAAATTTGTAGAATTTCTTGAAAGACAGACCTAAGTTAACCGTAAGTTTTAAACACCAGAAGGCAAATAAAAAAAAATATTTTAAAAAAATAATGTTGAGCTTTTTCAGAAGCTCTGTCTCTGAGCAGCCTTATTAAAAAAACTATGGCAGTCCTATTTCCTTCCTATTCTGAAGGGTAGAAGAGCTGAAGAGGAATGTATTAAATCATAAAACATTTCAGAAACTCATTGCAGTAACAAGTAGTTATAGAACTTGAGACAGGCCATGGTCCTGCCTCTGCACATTTTTTTAAAAAAACATACACTGTGCAGGGACACAATTTTGTGTTTTCAGTAAAATAGGACCATTTCACCTATCCAGTTTAGCATCTGACCACACAAATGGTAGACTTGGTGCAATGGAAGGGAGGAACTTTTGGGCTGATATGGCTAAGGAATTGAAAGGAGCAGGATTAGAATGTTGAAGTTGGATCAGTCCACAGTAAAATTTTAGCATAGAATCACAGATGTAAATTCATTTTTTCTTCATCCCTCTCCCCACAGACAGCTTAGCATGCTAGCATTAATCAGATTTCTGATTATATGGCATATGTATTTACAGTCTGTTGCTGTTGGGTGCACAGGCTCTGGCTGTTCAAGCTGAGAAGCAGCTGTGGAGTCTTTTCAACAGTGAATACTGGCTCAATTTCAGCACTGACCTAACACACTGCTTGTGCAGGTAGGATGAAATCCCATCTAGCTACAAAAGACCACACAGACGTACAGAAAGAGGAAAGATTTACTAGACTATAGTCACCAACATTTTCTGTTTAAGTGTTTGATTATCTTAGTTCTATTTATTCATTTGAGTCTGGTCATAAAAATACTGTTACAATTAGCTCTAGCCTTCAAAAGATCTGCTAAGTTGCTTGTACTGAATGCATTTGGAGACTTGTGCTTCTATTTTCTGGGGACGTGCTAGGTACATTAATACTTGATCACCTGATTGCTGTCATATCATCTGCATTATGCACAAACATTTGCCATTTCTGGGAATCAAAAAACATTACACAGCACATTCATTTTAACTTTAGACCAGTGGCAGGAGAATGTACAATGACTAATCTGGCTGTATAGAGTTAGGGAATTACCCATACACTGGGTCAAGTATTCTTAAAATCTGCCAGAGCAATGCCACTTTCAAAATTCTTTGAACTAGCTTGTACTAGTGAAGCAGATTTGTTCCACATCTGCATTCCATGAGCAATGCAAGAACATTTGCATGATTGGACCAAAAGTCTCTTCCTAGGACAAACTTTTGCTTATACAAGTGTTGTAAGAATGTAAGTATATAGGCATATTTACTACCCCAGTTTTCAAAATTTTCAGAGATCTTGGTTGTGTCTTTTCAATAGTTTTTTATTTGTTGTTTTATCTGCATAGATCGTCTTTTAAACTCATTTATCCTTTTGCTACCCAGGACATGGGTGACATTAGGTTCCCAATGGAATAAGATTGTGTGAAAAACTGCTGCTTCTGTTTTAGAACTTTGGCTTAATAATTAAAAATATGTTGATGTTATGAAATGAAGAAAGTTACACTCTTGTATGTAAGGGAAATAAATGAGGGATGGTTAGTCTATGCCTTCCATAAGCAGTACATAGAGAATGATGAACCACTGTCATAGTTGTTTCTTGTAAGCTACTGGTGATAAGTATTGACATCCCACCAACTGAAAATACTTGATTTGAAGTCTGATATAAGATAAAGTAGCTTGATATCTGTGGCACTTTTTGTGAGATGTCTGGCATGAAAATCTGCTGTGTGGTTGCTGAGTTATTGAGTCAGAATATATTTAATTCCTGATTGGTACTTTGGAGACTATTTATCTTTACACAAACGTTGGCCAGAACAGCATATACAAGTTGAGTAATGTTTTGTATTTGTTTCTCTGTAGTCTGCAACAGATTTGCTAAAGGTTGGATTGATATAAAAATCCATGAAGTATTCCTTCAGTGCCTAGACTTCAGTGCCAACAATATTTATGCTAATAGTTTCTTTTCAAAGAATCCAATACGCTTATACCCTTCACAGCAATTTCTCAAAATTTCACCAAAAATACTTTGGACTTAAAACAGTTTGAACAAGGAAACATGAAGCAAATCAGAGACTAAAATAAATGAATTAGAGTATTGATAGCATATTACAGCATATTGTTCAGCATGTTACATGATACTGCATATTCCTAATAGCTCTGTCTGCTCTGAGCTATTCTGGTAAAACCCCTCCTCTAGGTTCAGGCTGAACAGCGTGTGTAATGTCTGTGACAGTCTGAGCCTTGGAGATGGAATTGGGTGAACAGAGTAGTCTATTCAGATAAGTGTAGGGGACTCATTCACATGGAAATCATTCCTGGCACAGCTGAAACAAAGTATGAGTGAAAGAGGAAACAAAAAGGAGCCACAGCGAGCTGCACTCTCAGCACCAGTAAATCAGCAGAGCTTCATTGTTCACGACAAATGTAAGTTACTTTACATCACATCAGTCTCACCCACAGTTTTAAGAGATGGTGGTGACACATAGTCCTGCAGTAAAAGATTGCTTTGGATTAATTTGAAACCTGATTCTGAGCCATGTGTGGAAATCATGTTATACCAGTGTAACATCAAGCTTTAAAATGAAATGATTTTCACCTTCCTTAAAAGCCTATAGATGTTTTTCTATAGTATTGAAAAGTTGGATGAGACTAGTTTAATTCAATAAAGGGTAGAAAAAGTGCAGAGCTAGCTAGTACCAGCAAAAACCTAGCATGATACCTAGG
Source organism: Hylia prasina (assembly GCA_013397195.1). NCBI lineage: Eukaryota > Metazoa > Chordata > Aves > Passeriformes > Sylviidae > Hylia > Hylia prasina. The sequence goes on from VYXD01006830.1 coordinate 3,299,435, forward strand.
AAATCTGTGCTTTTCTGAATTTTGTTGAGTCAGATGTGCTTCCACTAGGAGGAGTTGTCATCATATCCTTACCCTCTAGGATTAACAGACTTGTGCTTTAATTTTACTCATTTGATGAAAATGTGATAGTTCACAATGTAACTGTAAGCAATCTATAAAGTTCACCTATGTCTACCTAGTTTGTAGTACACAAACTGCTAATTAATAGCAATATAAGTATGAAAAGAAGCTTGCAGCTTATGGTATCCTACAAGCAAGCTTATACTTGTCATTTGCATTATGACAAAAATTAAATATATTTCTTAGAGATTACCATTCACTTTCAATTTCAAGTTTTCTGTAAAACTTTGAGAATTTCAGAGTTTTGAATTATGTTTTAATAGTCACAGTTGGGGGAAAAGTTTGTAATGAAATGCCTAGAAATTCCAAGAAAGAGGAAAGAAGAGTAAAAGTTAAATCTCATGTGTACACTTGTGTACACAGTCAGGATTTTTTTAATATCTTTTTTTGTTTAGCACTTATGTTGCAAATACTGGTTATGACCTTAAAATATGGTGGTTTAGAAGTTTTGGTGGAACATTCTTTCACTTGTATTTTAAATTCAATGTAATAGAGTCACTGCTTGAATTTAAGTGCTTGTTTTGATCTGTTTGCAAAGGAAGTGTTGCAAGATAGTGGTATATTTGGTGATACACAGTTTTGCCTTGGTTTTGCTACTGTTTTCCTGTACTACTCTCTTTTCAACAGATTATGAATCATGAAATATGATGCTAGTAAAATGTGTGGTTTTGTCATCTTTCAGTGACAAAGGAGCTTCTGCATAGACTCCCATGGGATTAAGAGATAGACCTTAATCATGCCTGTCCTTTCATTAAGAGAGAAGGGGACTGTTTAAGAATACATCAACTTGATATGCTTAAAAGACTTTCAGATTGTTCTAGAGCAAAAAAACTCCAGATTTTAAACCTCTTGGGTATTACCAACCAGAACTGAAATTTTCTGTGCAGCTTTATCATTTCTCCTGTTCCAGAGCCCTGACTTTTGCACTGAATCAAAAAGCTACAGTGACTTAGAGTGCTGCCACTCCCTAGAGAATTACTAGTCTTTTTACTCTAATTGTTCCCAGAACACAGTTGGCCAAAGTAAGGAAGTCTGTGCCTCACTTGCTTTATTTTGCAGTCCAGGATATATTAAAGGGTTTGTGTTTGCATTCAGGCTCTGTTCTGGATGGCAGAGGAGTCCATAACCTGTAGCAGGATTTGACTAGATGCTCAATGTCTCAAACTTTCACTTTTGTTATATAAGCAGCTCCTTGTCATTGCTTGCTTTGTGGCAGCACAAGCTTTCTTGTGGATCTACAGTGAAGAAGACACCTGAGTTGACTTGAAGTAACAGTCCCTTCCTCTGGGTAATTAACTCTACCAGGTCAAGTGTCTCTCACATCTTTTTCTGTGATTTTCTTGCGTATTTTCTACATGTTATAACAGGGGTTTATCAGAGGTACTACTTTGATCATTTTCTTTCATTTTATTAAGCCATCACCACTGTAATAACGTTGCCCTTTTTACTTAATGTTCTTATGCTTTTTGCCTCTTCACCCTTGATGCCCTGTGCATGAAGTTTCTACATAGGTCACATTCCCATCTGTGAAACTTTCTTACTTAAGTAGTTCTTCCCTTTTAAGATGTTTTTTCATATAAATCTAGAGTTCAAATCTGATTGTATTAATTATTAAAGAACAAGTAATTGTCACCTATTGTTTTCATGTAGCATTAACCAAAACATCAAGGCTTTGCATATTGTTCCTGTCTGAAAAAAAGAATGGAGATCATTCACTTGTGATGTCACCCAGTTTATGTGCAGTGTACCAAGCTCTGTTCCTGTGAATACAGAGGGGAAGGAATTTTTGGTCCTAGTTTCTAACTCCTTTTAGCCACAGTCCTTGGCCCAATAAGTGCTTTCTCTGGTGACTAGTGCACAGTACCAGTATTTGTTTGGCCAGTGTCTGACACTTTGATTCTGCTGGTGGATTGCTTCCCAGGTATTTCTGCTGCTTCTGTCTCTTGCCCCATCTTGCAGGTGCCCTTCCCTTTTTGCTAGCAGAATAGATGGACTTGGCTTTATAATAGACTTAGTAAGTGCCTTACCAGCCTGTAGCTTCATTAGGTTAGGAGAACCTTGTCCACTTCTTAACTGCAAAATTCATTTAAGGCAATAGGCTAGAACAAGTGTCATGGAAATTATGGCAAATTACCATTACCAAGGAAACACATCTCAGAGAAGAAGATTACTTTTCTCACTAAATCATTAACACTTCTGTGGAGATGAAGCAACCTTTGGGGTCATTGACCTATACCTTCTGGCTTTTCCACTCCGAATTATGAGCTGGTCTGGAAAAGGAGAACTGGTTGTAAAATCTCTGAGATTTGACATCACAAGCTTCGTGACCACTTCCAATTTTTTTAGTTTTTCATTCTACAGCATTCAGAAACTGGCACTCAAATGGCACAAACTTTCTGCCACTTGAACATGCATTATAATACAACATTCCTGAATGAATTGCTTAGTTAAGCACAAATAGTTGTGATCAGCAAAGGAGGCAGACCTTTGGTCACTGTTATTACTCAGTGCCACAACACAGGACCTGAGGTGTGTACATGATATTGCATGGAAAGGTCAGATTTACTGAGGCTGTAATTTAGAGGCTTTGTTGATTTCATTAATGACAGAAAAAGATAAAGGTACATCTGAAGTGGAAGTCTATCTGAATCTATCTGAAAACAAAACTGATGGGCCTTTCAAGTTAGGAAAGCATGCCAAGTTCAAGTTATTAAAAACCTTAAGAAAATTTATTAATTTAAATTGATTTATTGGACGCTTGCCCAAGTAAGTTATTTTGTTACAGCAGGAGGCTAGTTCTAATTTGGAAGTAAAATCCAAGTCAATTTTGCTGAAATAGAAAAGGCACAATAAGGGAAATTACTTTCCAGATGAGATGAAATTGCTGGCTCTGCTGACTCACATGAGTAATTTTGCTGGGGACAGGATTATACCATGATATGTGGCTTGATCCTTGTCATATTACTGCCTGAATCCCAAAGGGAGACTGCAAAAGGAGCATGAATTATTGTGCCTGAAATACTTACTATAATCACACATTGATTTGGAGTTACTCAATCGTGGTGCCTTTGTCATGCACACTTTTTAAAAATAACAGTGATGCTAATTTGACAAAACCATAGCTGAAGTAAGAATCCAATATGACATATTACTTACCTTGTGTTTGCAGTATAACAAGCCAATGGCAGCAGCAGCATCTTTTAGTGGTTCTGGGATAAGGAAAGGAAAGAAGCAATGACTTATCAGTCTAGTAAAGCATTGTAGTGTGAACAGTTGGATTTCAAAGCCACATATAAAACACTTTTCTCTGTGTGTTTGCATCACGTGTGGCCCCATATGCATGAATGCAACTGTGAGGGAATGCAGGAATGCACTCTGAAAGTAAAAGTTCAGCTCGGTAGATCAGAGAGCCATGCTGGTTTAGAAATATCCCATTATTACTCATTTCATAACTTTTTAGCAGTAACTTGATTTCATAAAAGCCTCTGAACAGGTGGTGTTCAGAAATAGGATGATACAAACCTAGATGGGATTTAAATTTTTTATTTTTATGTGAAAACCCCTGAAACTGTGTAAGTTATGTGGATAGTTCTGTAAGACCTTCCATGTAAGGAGTCCAGAACAACTTCACTCTTGAGCTTGTTAAGTAATAAAGAAGTCTAACTGAATAAACAGAAACAAGTCATGTAGCCTTAGTGTTCCAAAAATCTGGTGACCTGACTAAATCTTTATGACCTCTTTTTGCAGATCCTTAGATGTATAGGGACTGACAGTGTTTAGAATAGATAAATAAAACAGAGATCTTGTATTTCTCTGCAATACATGCTGTCATTTTTATTTTTCTTCCCTTCCTTTCAGGGAAAGGAAGGATATTAATTTCTTAGCAGGGAAAAATGTGTCCAAAATCTGCCACACACTTTGCCAGTGTGTTCATAATCATATTTTGCATCTTAAAAAATGTTGGCATTGCCTGCATTAAGGAAAAGTTAATCCTGTTTTCAGAGATGAAAATAAATAGTGTAAAAGTAGAATAATAGGAAGCTTCCTCTGCCTACAACCACATCTCATAATGATATATTTAGTGGGTTTTACAATTTGTTTTGCAAATCCATTTTACTCTTAACCTTGATCGGGCTATGAATACATCTTGAGTCCTGACCACTAGGCTGTACCCTGCATCCAATAAACAGTGTAATATTAGTTAAATAAGAGTTGTTTGAGTTTATTCACCAAAACTACCATTAGCAGATAGAGCAGAAAGGCAATTAGTTACCTTGTGAGAAAAAGGGCATTTTTTCCCTCCTGCAGCTGTAGGAACAAAATTTTCATTAAAACAAAAAGGATAAGTCTACCAAGGTGTTAGCAAAGACATAGTAGTATGTAAAAGTATGCCATAAATAACCCCATTCAAAGGTGTAATTCCAGTATATTTAAAAGCAATGCATCTTGTATTTCTTGTTGTCATACAAGGGTAACAGCATTTTTGGCTTGAATTTTGTTTTTTATGGGGGTTTGGATAACAAGGGTGTTGGTTTGAATTTATTTGTTGGTTTGGGATTTTTTGGTATAAATTAATAACAGAGCAAATACAGCTGGCCAAGCAATATTATCACTGCTTATCACTATATTGTTAAAGAGAATGTTGCTCTGTGGAAATTCTGGGATTCCTTTCATGCTTATGCAGAATTTCTCTTTGTTCTGGGATGCTAAGTGTGATGACTTCCTAGTGATTAGTGTAGATTTTTTTACTTGTCATGTACTAATATAGAAACCTAAGTATTCACAATTAAATATAAAATTTGTAGTCTTAAAAATATATTCTTAGTGAAGTTGTTAAACAGTTTTGAAAACAAGCTCCTTTGTTACAACAAATTTGAAGCTTCTTACTTTAAACTGTATGAACCAGAAGAGAGGTATTTGTTCATGGTTTTATTTATGTTTTAGCCAACTAGCTGTGTTTTTCTGTTATCTCTCTGAGAATCATATGCCCTTCATCCTGACCATCTTGCAATCTGAAAGTACCTGTTTAAAGCAAGCCATAAATGAAGGATGTCAGTGGCTGAGCTTGTCCTCGCCTCACATAAGAATGTTCTCTGTGGCTTTAACATTCCTCAAGGAGATTCTTTTGTGGTGTGTCAATTTAAATGTGGAGATTTTCTGGTCAATGTTACTCCACAAGATACTCTTAATTACTGGAATGCCACAGTTCTTTAGATATATGCTCATCATACATAGCCTGCAATATTTTCACAATAATGAAAAATCCACAATAGTAGAGTATTCTAATGGACAATAGAGGGATTTTACAATGTGACTTGCAAATTAGCAAGTTTGTTCTTTAACAGACTATGAAGTGACAAATTCCAGAATTACAACTTCCACAGTGTAAGTGTGTATGTGTCTCTGAAGTGCAACCATTTTGACTCTTTTCCAAGGTTAAGCACTGAGGCAAAATTCACAGAGGCTTCCAAAACAATGTTTGGTCCAAAACATTGTGTATATTACTAAAAGTTGCTGTTCTAACTGAAACACTTTAAAAACATTTCTAGGAATGTATTGTCCACTGACACAAATAATACTGCTACTGTGGCCTATCTTTCTGAAGAATAGTATTTTTAGGTTTGCAAGTTTTATTAATAAAATAAAATAATACATCAAAGCTTTTCTAGTGTTCCAAGAATTAGGAAAATGCTAAATAGCTTTCCCCATCTCACAGAAAGAAACACTGGCTCTTTGCTGACCATAACATGTCAGCCTTTGGGGCAGCTTCTTGTGTGTTCAGAGTAGGCAGATGTATTAGAACATGTGGTTTGTAGCTGAAAAGTCATAATTAGAGTTGGTTTATCCAGAGCTAATGAGCATCTACTTCTTCTGAAGTATAGATGAAAGATCTTCAACTAAAAATAAAATAACAAAAATATACAGTTAAATGCACTAGGTATCTGAACATGAGCATTTTCTGCTTCTGGCATCAGAGTTCTGACAAAAAAATGTTCAGACTACAAGTTACAGATTTAGAATTGAGCATCTTTGAATCGATTTAGGCTGTGCTCAAACTTGCATATAGATATATCTTCAGAAATGCAGCAATTCTTGGAAGCTTAAGTATTTGTGCATATCTTGCATAACTGCTTACATGGAGCAGTGATAGCAGGAGAGTATTTTATATCTTTTATCTTCTGATGTCGATCAAATATTCTTCTTAATGTCTATCTTTTATTTCATCTTAGCAACTGAAGAAAAAAGTAATGAAAAATATTTTAATTTACAGATAACTCAAATTCAGATGACATGATGAGAACAAACTGTAAAAATCTTTCAATTGCTTTCTTCCTTAGAAATATTCTGTAACAGGTTGACTTTAGCTATGTTCCCACCTTGGACAAACACCCACCACAGAATCTTAGTCATTTTGACTGTCCTACAGAGGATACACCTTCATCCACACCCTACATATTCTTACAGAAAACACTGCTCCTTTTGCCTTTCCTCTTCATTTAATGTACTTTTTCATGTATCACACATATAAGAAGAATGACATTATCACTGAACAGGGTATTGAAAAACATTCTTTGAATAGAAAGGCTGAGTTTTAATTGATGCTGCAGTATCAAGTGACCCTGTTGAGTCATATTCTAAAAGATTAATTCAGCTACAAATTATAGTATTCAACATTCCCTGCTTGTATGAGGATTCCAATAAAACAGGTAAATATTGTACTGCACACATAACTACCTCTTACCGTGCAGCCAAAGAAGAGTTAACCTCTTTGGCCATAATAGTGAAACTTGCACTTATGAAGAGCTTTCTGAGTTCAGTTTAACATTTCTAATCAATGTAACTTATAATTTGGTTTTGTTTTTCAGAGTCATAGGCATTAGGAAGGAATAGATAATGAAGTACCTACCCATTTCTAGCTGGCTGACCCAGCTTGGTCTTGCAGAATATTGCACACTCTTTGAACAATATGATGGTATAGAGGTGAGAATTGTCCTTTTTCAATAAAATTCTTTAGAAAATGTTAAGTAAGATCTTTAAAGCTACTAAAAAACCCCAATCAAAACGTGGCTATAAAAGTTTCCACTGTGTTACCCTGAGCATCTGATGTTCAGTACTGGAACTAACAACAATCTTAGTTGTGTTCCTTCTTACAAACTTCTTGCTGAAGTTTGAAGAGCAGGCATATTGCATTTGTACTCCTTTGTGGTTTTTCTCGAAGGATGATTTTGGGATTTGGGAGAAGTATGTTGGGTCTTTGAGAAAAGCAGTGGGACCCTCTGTCATTGTTGCCAAAGCTGAAAAATCCTTTGTACTGAAATGTGAATTCAGCATTAGTACCAACTTTTGCATTTGGGCAAACCTAGAAAGGAATAAATTAGGGGTAAGAATTATCTCTCTACGTTCATGTCATTAGTTACATATGAGTTATCATTTGAGAAAGAATATTACATTCTCAGGCATGACTGACGTTCTCCAACAGTGAGAACTTTTATTTCTTTTAAAACAGTGTTAGCTAGTGACTTAAGAAATTGAGGCTTTCGGTAATTTGAGCACTATTCACTCTAAAGCAAATAATGTCAGGTTTTTGAAGTGGTTTTTGTTTGAAAGAAAGATTTAAAATCTTTTAAAATTACAGTTTCAGAAATAGTGGTTCACACTAGAAATTCTGTGTCAGGTGTCTTATTATTTACACAGTGAATCAATCTAATTTTGTGTTTTGGGGTCTGAATTGCAAATCCCTATTAGAAAAAGCCATTTTCAGTAACATGACTTGCTAGTGACAAAATACTGTACATTCTATGTACCTCTCTTTATCTTATTTACAGTGAAAATACAGAACAGTAAAAATATACAGAAATATATTTTTATATATTTTCTATTTGCTCTGGAAGTTTTTATCATCAAATGAAGCTTTGTACCTACTTATAAATCAACATCAAATTGAAATTCTGTACTGCCTTATAAACGATGTCTGGAGTTATTCAGCAGCTTATTTTGAAAGTAAAATAGTAATGAGTTTTCAGAGAGAATGTGGATTTAAAGAGAACAGTTCAGGTTTGATTACTCAAATGCATTATATGGAAATTCTTGTTCTTCGAAGCAGTGTCACAACTCATGCTATCCATTATTACAGTGAATATCCTCTTCATTATATAAAATTTTCCTTTCCAAAATCATTACTCCTTTCAACTCATGCTGAGATATATCTTCCTTCATTAAGTGCAATTGGCATACTAGCACTTTTGGGGTTGTTTTTTGGTTTTGTTTTTGTTTTTTTAATTCAAAGGAGTCATAGTTTTTAGGAACTCTCCTGCTAAGCTGACCAGATTTGTTTTGAAAGACAAATTGAGAGACAAGGAGTTAATGTTTTAAAAGAAAAATACCTCATTCCTTCAGTGACGTACCTTATCATGACAAGGGGGCTTCATATAAAACATAAATATATTTACATTTGCTGTTATGTAACTTATGGTACCAGAAACAGCAAACGTATCTGAAAGACACTTGAATTCTCCTGTATTAATAGTATAATATTTTCCTTCTTCTGGCATTTACTACAGGACTTATTCCATCTTACAGAAGTTGATCTTAGAAAATTGGGAATTGAAAATCAAGGCCACAGAACACACCTCATTTCCAATATCCTGCTGCTTCAAGAGGTAAAACAAAAGAGAGGTAAGACCTCCATGTTGTCTCCTAAATACTAAGGAATGACCTAAGGCAACCCGAGCTTCTGTGTCACAAAAGAATGATAAACAAATACTCTGATTCAGCCTGGGAAACTGAATGCAGATCACTGGGGGACTTTACACAGACAATAAGAGGAATTGTTAAACATTAGTTTAACAAAAATCAAACATTCATATTTTGGCATGAATTTACAAAATAATGTACTCTGTATTATTTATAAAAGTTGTCATTTAGAAAAGGCTTCACTTTTATTTCAGTTTCTATTGCTCTCACAGTCTTCATCTTAACAAAACACTGTAATGTTAACATACCATAATTGACGGAAGTCTGTGTCACAAATATCTTCCTCATTTGGAAAGATCATATCAGAAGGTCTAAACCAAGCTAATTTGTGTACATCCCACCTCATCCCTGCTGAGGAGAGGATGAGTGTTTGCACAGTTCTGACCCTTCTTTTCCATTAGGGACTTTGCCGTGATTTAAGACTTGATCACTGCATCATTTGTTGATTTTTATCAACTCAGTATCAAAATTCAACTCAAATTCACGAGTTGGAACACTCGTTGCAAGACATTCTAGTCTGAGTGGAAGGATATAGTAAGAAGTTATTCAACTGTGACTTGTTGTAGTGGGTATTTTGAGAATTGTTCACAAGATAATGAGATACAAGTATTATGCATTCTGTCCAGTAATTCTTCAGATCACTGCCAAAGGCTTTTACAAATTTAATGTGTAGCAGTTAGTTACTTGGCTAACAGTCCTGCTTCTACATTCTCTTGGTCAAGATAAGACTTTTGCACCATGTGTAGAAATTGATTATTCATAAAATGTGTTTAGCTACTGAAGTTTTCAGAAGGAACTAGAACTGTACATTTTGTACAAGTAGCTCACTGTATCTCCTCCTTTTCTGACAAGTTTGATATTAATTTAACAATTACACAACTTCCACGGCTCATAGGTTTGACTCGTAAAATATGGATGTAGATATGACATTTTTGTAACTGCTACTGTGAACAGATTAGGAAATTATTTCAGTTGATGATTGCAGTGAAACTGGACGTGTTTCAGTTGGCATCTGTTTTCATGTGCATTGGGACTGTGTTTTGTAATCTTTTCAGGTACAGAAGTGTGGAATGTATTACAGTTGTAATGCAGCACTGTTTTTCAGAGGAAAACTACACTTTTCAACCATGTCATTGGCATGGTAAATTGATTTGTAGATAGTTATGCAACATTTCATTCAACTCACCAGAATGTTCCAGCTCATGGTTGTTCAGCTTCAGATATGTTGAGCCTACATAAAAGCTTGATGTATTACTGATGACTTCTGTGAATATGAATTTGAATCAAAAAATTTCTAGAATGGTGTGTGTGTGTGTGTGTATATATATATATATATATATAATTTTTTTTGTTCTCCTGACACAGATTTTGCAAAGTGACAGCGTGATGCCATTTGGGTTTTGGGTTTTTTTTTTTCTTTTTGACAGTTAATTGCTGGAACTCTTTAAGCTAAATTCTAGTAAAAGTAGTGCTGGTTCATATTTTTCTGGGCATTTATCTTGAGCAGTGTTTCCATTCAGTGCTGGGTTTTGGCTAATAATAATTAAATGTATAATTTAATTATGTGCTTGAAAAGAATACAGACACATTGATCTCCAAGTTCTGTTTACACTAGGATATTTACATCCTCAATAGCTTTGCTTGTGTTGTTAAGGATTTCTGGGAAGGTTGAAAACAGATCAGTTCAGTCAGTCATACATGGCTGCAGACTGGTTTGTTTTCACAGTTTTCACAGTAGGGACTAATGGTTGTTATCTGGTCTCCAGCCTATTATGACACGGTTTTGTTTTGTGTCTGTCTTTGACAGAATGCTGTGTCTAGGAGCAAAGTGCCTAATCAGTTACACTGAAATGCTTGTTTTCCAGCACTGAACTTCACTGTAGTCAAACATTAGAGAAAACTCCTAAAATTTTCTATTATGTTAAATGAATGCTAATGTCCTACTAATGTACTTACTGTTTCAGAACAAAGGCTATCTTACTCTGTTTTTTTGTTATTTTGAGCTTTAAATAACAGCATTGCATTTGGTGCTGGTTCAACAGTTTCCAGAGAGTGCTTCAAGTGATAAGTCACTTTAATAAGTAAGCATTTGCACAATGTAAAAGTGACATTAAGTTTTGGGTGTATTTGTGAAAACATTTTCTGTTTTCTAAAATATCATCTTGATTCTGAAACTATGTTGGACAGAACATGTCTCAGTACATTTGGATTAGATTTGGGTTCATCCTGTCTAACTGTATATACCTGAGCTGTGTTTCCACCGTAATTAATTCCAAGATGTGTGCATTGACATAATGCCCAGCAACGCATTAGCGCTGACTGAAACATGTGCAAATGATCATATACCTGTTGAATTGGGCAGAGTACACAGTACAAAGTTCACTGCCTTGATGCTGCTACACCATCTTTATGGCAGCCAGTGATTGGGAAGTGAGGAGGACAACCGATTTTTGAGTGGCATTAGCTAATGAGTAGGAAAGTAAATATTCCAAATTGTTACACCACTTCAGCCCGGCAGAATAAATTTAATAGTGGATCAGTGATTTGAATAATGGGGTTCTGATATTTTTGATCTGTATCAGAAAACTTAAAGGCTGCTGTAGTGTTGACTCTTGACATTAATCGAAGCTGAGTTTCCAAAATGCCACCCTAAGCAGTCTGTATCCTTTTCATCCTTCCTTAGCTGCTTTTCCCCATCTCAGAGCTAGAAGTTTGTTTTTCCAGTAACTTCTTTTACTGAGATGAATTCCAGATAATAACATTTTATGGCCTTGTGTGATTTCATTAACATCTTGGAGTGTTTTTCTCTGAGAGGCAAAAGATATAAAGAATATTTCCTTTTTGTCTTGTACGGGTTTTCTTATACAGACAGTTTTAATAGGATATAGGTTTAGATCTTTTTTGATTTTTTTTATCATACAAAGAAGCCCAGCCTTATTGCATTTAAATGAAATACACGCATTGACATAATTTCTTGTAGGTAAACCTGAATTAGATTGAATGCAATTAATATTCCATAACATTCTGCTTTTAGATTTTGCATTTAAATCCTTAGATAACTGTCTCTGCCTATGTTGTATTTCTTGCCATGCTGCAGTAGTATGAAGTTAAATATGAAGTGATTTCTTGTCATTATATGGAAGACCTAAGTTGTGTGGTATTAAGAAGAAACCTGAGCAACCACTACAGAGCCTGAATTGTGCTTGGGATAATATAGAGAATTCCATCTTCAAAAAAGGTGAAAAATAACTGAGGCTCTCTCTCCTGTGTTTTTATTAGATGACCAGTATAGTTAGCATAAAGCCATGATCGGTTTGGCATTGTCAACCGCAAATATCTTGCCTTTGTCACTCTCAGATGAAGTCCTTCTACACATTCTGGTGCTTTTGCTCTTTGAAACATTACAAATGCAGCCAGAGTGCTTTGGGGCAATGGTATGTAGTGTCAACCTGTCAGATTCCAACCTCATGCTAAAGTATGCTTGTAGCTTTGCCAACAGAGGGAGAGGAAGCTGCTTTGAACACTTTAATCTGCATGATAGAGGTGGCATTGCTACCTGTGTGGTCTGTTTTGCTCTTACTGAGAGACACAAGGATTTGGAGTTTTTTGCTTTCTCTGTTTGGGAAAGTCAGCAATGTAAATGCTGTTACAGAGTTGTTAACAAACACCTCTGACAGTACCATTTCATCTACTGAAAGTTCCAAATTTGCTTACTAGTGCTTTCTGGCCCACTGTTTATCCTTGCCTCTACATCAGTTATGTTTGAAATGAAAAACATCTGTCACAGGCAAAGAGAGGCTGGCCATTCCCCTGTATTTGAGACTTTTTACAGAAACATGGAGAAACAGAAACTTACAAGAAGTCTTAGACCCCCAGTAACAGATCTACCACTGGTAAAAGCAAAGAGAGCAGACTCTCTGGTAAAAGGGGACCCATAAGACCTTGTCCAGCTTCTTTCCAGTTTACGGTATCATTTATCAAACCTAGTCAATAAAAGAAAACTGGATTTAGTGCCATTTTACCAGTGTATTTTGAACTTTTGAAACAGGTCTGTCTAATCAATGCCAGCACAAGTTGCTTCACAAGATTTTCAATACCAAACTGAAAGAGAGAGAAAGGGAGACAACATATTATTGCCACAGAATGTGTGATTTATTTTTAATAATTTTTAAAATTACTAATTATTTTTTGTTCAAGATGATAGTTTTCTTCTATTATATCTGACAATGACTTAGTTTATGTAACTCTTCAAACTCTCTTGCTGTACTACAACATTGTTTGCTTTTCTGAGGCTGGGGATTGCAGTTTCTGAACACCAACTCATAACAGATAACTCTTTGGGAGTTTCTGAAGGACCTGGTGTCTTCAGACCTTCAGATCAAATAGCAAGAAATGAAGTTGGTGGTTTTATTATGGAGGTGTGGATAAGTGCTGACTAAACTTGCCTGTTTCAGTTGGCAGCCAGGGAGGACATTAGAAAGCACAGTTGCCATAGCTCATAGTTCTCAAAATAAATATTGTCAGATTCCAGGTGCTGGAGCATTTTTCAATTTATATTGTCATTTTTATTTGCCCTGATGTCTTTGACTAACTTGAAAATTGCCAACAAATAAACCTAATTTTCTAGCCAACAGCTATGATAGTTACTTTTTCTATGTGGCATCTTGTGGGAGTTGAGGCTTGAGTGTAGCATTTTGTTTGTGTCCTTTTTCTTCTAAGACAAATCCATGGTAGCAACTTGCTTTGACTTTTGTTAATCAGGGAATCTACAAGAACTGCTGTGTGAGCAATCCACACATGCCATGTCCTCATCATGTGTAGTTATTTCTGCATTTTATCACTATAGCTGCAGAACAGTGCTTTTGGAGTAAATGTGTTTTCTCCTGGTTATTTGAGAAAGACTGGAATTCTGACATTTAAGGACAAAATTGAAAATTTCCAATGGATTCACTTCTTGTGTCCCATTGTTTTCTTTATGTCTGTAAGCCAAGCACATTTGCAAATGGTGTCAAGAACTGGCAAGTACTCTTATGCCAACTCTTGGCAAAACTAAGGCATGCAAGCTATGGCAGCACAGGTCTTGGGACCTTTGTCCCAGTTGTGTTCCTCCTCACTTATCTTTTCAGTTAGCTGCTTTTTTGGGTGTCTTGCAGGTGAAAAGATGCACCTGTACATACTCCCCTCCTTCAGACAGCAGAAGTCAAGGGTGGCCATGGAAGGCCCCAGCAACGTGTGATATGTGGCCAGCAATGGCCAGTACACTGCTGCCTTCTCAGCCTCCCTCAGGTTGGTGTCACAAAGGACAATGCTCCCGTGCTGCTGTCTGTGGCAAGGTAATACACAGGCACCATGATGCCACATAGATAAACAGATGGCAGGTTAACATGGAATGCTGATGGGGAGGGCTTGACAGAGGTGCTGTGCTCCTTTCAGGACATCAATGCTTCCAGACTTCATCCCACAGCTCAGTGAACTCATTTCCAAAGTAGATAGAAAGTATGAAAACAACAAAAGCATAGCAACGATTAATCTAATCTAGTGTCATCTGGAGTAACAACTACTGGAGTTACGGTAGGCAGTCCTGTGAATTTTTCCTTCTTGCATCCTGTAGGCAAATTCTCTTTCACAGCTTTGCATAAAGTATGTGCAAGGATGGGTTGTGTAAATTGTCAAACATGAAGACAAAGACCAATTTTCAATTTCACCTGAATACAAAATAAAACTTTAGGAAAAGAATGTAATGACTCATGCAAGTAAGAGTAATCACAGTTTAGGCAGGGCTGCCCAGCTACAATCCCATTACTTAGCACGTAGTCATGCTACTAAGGAAGTTACTGCCCCTTTTCTGGTTCTTAGTCATAAAAAAATGACAAGCATGACACTACTTCCTATGTAACTACAGTTCCTAAAAATTTCCTGAGTGATTAGAATCAGCCAGTAGAGACCATCTTATGTGCTAACGGCTCAGAGTTTTTGGCATGGTTTGAAATGTCTTTTACCTGAACTGTGGAACAGGCAGTTTAGAGAGAGAAGCAAGACATCTTCCTTTACTCAATGAGGAAAGTAATAATTTGCACTTCTGTAACATCTTCCACTTGATAAGCTGATAGAGTACTACACAGTCTTCCCTGTGAAAAATAACTACCGCTGTGATGTATGTTACAAAAATGTCAGTATATGTCATACAGGAAGTAGGTGGCTCAGAATACTAGAACTGAATGTGGAATCCAGGTGTCTCAACTCCTCTTTCTGTATTCTCACCCTAATGCCATTTTTCTTGCACTGGACATACTGGTGAGGCATTTTGGTGTCAAACATGAGATCACAGTCTGGTGTTCTTCGGTTCCTTTCCCCTCCCTCTGCTCCTTCCCTCCCTCTCACAAGTATATTTCAAAGGAAGATTATGAGTGAAATATTCTATGGGAAATCTCCACAGATTGTTACTTGTGCCAGTGAAGTTCTGGAATCTATCACTGTGCCTGAAACATTTCTGGTACCTCTCTATCCTCGATACTTTTCACAACCAGCAAGACAAACACAGAGTGCCTTCAGCTAGTCAAGATTTGGTAGTTTTCCTACTTTATCAGTAGCTCAAATGACAAAGCATTTTGGGAAAAACAATTGACAAAAGAACAGAGTGAGGTTTTGGTGTGCATTTAAGCCTTGTTTTATTTGAAATTAGTTTGA
Organism: Hylia prasina; assembly: GCA_013397195.1. Lineage (NCBI taxonomy): Eukaryota > Metazoa > Chordata > Aves > Passeriformes > Sylviidae > Hylia > Hylia prasina. The sequence goes on from VYXD01006830.1 coordinate 3,314,996, forward strand.
ATTTAGATCTTAACTCAAAAGCTTTTCTCAGTGTCAATAGGATGCTATAATTTTTTGTAATTTGTGGAGAGAAAAATACAGAAGTCTATCTGTCAGCATGCCACAAGTAGTGAATTATGGTCCAGAACCAGTGAACAGATCTTTTCTAAGGCTGTTGTCTTTACCTCAGCTTTTCTGTTCTGGAAGTTGTTGTAAAAGGTGAGTGGCAACACCAACACTGATAATGCTTCCCTACTGCTCATGCCTGCCTTTGGGAACTGATGTTGCCATGGGAAGGGGAACACCAGTCAGAAATGCTACTGTGAGCTTCCTTTACCTTAGTGTACTTGATAAATTTAATTTTCTAATCTTCTGTCTTCATCCCTGACTGAATATTGGAGCACTACTCTCTGCCTTTATTTTCTCTTATTTTACACTAAACTTCATCTTACTTGAGCTTTCTTATGCAAAGATTCTACTTATATCCATGAAAATTCCTAGAATTTCCCAAGAATTTTCATCTCCAAATACCTATTTCAGCAACTTATGTGATGGCTAAAGAATCTTGTCTTGATCAGCTAAAGTTCTTAAACTCTAGCTACACTTTGAATGAAAGTCCAGTGTTTCTTTCCCGTTTGAATTGCTTCATTAAAAAAAAGAAAATCACTTGCTGTGAGATATTTCAGATAGCTGAGATTGCAAAATTCAGTTTTATGGACAACGCATAAAATGCCAAGCTATAGAGGGGCAGATGTCCTAATTTTACCCAGAGATGTCACTGTGGTAAGACATCATGTGGATTTTTAATCCTGCTCCTGTCACTACTGGATGTTTGCTTAGTGTAAGAACACCAGAATTCCATTTATTTTTTATTATTGGCTTGATAATATGCAGAGGTCCTGGAACATAAATAATCTGACCCATAATTGCATGTATCATTTAGATATCTTAAGACCAGATCTTCAGCAATTATGTAGTCAGGCTCTGAAGTAGATACATCAGAAACAATTTATTAAAGCTAGTCCTGGTAAAAATGGAGAAAGGGAATGAAAGGATTGAACACTAGAGTGAAATGAAAATAGTGCATGAAGAGCATCTCCCAAAACAGAACCACCATGCAACTAGTAGGATCAAATATTTAATGTCAAAATATTTGGTTAGGCAGAAAAGCATTTGCCTCTGGAAAGAGAATGCAACTAGGATAATAGTGAATAGGTTGGGAAAATGAAATCTTATGAATTCTGATGTAATTGAAAAAACTGGAATAACTGTGATAAAGCCAGAGAAATGTTGGCCACGTAGCCTGAAAGACTGACCCAATGGGAAAAAGACAAATACTGTGTTAAACTGATCGAGACAGCGCTTTAAAAGTCAACAGAGTGTGCCTAGATTAGTGTTAAAGCAACAGCCCTGTGGCTGAGTCAATGGTACAGCTGAAGGTGCTTAAGGTAATTAGTTGAAAGTGAAGGTTCTATCTATAATTATCTCGTTATTTTGAAGGTCTCCTTTACAAGGGGAGGGTAAGTGACCATCTGTTCTGTCAGTAGCTGCTGATTCTCTACAGCTATTTGACCCTTTGTTGAAGAAAATGCGTTTTATCCACCAACCTGTTGCACAAATAACTTCACGCGATTTGGTAGGATGAGGGGGGCGTTTACCAACGCAAGTAAGTCGTGTAAAATATGTAACAGGCTCTCAATCGTCCGTGAAGAGGGTGGGTTTAGCAAACTTAATTTTTGCTGTAGTGCCAATTTGAGAGACGAAATTATAGAGGCCAAACTGTTAAATCTATGGGAAAGGGCATGGGGAGGTCACGGCCGGCGGGGGCCGGTGCGCCGGGGGCTCGGAGAGACTCAGCCCGAGCAGCCCGGAGGGAGTGGCCGGAGCCGCAACTCAGGGCCCGCGGCCGCCTCCCGGCCCAGGTGAGGGGCGCCCGCGAGGGGCCCGGGAGAGCCACGGAACCGGTCCTTTGCTGTCCCGGACCGGGCAGCGAGCGATAAGGCGCTCATAGGAGACTGCGGCTGAGTCACCCTTAAGCAATCGCGAACTGCGCTTCTTTGGGGCGGGCTGGTGCTGGCTGCGCGCCGGCTCCCACCGCGGCACGGCCAGACCCTGCGCTCTCCCGAGAACGTCCCGGTTCCTTTCCTGGCAGCGCGCCGCACCCCTGTTGTTGCGGGTCCGGCCTCCGGCCACCCCTCCCAGCTGCCCGCTCCGGCCCCGAGGGAGGCGCCCGGGCGGGACTCGCTGCCGGGAGATCGCTTCGCCGGGACGGACGCTCCAGCCGGTCCGCAGAAAGCCTGGAGAGAAGCAGCCGTGATCAGAGCCGGTAACTGCGGGGACAGCGTTGATCTCTCGGGCGGAGAATGCACAGTGGGGTTTGTGTGAGTGTGTGCGGGTGTCCCTGTGTCCCCACGCTGCTGTCGGGGCAGGGGGTGCGGGTGTAGGGCGAGCCCTGCCCCTGCCCGGGCTGGCCTGCGGGCTGCTAGAACTGTGTAGCTGTGACAGGGACGGCTGAGACGTTGGATCCAAGCGCTTAGGTTTTGTGGGAATTGATCCCATGGAAATCTGTTAATTAAGTATAAAACACTGTTGTGTACTCGAGAGAGCGAGAAACTTCTCCGAGCAGAGAGAAGACGCCGTGTCCTTTTTTAAAAATCTTTGTCTTTCGAGGAGGAGAGAATGCAAAAGCACTTAATTCTGTCCGAATTTGTGATTTCTGAAAGGTGATAGTTGGAAATAATAATGCTGAAAAGGTTTTTCAGTTAAAGTGGGTTGTTCTTTTTTGTGTGTGTGGGAACAGAGGAGCAGTCAAAATAAATTGCTTCCTTTACCAGAGAAGGAACAAAAGGTTGTGTTTTTGAAGCACTGGATTAAAAAAACACTTAGATTTGACTGTAACCTTGGTAAAGTTTTCTGTTTCTGCCAGCAAAATGGGGAGAGAAGGTTTATTTCAAGTCAAGGCTTCATATTGTTCAGGATTACTGGGCTAACTGAATGGGCACTTACATTTCAGAGATAATTTCATGGCCAAATAAAGAAAGCTGTACTTATTATTGAATCATCTTCAATGATCACTTTTTCTTGGCATTTCTTATAGATATGAAGGCATTCTACATGTGCAAAATCACAAAGAGAAGTATGGGGTTTATCTGTTTCTTTCATCTTGAGGAAAAAAAAATTAATTTATCCTGGCCTGTGTGGTTTTTGTTGTGTGAGAATAATAGTTAAAAATAACATTTTAAATAGGGTGACCGATTACAATGCAAGGATCTTTTGGAGGGGGTGGAAATTGTGTGGCATATATAAAGAGAGAGGAGGAGAGCATGAACATTGTGATAGCACTTCAAGACCCTTTGGAAGCACTGACCTGACTAATCTTCTGGGGATGTTTGATGTTTGACAGACTCATGTTTTTTTCTGATAGTAGCTTTAAGCCTTTGAACTAGTGCATATGCTTTCTCAATCTATGTCTCTGTATCATAACAGGCTGTAGGTTCTTGAACCTTAATATTCTTTTCAAAGTCCTGTCACATGCTTGCTATAGAAGTTACTGCATGTTTTTCATAATAAAAGCAGAAAATAGAGGTTGCAGAAAGCTGTTTCTAAGCCATTTTGAGGAGCAGAAATTCTTTTTTTATTACAGTAATGAAGAATATTACACTGCTTCTAGTGAGACAACGTGAAATGCACATTGAATTTATAATGGCTACAGTTTTGATTATATTTATTCCTATGATATCTTAACTTTCAAGGCTTTCAAGTCATGCTTTTTCTTTTTCCCTTGTTCTCTTATTACACACACACAATTTTAAAAATCTGGGTAAATTCATCTTCCTTTTTGTCCTGACCTTGACTTTCTTCACCACTGAGGATGTTCCCTTTCTTTTTTTTCCGTGCACATCTGCATAGTGCATGTAAATATGCCAGGTAGCTTAACAGAGAGAAGAGAGAGATCTTCCACTTGTTAAAATTTATTGTTGCTGATTTCAAGGGAGGGACGGGAGACTGGTGGGAGAAATTTGTGTGGAGATTTGATGTGGCAAAAGTAAGTAGAGTTTTCACAAAAGTTGGCTCTGTCTTTTAAATACCAGAGAACACTCCACTGAATATCTTAAACCATGTTTAAGCCCTCTTAGCTTCATAGAATATATTAACACCAGGTATAAACTCCAGGGATTTTGATCTGAGAATCACCCAAATGCCAGATCAATAAGGCTGTGAGAGAAATAGGGGTTTTTAATGTCCAAAACTGATTTAGATATAACTCTGAGTTTTGAAATAGCTTGAGAGTTTGATTTGGAATTCTTGAATTGTTTTTCTGTTTCTCTTTATGAGGTTTTCACTTGCATGAGCATAAACAGCCTTGAACTGTTTGCTGTGCCATTCATTCATCTCTGAGGCTGAACTGAACATCTCCCTTTCCCTCACTTCTCTTCCTCTAATATATTGGAACAGTTTGGTAGAAGCCACTGATATTGGTTGTGTTATGTTGTGGTATGGAAGGGGCACTTAATCCTATACCTGTGTCATTTTGATAGAACACTTCCTCAGACTGTGTGAACATCAGAAAGACTTCACGAGGACAAGCGGAGCCACGAAATTTGGTTTACATCCCAAAGATGCCAGAAGCAGAAGGATATTTAGTATGTTGTTTTAGGGAACTGAAAGTTATTTGTTTCAATGTTCATGGTTCTTTTTTGTTTTAAGCAATGATGTGAAGAGACTAAATCCCAGCTGTTTAGACGTGCCCACCAGATACGTATTTCATTTTATGTCTAATCTCATACTGTTATCCTAAATGCCATGTTGATTTTAGAGGCCTCTTCATTGGAATTTGCTCACCCTCATAACAAAAAGCTAGAACATGTCAGAAATTACCTGGAAACCTTTCATGCTTTCTAGTTCTCTGAATTCATAATGTGACTCCTGACAATTCTGTTCCCATATAGTCTTCCAAATTACAAACTGAAGGAAGTGCCACTCTAATACAAATTCATTTACCATTTTTAACATTATATTGGTACAAGTCCATCTTGTTTGCACCTAGTTAGGAGAAACTTGCATGACTACCAAAATGTTCTGATTTGTTAGTTGCTGCATTTTGACAAATAGGAATGTGTACAATTAAATTTCAGTTCCTTTTGAACCATTGTTCTGATACAATTTCTACCATTTCTTTTGTTGATTGCATAATGGCCAATGCTCAAAGCACACTGTCTTCTAGGGAGTAAAATTTTCAGGGTTTCTATATCTAGTCAAGTCAAACATTCTTGGAATCATATACTGAAGTATTTGAGACATTCCAGCATCTTCAGCTGAAGAGGCTCCCACTTTCCAATGTTTATATTCAATACAAGAAAACTGGATGGATAGTTTAGCAGGACTTTGTAACTGAGCTGATTGCCGTAGTTCTTTGTTAACATTTATGAAGAGTACATAGTACAGCAGCACACAGGCAAGCAGATAATTGTGTGGTGGAAACTAGCAGACCTGTTGTTCTCAGTTTTGTTTGGGGTTTTTTTTGTTTGGGTTGGGCTTTTTATTTGTTTGGGTTTTGTTTTGTGGGGAGTTTTGTTTGTTTGGAGTTTTTTGAGGTTTTTTTTAAGAGGTTTTGCAGGGAGGATTGTTAGAAATATCAAAGCTGCACACGCACTTGTGGCTAAGTGTATTGCAAGTTCTTGAATGTAGGTGTTTTTGTACTAAGTGTGGAATTCTCCCTCGATTCCTCAAAACAGTACACAGGTATGAATTTGAGGATTAGGTATTGAATTTGTAGGTCATGTGACTGCTACTTAAAAGAAGCAATGATTAGGTCAACTCTGGGAGTTTGGTTTTGATTCTTAAGTGCTTCTTAGGAGGTGAAATGGAAAATGCTGTACATCAGGGAGTCATTAATTTGTTGAAAACTCTCAGACTGTTGGATTGAAAACCTACTGGGTTGCTGTAAGAATTAACTCGTGATTTGGTTAGGAGAATGAATTCTCAGCTTTCTTTGTGGATCCTCAAACATGAAGTGGTTGACAATTTCACATCACAATAAGCCTGTTGTGGACCCATCAGCTATTAAACCAAAGCTTTCTATAGTTACATTTATAACAACTTAGGTTTGATACCTGCTTGCAGGTAATGTCCTGTGTTCCATTTCAGCATAGCCATGGGAACCTTGCAGGAGAGGCTCAGGAAAACTCTTTCACTGGATAACCTGAACTAAACAGTTGGAATTCAGAGGTTTGGGGGTGGTTTTTATATAAACCAATAAGAAAGTGCAATAATTAAGTACTCAGCAGGCCCTGAAAGGAGAACAGCAGGATTTGTACAATATGAACCAGCTAGTTTCCAATTTTTCAGACTCCATAAATGGTGTTTCTGGCTTTTCTGCAGTGAATACACAAAGATTGTGTGAATTATAAGAAGCCTTTTGTTCCCCAGATTGTTGGAGGTAATTTATATAATTTTGTTCTAATAACGAAGCTGAATTTAAAAGAAAGAAGCTCAGTCCGTTTGCTTTAGCTAGAGGAGGTTGCAGGTTTGTAGTAAGCATTTGCATTCTGGGTCTTCCTGTCTGCAGACCAATTCTTTTGCTTGGAACAGTTGTAATACAAAACTGAGTTTACAGCAATTATTGTGAAAATAATTATGTGGTATTTTTAGTACTTGCAAAAACTAACAGAAACCATGTCCTTCAATCACATCATAAATGGAGAGATGATTTAGTATTTCACATCACATCAGTGTGATAATTTAGGGCAGAATTTTTGTGAGAATGTGTTTGAGTTTCTTTAGGATTTTGTATTTTATTTGGACCCACGTGACAAAAAAAGTCAGTTCTTTGCTAACGCCTCAGATCCTTTCTACTCTCTTCATCAAGAGATGTGACCAGAGTCAAACAGGTTCTCCCCAGGCAGAAGTGCAACTTCCAGAGTTTTTTCTACTGTGGTGCACAGTACCTGTGCTCTGACAGAGGCTTGGCAAACTGAAGAGTAAAAAAAAAATAATAATTACTGAGCATTTACTGTAGGCCTTCCAACACAGGAGAATTGGGAAGGGATTTTTTTGTTGAAGTCTGGAAACTTTATCCAGCTGGTGAATCTCTGCAGTGCAGCTGACAGGAAAAAGCAGAATTTTTACATACTTTGAGATCAGCTTTAGCATTAATGTGAAAGTGAGTCTGTTATGATAACCCTTCTCTGGGATTAACAGTAGCTTCAGTGCAGAAACCTTTTGATGGTAGCTGTAGTGGTAAGGTTGGAGAAGGGAGCACGAGGACTATAGAGGCACCTCTGTTTTCCTTGCAACACCTGTGCATTCCTCAAAACAGGAGGAATTCCTGTGCAGCTGTAAGCAGCTGACTTCCAGGTTGCTGGGCCTTCAGGGTGCTCATCTTATTTTTCAGCATGGAACATGACCAAGGTCAGAACAGGTTCCCTCTGTCCATAGCTGTTGTTTCCAAAAGCACTTCTGCTTTCTGAGTTCTTATCAATCTGCAGCATCTGTGGCTGTTCCAGTTTCTGTAGGAAGCACCTGGCTAACACCTAGGTTATATAATACAGGACTGGTTGCCCTTTAGGTCTGGTGGTATGTTCCATACAGTGGCTTTTGCAGGCTAATACAACCACATAGGATGAGGGTTCTGCAATACAACACTATAAACTGAGCACAGGGCAGCATTTTTTGAGGAACAGAACTGTAATTTGTTAATGAGCCTGAAGTGTTTGTCTCAATTTTGCTCACGCTAACAGAAAAACCTGTAGTGTATGGCAGACTGCAACTGATTGTACCAGAGACTGACAGCTATGCAAATCTCTGTGTCAACAGCGATTTGAGCCAGCAGGCTGGGCATGCTGAAGAAGAGAATTCCAGTAATCTGCTCCTGCCCTTATCTCTTGGGTAGAGCCGTTTAGTTTACAGCCTGTTAGAAATATGTGACCAGTTATCTGCTAGATTTATTACTTGAACAAGACTCCTTAGCAACAGGTTTTTCCTCACAGTGTGCCAACTACTGGGTTTAAAAAGATAATTCTTCCAAACCAAGCTGTAGTGTCCTTGATTTTTTGACTAAATGTTCTTAAAACTTTGCTTGTTGTCAGCGATTCAAAGTTGATGTCTGAGTCTACAGAGGATGTAAAAAAGAAAAAAAGAGGAACCCTGTGGATAAAAATGGAAAATTGTTCAGGGCCTGCTCTTGCATGTTTGTCCAGACTGGTTGTGTTTTGTTGTGACTTTTCACACATATAAATTTATATACATGTGTGCTTGATGTGCATTGGGAACAGCATGACTAGGTCTTGAGGTATCTGACTACCTCAAAGCAAAAGTTCAGATTCAGATACCTTTGTTAGGCATGCTACTTAACTTCCTTTAAGTAAGGGCTTTGATGATTGATATACAGTAAGAAATCTTGGTTTCATTTTTCCAGAACCAAAAATGATAGCTGCAGGAAAATTTTCAAGTCTTCCCAGAAACGGCCCGGTGAACCGCCAGTTCTCATTAGCTTCTTCCATGGACCTCTTGACCACAAAACCTTCACCAGTTGAGCATCGCTCCAACTCCTTCCAAGGCATCTCTATCCATGGCACTCTCCCCAGGAAGAAAAAGGGGACAGTTCCCTCTAGGTCTTGTGATATGTTTAGCCACGTGGGAACGTTGCCTTACGCCAGAGCACGGCAGCAGCCACCTTTTGTACAGGATGTTATAGAAGAGTACCCTGCAGAAAATGGAAACAGCAGCAAACTCAATGCCAGGTACGTTGTAAAACCATCATTTACAAATTTACCTATGTTAGTTGCATGGGGTTTATTACATATTGTTCTAAGCCTCTAAAGGCCCAGTCATAGCTACAGCTCTTTAACTAAGTTAGGTTTTCTCCCTAGCATTCAGTTTAGGTCTTGATGGAAGACTTAAATAATTTTTAATGACTGTGTCTTTCCTCTGCATATTTAAAAGGTGTAATATTGTGTGTACTATTGCCATGGAGGAAAATTTTAAAGTTACTGAATTGCTTTGATATGATCCTTGCACTGTTGTAACAGAGCGATTTTAAACAAGAAGTCATAACTGTTCAAACTTGGTTTTGATTTGTATTCAATGCAATATGGATGGAGGGCTGAGGAAAAGGGGAATGGTGCTCCAGCTGCCTCACATCTCAAGCTGCCTGTAAGCCTTCTTCATGAAAACTTAGTGGAACCCAATGTACACTGAGCTAATGGCAAATTATCCATATTTATTGTTCCTGCCTGACTTTGCGGTTAACATATGCATAACTCTTGAGAAAGACCTCTACTCTTATAGCTAGCCTTTCTTTTGGGAACCTATTATCACTGATATTTCATTGCTTACAAAAAGTAATTAATTTTGTAGATGTCCTTTTTTTGTTGTTTTGATATTGAGTTCTATAAAATGGGAAAAAAATTACTAGCTAACACAAGAAAATTCAATGTAACACAGTGGATCAGTTGCGGACATAGAAATGAGAGAATGTTTGGTTGCTTGGCTGATGGAGTTAAAGGCTGAGAAAAGATATCCAAATTATAAATTCTGAGTTAGGATTTACAGCCTTGCTGAGTCCATCACTACAATTTTTTGGTTTTCGAGTCTTGTGAGTGAAGAAGAGATCTAATTAGGTAAGGCTGTGTGTGTGGAGTGGTTTTCTTATGCTTTTTGCTGGTGCTTTACGGGATCAAGCTTTCTTCCCACCTAAAAAGAAGACTTTCTTCTCTATACCCCATTCATTTTAAAAGAAGAAAGTACCTAAGTGAATTTAGTGTACTCCTCTGCCACTGATCTCTGAGATGTACCTGCTTACATAAACTGGCTTTTAAACATAATTTGCTTCTTTTATTTACATACTTTTAGAGAATGGCAGCAGCCTGGGGTGTTGCCATGAAAAGAATGTGGTGATACACACTGAAGTTCTATTTTATATCTTCTTTTTCAAGAGCAGTTACTAAACATGATTTTCTTGAAAGACCAAATCCTACTGATAACTTGTCTTATGAATATAACCTTGTCTTATAAAAAACACTTCGGTGCACAACCAGTAAGAGTACAAACAGAATGCTTGAGAAGAAAATGTCAAGAAGGTCTGCCTGGTCAGAATTAATGCTTTTGAATAATAAAGAGATTCAAAGGATGTTGTTAGTGCAGCCTGTGAATAGAATTTGTGTCTATTGAGTCATAGCACCAAATGCTGTTCCTGTTTGATCTTTCAATTACTTTGCTGAAACACACTCTGAATGCTATGGTAACAACTTCTAACAATTGATTTCTTTAATTTTTACAATGAATCATTATATGTTCCACTCCATGACCTGACTGCATAGTTGTGTTAGAGCAGAAGGCAATACCAACTTGGCAGTCAGCAAATACATCGCTTCTTGAATCTTCTTGCAATGACACTGCACTTTTCATTAGTTTACTTTAAAGGAAAATTGAGAGAGAAAGTCTGATTGTCCTGTTGTAAGCAGTTTGCCATATGTGCTAAGGTATGCTTTCTAATCACTATCACAGCAAGTTTGAGTGTGGTGATAAGGACAGCTGTCAAAGGCCTGGTTTGACAATCTATATCATTTCAGCTGGATGTCAACAGTACTCAGGTAGTCTTGGGTTAACACAGTAATCTTTGTGGCTCTGGTACTGGCTCTGATATAAACGTACTTGAATGTTATCTCCTTGTAGAGATGCAAGGAATTTCTTCTGAGATGTTGTGAAGAACATGGAATAGAGCAGAGACTTTTGCAAATGTCCCAAAGCAAAACTAGATTCCAGTATTGATACTGTGTTCTCTGTTTCATGAGGCAGTGTGATTGCAAGAGAGAGCAGAACAAGTGATTGCTTCTTGGACTGTCTGTCAGCTGGCAGCTGTAGTATTTTCTGTTCCTAAACTCATCACTGCCACATTCACCACTAAGTGATGTCCTCAAGTGCCATAGCCAAATGGTTTTTGAACACTCCACCACTTCTCTGGGCAGTCTCTTACAATGCTTTACTACTCTTTTGATGGGGAAAAAATCCTAATAAATGTGTTCCTGATAATCTGAAGCTCCCTTGGTGCAACTTGATGCCATCTCCTCTTACCCTCTCATGCTGACAGTTGTTGCTTTATTGGTAAGCCAAACCACACACCAGGGAAAGAAAAAGAGGGAGGAGTGTGAGACATATTCTGAGACTTTTTTTTCCAGTTGAGGTTTGAATTGAAGTTAGTACTGTTGCAAGATACGAGAATCACAGAATACTGTGAGAAAGAAATGTATATTTGATACCCCACTGTCAAACAGGTTCCAAGGTTTTGTGGGGAGAGAAGTAATGCAAGTGGTATGATGGTTTCAACATTGTGTTGTCAGTGAGTCAGGCTAATAAAGATGTGATCTTCACAATCAGTTAAAAAACAGTGAAGGAGAAAAAAGATACTCCTTTCTCGGTACTGGTAATCCCTCTATTGCCTGCAAATAACCTGTATTCCTGTTGAAATAATCAAGGTTTGTGACAAAATTAAGTGAAATTCAGTTTAATAACAGTTCCAGTGTGAAATTGTAAATTGTTAAGAGATCAGAAATAGGATCTGGATTTGCACAAAGTTGATGTTGTTGGTGGGCATGATACTCTGAAAGAATTTAATGTCAGTTTTGGAATGGCCAGTCTAGCACAGACAAAATTTCTTAGAAATAAATTTATTAAATTTTTGTGCAGTTTGTAGAGTTACATGCCTTTTTTTAAGCCCTTAGTGTTTCAAGAGCCTTTGTGTTCACTTCAGACTTTTTAGAAAAGATACTTAACTGTTAAAAGTACATGTATGAGAAACTCAATATTTGAAAGAATGAAAAATGAGTTAATTTTGCCTTTGCTCTGTATGTGTAGTATAGGACTCTGTAGAATAGAGCTTTGGATATTTTAGGAGAAACAGTGCAGTCGCACATTTGCATTTAATCACAATCTTCCCTCTGCTGAGCCTACCCCTAGGAAGTGTTGAAGCACACCATCTGCCAGAAATGATCACTCTAACTTTTCATGCTAATTAAAGCCTTAAAACAAAGTTGACATTAATTTACGCTGGTTGTTTCATGTTATACAGGACGTTCGTGACTATGTGCAGATTTAATTTCTGTTTACTAGCTTGCTTTGCAGTAGCCATTTCATTTGCTTGGACTTGTAAAGACAAGCAATTTGAACAAATTTTTGTTCGAACTCCATTCTATACAGACATTTAAAAAATGGAGTCACTGATAAGCAGTAGGATTGTATTGTTCAAACTGGCTTGGAATCAAAATACTTTGTGCATTGCTCTAAATAATGTATAATGCCTTGGGTGCTTTGTTTTATCACTATTCATGAGAGGTTCTGACCTACCAGCTGGTCAGAATTCGATTTTTTTTCCTTGTTTTTGAAGCTTTGGTTTTAACTGTGTATGAATTTGAAGTGTAGAGTTGTAACTACAGAACTATAATTTTAATCTTTTCTTCTTTGCTTCTGTTTTAATTTTCTATTCTCGAGCCCAGTAAATTCCTGGCTATGCTGTAAGTCCTGATGGTGATTATACTTACAACACTACTGATTTTATTGATATGGCTACAAACATTACATTTTTGTAGGCAGACAAGGCATAGCAGCTTTTTTTTATGCTGCCAGGATCTCAAGCGTGAACTGTCCATGCCCGCATTTTTTCAACATGGTTTCAAGCATATTAAAAAAGAAAAATTCAATCTGGTTAAGTGTGGGGAGCCATGGAAGAAAAGATTTTATTAGCTTGAATCTTTCACTAATGGCATGGGTAGTCCAGTAGCTCCTAACGTCTTCCAGTGCTCATTGAACCTGATTGCAAAAGATCAACATGTGATAAATAGCCTGTAAACTAAAGTGTATTTTATAGACTGGCCCTAATTATCTACACACAGGTGCAGAGAATACACTTATTTTCTGTAGTTCTGAAAGTATGGTAAGTGTGTTTGCATGTTTAGCTAGACTTCAGTCTTTTGAGTGCTCGTCAGCAGACTTTTTTCCTCTTGTTTTTCTACATCAGCTGTTTCAGATGAAGTGCTCTCATCTAGCGCTGGACTTTGTACTGCTGTAGCAGAGAGTAGAGTAGATTAGTTTATCTCGTTTTTTAGGATGTTCTGTTCTCTTCTGAATTTCTGATCCTCAAGGCTCTGCATGTTTGGCTGGATGATCCTCACATACTTGTCTCACATAACTGTCCAGGAAAAAAATAAAAATATGTTCAATTTTAACCTTGACTAATACCACTGACGTTAATAGGGTAACTTCATCAGTGTAAAGCTGAGCAAGCTCACTGTTCTCTACAGTGCTTGCCCTTGGAGGGCAGATCATTTGGAAGTTGACAAGGTGTTAGTCTTAAAGTCTTGAATGACTGAATTCTGGGTTCCCAAAACTTTCCCTGTTCTCTTAGTGGTATGACCACAATAGATCAGGCCTGCTGAAGTCCTTGAACTGACAGTTGAATTATGAAGGAAAAAAGTTGGCAAGGCTTTGCTTGGTGAGGAGAAAATTATGCAGCGATTTGCTTTATCCGTGTCAGAATTTGCAGCCTGTTTTGCTTCTCCAGATGCTGCAAATTCTGCTTTTCTTTGGTTTTGGAGAATGGGGTGGATCAGGTATTTAGACAGCATTTATTTTTTTCTAACTAGTGATTTTGAAAACATGATTACTGGATAATTTTAATTTGAATTTGTGCTACCTTTTTATACTAATACTCTGTGTACACTTGTATGATCAGGTGCACTTTGAAAATTAAAAATATTTTTATCAAGATTTTAATATATCAAGTAAAATAAGTATTTTATATATTTCCAGTGGGGAGTAAAGTGAGTAATACTGGGGTTTTTTGTTTGTAAAATGCAATGTAGTTCTTCAAGTATGAAAATATTTGCAAGATTACCTGGAAGAAGACCAATACCTTGGTTCCCTTTTAAATTTTAGGATAAGGTGGGGAGGGATTTTTATAAATGCACAAAATTTTGAAAGTAAAAATAGTTACGGTTTTGGTGTAATGCCTGAAACTACCTCTTAGTGTGAGTTTTATTTTTAAAAAACCTGAACCAAACTGTATGTGGTTGATCTTTACTTAATAAGAGTAACACAAGTGTGTTGAATTTGGGGCTACTGAATATCTCATTGACTTCTTCCACACACAAGTTTTTCAAATGGAAGAATTCCTTAGATGCTGCCCATACTTCATGCTTTTTGCCACAGATTTTCCAATTCTTTCTCTTGATGTGTCCTGTTCACGTGTGTACCTGCAGATCTCTGCTGTCTCAGAGGTGGAGGAGAGCTACCCACTAAAGCTGGTAGCTGTTTGTGGTAGAAGGAATGCTGTGTTGGATAAGCAGAGAATAGCTAATGTTATCTGCTTACATTCAGTATCAAATCCTCTTATCCTTTAACTCTACCAGTTGTTTCTGTTTTGGCTTGTCTACATTTCTTTTAGCCCCTCTGTCCATTGTTGGGTTCAGATTCTTCTGTTGTGAAGTTCTACTTCACCCCTCTGTTCCCATTTGATGCTCACAGCCTCTTTCTTTGCTGGGTGGACATAGACCTGCAGAACCAATGCTTCACTTCTTGATTTTTTGGGGGATTTTGGAAATCTGCCCATGTGGACTCTTTAGAGAGGGATATGAGGAAAACAGGATGAGCTGTCTTAAAAAGAGAGACCATCTCTCCAGTATTAGAGATTAATTAAACCACAATCCTTCAGCTTCTGAGCAGAGGAACTGAAGTTCCTTATGGGATGAACACAGTTGTATTGTTTGAAATTTATTGTGGGATCAGGACCTTATTGTTAATGAACAACTTGCCAGGTAAACTTGAGCCCACATCCCTTAAAGCCTCTATCAAAATTAGTCAGTGTTATTTTTCAAAAACTTCCTGAAAATTTGTATTTTTTCTGGTTGTTTCTTCTTTGATCAGGATACACTGTATGTAGTGGAAAGTTTCTTGAATTACTCCTTCCATTGCACCCAAAGTTCCTTCCCTGGCTCTGCTGTTTTCTGGTTTCTTTTGTGTGCTATGGAGTGCCCTATTCAGTTGTACCAAGTGCTATATTGCTTCCTCATGCTGCCTCCTGTTCATATGCAAGCATTTGTCCCTTTTATGCTCTAAATAGTAGCTAAGTGTTAGATAGGTGAGTATATTCCTAATGCTTACTTACTATATCCAGTGCAGAGAGGCTGATGTGATGAGCTTTTTAAAGTGGGCTAAGGGAACAGACAGGGAGGACAATTCTTCCTCCCACTACCATCTTCTTCAGTGCTGAAGGCACATATTGGCATTCCTGTGCTTCAGTCCAAATACACATTCCTGAAAAACGTATTAGCAAGGTGAAAAACCATACTTTGTGGCTAAAGTGTACCTAGAATTAGATGGATTTCAGATTAATCAATGGAGACTGTGATTCTACTGAACATTTGCCAGTGGTTTTTTGGAATGTGAGTATTCATTTTGTAAGGTTATATTGATTTTGAACACTTAAAATTTTGTGGCACTGGATTCAGGATAACTGCGCAGTAATTAAAACAAATACTCACTGTACAGAGTTGCCAGCTGAAGATATAAGTTAACAAGCAACAGCCCATATATAAACAAGGTTGTAGTAACAACAATTGGGTAAGCAATAGTCTTGCTGCCCAACCACTATTTTCATAGAATAGGTCTTGGGTAAAAGATTTAAGAAGGGCTTTGAAGGCCAGAGTTTTGGCTTTGGTAGGCCTAAATGTTAAGGAGAATAGAGGAAAAAGAATGGAGGTGCCTAATCTTTTGAATAGGTTCTAGAGACTGGTAGTATGTGTGGTGTAGAAACATAAATTGTTCTGGAAAAGGTAGAAAAAATGGTGTAGATTTTTCTGCTGCAATAGGTAAACTGGAGAAGGTTGGGAGGATGCAGATTGCAGTGGTAAAAGTAAATTGCTGAAACATTATCTCTGCTGGGGCATTCTGAACAAATAGGAGTAAGTTGAGTTTTCATTTAAGGCAAGGAAAAGTACATTGCATTTCTTCTTGAATTTTAATTGCTGTCCCTGCTGCTCCTGTGTGCACTGCAGGTCATCACACAGTTAGTCAGAGCAGTTGGCACTTCTTTCCACTGGTGTTTGAATGAGTCATGTCCATGGTGCTGTGCAGCTGTAGGCAGAAGGGTGGAATGCCCTTAGGAATGGAGCAGAAGTGCATGTGTGAAGCAGAGGCTGCTGGGGGATAAAATCAGTGGATCTTTTACTCTGGTTTGCAGTACAAATAAAATCAGTCTGTGCTACATGTACTGAAACATACTATGTCCAGCATGCTCCAACTTGCACCTTCATACTTAAGTAGTGTGTATTTCAAAAATCTACAGAGATGGAGAGATTTCAAAGACACAAACTGAAGAAGGCATGTGATCCCATCTGGTTGTATTACAGCAGTTCTGTCCGTGTTAGCAGCCATGCAACATCTTGGTACCTTTTCAGGGTCTCAGGCACCCTCTGAGCCTCTGTCGTCTTTACTCAGATTTGGCATTGGCACCACTGGTGTTGGAACTTTTCAGAAGATAGTTCTCATGATTTCTCTTTCAATGGGGTAAAAAGGAGATGCTCTTGAAAATGTCCCCAGGAAAAGTCACTTTAAAATAAATGGACAACTATATTTTCATACATCAAATACTGGCAATGTGTCCCAATGTTTTTCCCATAGGTACAGTTATAAAAGTATGAAGTAGCACAAAGCTGACTCAGGGCCACTCAGCAGTTTCCCCCACTGTAAGAATATTTATATGGGAGTTGAATGATGAGGAGGATTTGGGCAACTTGATGATACTGTTGTGTCCGCACTTAAATTTTGTTCAAGTTATCATGGCTAATTTATAATTGTAGCTGATGGTTCTTTGAGCATGCCAAGGGCCTGGAAAATGCAGGTACTTCCTATGGCTTAGTGCATAAAGGTCTGCAGGATTTTTTATAACACCAATGATGAGAGGAGGTAAGGTACGGTGTTAGAAGGATGGAGGTTTTCATAGAATCAAACAGCTAAAGATTACAGCATATCTGCTTGAAGATTTTTTTTCTTTTTATTGAAGCAATAGAGAGTTCTCTACAGAGAACTATTGGACAAACCTCAGAGTCTGATAAACAGATGATGTCTGAGTTACTGAGATTCTGGCTATTCTCCAGCACCCACTGAACTGAACAACGGATGCTGGGATTGAATGCCAGGATTTGGCTTTTCAATTCATCATTGATTGCGAGTATGTAAGAATTTTATTAAATATTTTAGAAGAGTGAGTAGTTACCAGGATGTTAAAGTTTTCTTTACCCAGTTTTCATGTTTGGTTGCTCATTGTCTTCAAACCCATGCAGGATTTTAAATTGGCAATATGACAGTATTTAGTTTGTCATACCAGAAGTATGATTCAGGTTGCTTATAGTGATGTTTTTCTTCATTTTAGCCAGCAACTGTTCATGGTGACAACTTCAAAAAGGTGCTTTTTTAAAAAAAAAATCTTTTAATTCTCTCCACACGTTTGACTGTCATTTAGAGGTGTTGGGAAGTAGAAAAATACCATCCAATAATAGCTGAACTGCATCCCCTTTTCTCATCTCAGTCAGCTCTAGTTATACTTTGAAGGGGACCTCATGCAATGATAATATCCATTTTCTGAGAAGTTAGATTGTTTCTCATAGTGGTCAAATGTATCACTACTTGCTCATAGATAGTCAGTGCCAACCAGTATGACACCAAACTCTTCATTGTTGCAACAAATTTGCTATGGGGAGAAGGAGATGGAAGCAGAAGAGCAACTTCACGTTTTCTTGCCTTCATCTTTTTGCTGAAGCTCCACACTTGTTTGCAAGCTCTGTGTATTTTCTTGGCCGTATCAGCAAGAAACCCATACATGAAAAAAAGCACATAAGAGTCTTGATAAGAATCTTGAAACTGGAGTGAAAAGAAGTTGAGATAATTTCCAAGGACTGCTAGGGAGAGATTAAAGGGTTGTATGTCTGCAAGATCAGCCAGCATTGAGAAAGGGGTTGTCAGATGTCAGTCTCTAGGGAGAATGTGTTTCTGGCTAGGAAAAGCCTCGATATATTGTAAGTGAGAATATGGGTTCATAATTTTTTATTAAGATTCTTTGAGAGGGAAAATGGAAAGGAAAAGACATCCCTTATATTTTTCTTAACTTCATGACAATGTAGATTTCCTTCACTGGGAGCATATGGCATAAAGAAACGTCATCATTGCTAACAGAGAGCTGAGATTCAGGAGTTAGTTTTATTTGGTTGCCTTCTAGTTATTTGGGTTAACTTCTTAATCTGGTTTTCTGCATGTAATGTGATAATATTGTGGTGGAATCAAATAATAGGAAAAGGCAGTAGTTAATCTTTATTATTAGTTACTGCACATCAGTGAAAATTACCATTCCTTGAAAATAACTTGAAAAAATTTGCACAAAGATGAAGGCTTAGATAACAAGGGAAGATGGGCAGAGAGAGGAGTAGATCAGCTTCGACACAGGTATCTGAGATGAATAGTGTTCCAACAGAAACATCTTTCTGTAAGACACAGGGTGGATTGCAGGGTTTTGTACATTTCCCCTCTCTTACATTTATTTCAAATATTTTATGTGGCAACTACGTATTTCAGCTATCTTGAAA
The DNA here is from genome assembly GCA_013397195.1 of Hylia prasina. NCBI lineage: Eukaryota > Metazoa > Chordata > Aves > Passeriformes > Sylviidae > Hylia > Hylia prasina. The sequence continues at coordinate 3,333,604 of VYXD01006830.1, forward strand.
TTTCAAGGTTGTTTTTTTTTTTGCTTAAAATTGTATAATTAACTTTATTTATCAAATTAAGTATGATTGGCTCCATAGCCTGTCCTTCTAGAAGAAATCAGTGATTTATATATTTATTAAAAATTAGATAGCATAGGCTATCAAGATTTAACAGACAACTTTTAACAAGGATTTTAATATGACCTAGTAGCATATTGCTCATATGAATATATCCCTTCAGTATGAGGTTATATTTGGACTTACCATTTTTTTTGTTTGTTTTTCTGTCTGTCCTCCTCTTCTGGTACCATTTTCATACAGAGATCAGAATATCCTGGATCCTACATTGGAATATGTCAAGGTAAGGTACTGTTTCTTACCCTCAAAGTATTTTCTTTGGCCTATACCCAGCACTGACAGAGCATTTCCAGTCATTTGCAGGTAAATAGTGCAGCTGTCTATCTTCTGGTGCAGAGAAACAAAATATATATGTCAGACTATTTTCTTAAAGCTTCAGTGAAATACTTGTAATTTGAATGTAGGTTGCATTTTTATAGAGGGTTTCTTTACCGTTGCATGGTGACTGCCTAAATCCTTTCTTTGGTTAGCAGATTTTTTGTTTATGGATTTTTGGGGAAGTAAAGAAACACCTCTGAAAATATCATAAAAATGTCAAATTTAGGTTGGCAGTTCTAGCACTATACTTACCAAATTACAGGTAAAAATTCACCTGTGGTCCAAAAAGTGGCTGGAAAAGTGGCTGCCACAGGAGACTCTCAGAATTCTGGATTTCTGCTCTGAACAGACAGTTCAGTGCTGGAGGTCCCTGGCCTCAATCCCAGCCTGAAGTTGGGATACAGCAGAGAAGAGATGGTCAAAAGCCTTCTCAAGAGCACTGTGGAAGAGGAGATGCCAGAGGCAACAAAGTGGTGGACAGTGTTAATTGCTGTATTTAATTTAATTTACTGTGAATCTCATACTGTGCTGTGCAGAGTATGCTGTTACAGTTTTAATAATGTGACTAAGTAGAAGGCAGAGGTATCATGTGCCAATTTGTCGATATGTGTGTCTTGTCTTGTTGCAGCAAGTTCTGTATTATAAATGTGGTTTCTGGTCTTTTCAACTTTTCTAGTAGGAGCTTGTCTTGGACTGTTGTCAATACCAGTGGTGCTCAGCTTATTAAAACTTTGATGTTGAGGAGGAAAGCCTGGGGAAAGGAGACATATGAGGGAGAATATGAGGGTTACCAATCCCTTCTTTTCCCCTTCCTTTCTCAGTTTTTCTGTCTCTATACCTACCTTTAGTGAACTGCAAGTTTGGATCCTAGTTCAGTGGTGTTATAACAGGGATTCTAGACAAGAAATCTCATAATTTCAAACAACTTTGAAAAAATATGCAGAAATTGCTTTCTAATAAATATAACTCCCCAAAACATTTTTTGTGTGTAAAAGAGTAGGTTACTGTTGATTCCAGAAATGTGTTCTTACACAGAAAACAATCAATTATAAATAAACGAGGTCTCTCATCAGTAGTTGTTTATCAGTTAACTCTAACTGTAAAAGTTGTGGGTGGATTCATACCAACAAGATCTTGGACTCCCTTTGTTGGCTTCAGTTTTAGCAAGTATGTGTTCATTGTCTTCTGAACTAAGCGTATGGTAACTATTATATTAATGTTGATAAATTTTCCAGATCCTCAAATACATTGTGGTGGCAGGTATACACTGCTGAACAGTAACCTTCTCAAACTGAAAAAATAGATTTCTGCAGCATGTTTATACTCCCATTGCCATTTGCACAAGTTTGCTTGGTATATAATTGGTACATATGTAGTTTGAGCTAGCAGGTAGGCCTCGACAGATGTTGATTAAGTGGTAAAAAAAAATACCTTAAAATGGAAAGGAGGTAGTAAGAGGAGGGGGAGAAAACAACAGGAGCACTTTTGGGAATCATATTTTGCTGATTCAGGATATGAAAGTTCTGAGTAGCACATTTATATTTCTAGTGCACAGGAAAATACAGTTAGTATTGTCTCTAACAGAGAAGTGTTGGATTACCGACTGAAAACATATAAACTTGAGTATGAAGTGTGTGTGATGTATCACTCACACTGGAACTAATTGTACATTGTAATTGTAAAGTCTTGATAGTGATTCTTGTTTCTCTCATGTTGCTATTCAGGCTGGAAGGAGAAGCGAGGCTTTGGGTTAATTTGCCTTGAAAGCATTGCATTATCTTGCAACTGTATTAGGGTAGTTTGGCTGCTGGCTGTTCTATCCAAGAGTTACATTTCCAAGCAAATTGTACTGTGGCAGGGCCCTGAGGGCACTGATTGTTCTCAGGTGTCCTGGCCAGCCTCACTTGGGATCTCCACCCACACCCACCGAGCGGGGGCTGCATCAGGCCGGGCCTCCAGACCCTGCCTCAGTTGTTCAGAGGGTGTTTCTGCCCCTAGTCCTGTTTCCGAGTGCTGTGTAGAAAGCCCAGGACAGACTTTATCACCTGAGCTGTTACCTCTCCTGTCTGAGGCCCTCTGGAATGTGATAGGACCTGTTGGTGTGATCATCCTTCTCACCTTGGCTGGGTCTGGGTGCTGTGGGACTGTGCCTTGCTGTGGGCACACTGCCCACCCTGTGCTCTCAGATCGCTGTCCCACAGGGAGCAGCCCCAGTCCTCTTGCTCCCTGACACACTAGTTGGCTACTTTGATAGATTCAAATAGTGCTCTTCTCATAACAGATCCACTTTACCAGACTGCACAGTCATACCTACTCTCCTTCAAGACAGGCAGCTAGTTTCAAACTAGCTAGATTTAAAAAGCAATTTTACAAAAAGACTTGGGCGCAGACCAGCGTGCTGGTTCATAGTGCTGCTTTTGGTTTTGTGCTGCTTCACAGTGAGAAGAACATCTCCTCTCTGTTGTGGCCATAGTAACTACAAGCACATAGACTGATGGTACACTTAAAAGCTGAGTGTAGCACTTTGCTTTTTAACAAACCTTTTCTTGCTGAAATCTGGTGACTGAAAGTAATATAAATAAATCCTTGTATTCAGAAATATTCTGAACAGAGGAAAGGCAAAATAAGTTGGTTTTTTCTGCTGTTTTATTGTGTTCAAGATACAAGACAAAAAAATACTGATTATAGAATTTTTTTTAAGAGAATGTTCTCTATAGGTGAACTCTGGTTTCTAATTCTTTAAATTACATTGCTCACAAGTTGCAGTTTACTACATCTTGAATATTGATGTATTAGTTCATTCAATATATAAAGAGAGCTAATTATGCAAAAGCAAGTTCTAAGGGGGGAAAAATGTACTGATTTGCTGAAGTCTGAGTATACTGAAGTGTCCATATGGCTTCAACTCTTCTTTTGTATTCACAGTGCTGCTGAAACCATGGTCACAGTTAAATGGCTCTTTCAAAAAAAACCTTTTATGGTAGAAGTGAAAACAGGCCAGACTGCTTTGAGTCAGGCTGCTACCCAAGTCATGAAAGAGATTCAGGGACACAATAGCACGTTGTACATTCTGTGAGATTTTTACAAGTTTTATGAACCAAATAATAGATCTATTGGTAGCCTCTGCAGGTTCTTCCCACACCCTGAGTCTGCACATCCACAGAACAGATTCCTGCAGCAAAAGAGAAAGAATCTACTGCTGGCAGATTAGAGTGTGTCAGAGAACTTTTTGTGAGTCATTTTGATCGAATTTATGTGAACTAAAGATAGCTTTCAGTCCCATTCCTATTCACTATAAATATTTTAGGATCTTTTTATTGAAATCTGTGCTGTAATCATTGAAGCTATATCAGGGTGAAAGGAAAGATTCCTCTCTGTCTTTAATGGAAACCTTTCAAGCATTTCCTGTGGAAATAGTGCTTAATAATTACAGAAATACATATCAGCAGTAAATTGATAAATATTACTATGGCCTGAAGTTTTGGAGTTGTATTTTATTCCATTACTGGAAAAATTTCAAAATTTATTACTCTCTGCTCAGCATGGTCATAAGGGATGTTTATATTTAGATTCAGACTTGAAAAAACTGTTGCTGGTTTAAGGAAGTTACAGCTGCAGAGAAAGAGTTTCTTGTGAAATTCTGCTGAAGGGTTCGTGTTCGTCTCAGCTCCACAGTGTTAATTTTTCTCCCTATTTTAATCTTCCTTAGTTTTGTTAGAAAGCAAACTGTCACAGAAATTACTGTCATTCATCATGGATTTGGTTAGTGCAACTGAAAATAAAATTCTGATGACATTCCAGTGTGTTGATCATTATCTATAGCTTTGCAAGATAGGACAATATTTTGTGGGTTTAGTTCAACTTCAGGGAACTTAGATCAGGTTATTTATTGATTCAGTTTGTATAGTTAATTGCACAAATTCATAATATCATGAATGTCAGTCCAATATAGGCATGGGTGTTTGACTCTCACCATCATACTGGCTGAAGATACTATGGTAAGAAGATGATCCAAAGTAAAGTTTATATGTGTGTTTGTAAGTTTAGGAAAGTTTAGAAAAAAATGTCAGCATGACAAGTAGCCTCAGTCTGGGAAACAATTTTTCCTGGTGACAGTGACATTTCCTTGCAAGCAGCCTTTTTTAGACATGGAAATATATTAGAGAAATCCCCTCCTCGCTGGAAAACTTGCCAAGTCCAGTGTATTCCTGTTCATGCTGTGTATCACACTCCTGCAGAGACTTGCCTGTTGAGATGCGAGCTGGGACTTGTGAGCAGAAAGTTGGTTGGGTTTCTGCCTTGTCTGACAGCATTAAGTAGCAAAGCTGGGAGGAATGCCTGACACTAAGTCACTACATGATCAGGAGATTCTTTTTGAGTCTATAGGGTGGTTTAAGGACTTCCTTTCCACACATTTTGCAACTGCAGCAGGGACAACAGTATTACAGAAGGTGCAATTATCAGATGGAATGTGGTTTTTTGAGGAGAGAAGCAGTATGCCCATGTGGCCAACTTGGACTTTACACATCTCTGTCACTATGGATTTGTCACCCAACTCAAAGATCATCAGTGATGCCAGTAAGGCTTCAGACAGAGACATTTTCTCTTTTTTTATGTTTCTCTGCTTAGCAGGAACAGAAGCTTCCAAAAAATCATTCCACAGCAGTTGCCTCTTGTATGTAAGGGGTGTAGTTCAGACATACAAGATTCTGTTAGGGCCAGTCTAATGTTAAATGCAAGTAATTTTCGGTCTCGAACCTTAGGTTTGACTCTCAGTGGATGGTTGCTGGTTGTGCGCTGCCCTCTGCTGGAAAAGAAAGACTTGACCGGATATTTTTAATCGTGTCATGGTTATTCAAATCACGTTTCATAATAATTTCTTTGTAACTCTGGTAGGAGCCTGACTGCTGAAAGTTGGTTGTTTTTTCTCAAGAGGCACAGAATGGGGGGGATTTTTTCCCTCCTCCCTGTCATTAAGTTACCGAAGTAGCTCCTAGAGGGAACTTGAGAATTTTTTTTTTTTGTCAGTGTCCCTGAGATTGTTAGAATATATATTCTGATTTGTTTAAAACCTCCAACAAAAGAGATTCCTTATGATCCCAAAATAATATGCTCTACCTCCCAAAGTAGATTAGTCTAATGGTCTTTTAATTGTTAGTGTGAGAATTTTTTTCCTAAATTGTGATATTTTGCACATAGAGGTTTGATTGGGGGGGGTGGTTTTTTGTTGGATTGGGGGGGGGGGTTGGTTTGGGGTTTTTTGGTTAGTTTTGTCCCTCTGGCTTCTATTCATAACCTATATTTAATTTTCTAGTGGCATAAGTTTGCACCGTTGCAATAAGTTGGACAAAGCATCTTGTCTTTTACTTTTAGTCCTGTTCTGGTGATAGTAAAATTTCTGGTAATTTTTTTTTTTTCCAGCCTTATACTAGGCTTGTTTCTTACAATGTCTGCTGTTTCCCTACTTAAAAGAGACAGCTATTTCTTTATGTATAATAATTGTTCCTAACAGATTTCATCAGCCCAGGAAAAAATAAAAAATGCTTAAGGAGTTACATATGTTATTGAAATTCAGCAGCTCTCAAGTATTTAATTCCCCTGAAATCACAGTGAGAATCTTTCCCTGTTCATTTAGAGTTGAAGAAATTTTATCTTATTTGATATAATGCAGTTATTCATAATTAGTGGTGGAATATAACACCCAAGTTTCAGTATTTTCTCATACTGAATTTTGTCTGACCATCAGGCTGGTCTCTGAAAATAAGGTTGAGTCAGCAGTTCTGTATTGCCTGCAAAGTGATGAATAAAATGTGAGCTGGCATTAGCAGTAAATTATGCAGGAAGTATGATTTTACAGCTCTGCAAGACAATGCGCTTTCAGTCTGCTGTCCTAGTTCATGTTCCCCTAACACAGTGAACCCCAAGTTAGCCTGCTCCTGTTAGGACCTATTTGCTCTTTCCCAGCCCCCAGTTCCTGACTGGCCTGGTTAGCTGTAAGACCTGGGTTTTTCTGTGGTTCCTGGGGTTTGTGAGTTCTTTTGGTTGGTTGAAATTTTGGGGGTTTGTGGGTCAGGGTAAGGCGAGTTAGTGTACTGTGAGGAGGAATATTTTTTCTTTGTGGATGACAATCCTTATATGAATTGAGTCAAGTGAATAGTGGCTTTCTAATTACTCTGGCCTTCATTGTGAAGTCTTTTAGCAGTGGATTCCCCTCTTCTGATGTTGAAATGCAGTTTAGGGTATTTTGCTTATGGGAGCATCTTCTGTAATGCTGAGGGTGCTTTAGTAAATATAAAATGCTGATAATTCTTAGAGCAGCGAGCATGCTGCTCTCTTTGGATGTTAATGGTTAATCTTACATGTTATCCTACCATGGATTTGACCCAGTTAATGTCTATTTTTCTGTTATTACTCATTAACTCTCAAGTGATGGTCTGGTCTAGAGTCCTCAAAAACCACTACATGCAATGATTTTTGAGTTGAAAACTATAAAATTACTTTGCTCAAGTTTCCTTGGCACCCATAGTAATACTAGTTGCAGTAGCTACTTAGTTGACCTTTTCAAGACCTTTGTTAGAGGATCAGTAACTACTATCAAATCTTATTTACTGATGAGAAACATAAGCTGGAAAGATCTGAATCTGAAACATGGGATAGAAGTCATGGGGTACAAAAAACAGGTCTTATTTTATCTCTAGTGATCTTATGAAACTTGGATTTAAACTAATGACCTGTTTTCTCCAAAATATTAATCCCAGTGGTTCTCAAATGCTGACAGTTATCACAGAATGGTTTAGGTTGGCAGGGACCTCAAAAGATATGTAGTTACAATCCCCTGTCTTGTGCAGGGGCACCTTTCATTAGACCAGGTTTCTCAGGGCCCCATCCAACCTGGCCTTTCGATAATACACCCAAATCAAAACATCTGTGTCAGTGAAATCAAATATGGGTACATGGTGATGTGCATTTACATTTCAAAGAAAGAAGAAAAAAAGGGGGGAGGGGGGGCTGTTTTTTAGTTTTCATGGTTTTGAAGATGGACTAATAGCAAAAGCTGTCAGGGACATGAAAATGTTAATATTTAACTCCATGCAACGCCTTGTTGATCTTTCACTGTCTGTAAGCTCATGAGCCACAAGGGGGAGTGAGTATATAATATGTCGAGAGCAGATGATGATGATTTTTTTTAAGCATTTTGAGTCCTTTTACTGATAAAGCCTAGGGAGGTAAAGCTCCTAATCTCTCAGCGTTGTGTTTACAGAAAAAAATTAGAATAAGACTGGTACATTGTCTGTGTCTGTCTTGCCTCTTTTTGGGGACACACTGAGATGCAGTTTAGCCTGCAGAGAGGGCAGCAGAAGGAGTATTGGGACGTCTCAGTTGGGATTCATCTGATACTAGTATGTGCTGTCAAAGGAGCAGGTTGGCCTGACATTTTTGTATATTGGGTATTAATAGAAAATAAGCATCTACACAAATAATGGAACATAATGTTATGTTGGCTCTCTAGAATACCTACAGGTCATTTGCCTCCATGCCCTCTAATCCTTTTTTTAGTAAAACGTTGAAAGACTTTTGAAAAGCCAAGCTCTGACAGGGCCCAAGTGACTTGTAAGCTTTCTTTTTGAGTGCTACACCTCCAAAATATACATCCTTTGTATAAAAGGGAAGTATTTTAGGGTATTCAGGAGTTTTAGACAATTAGCTGATATTTTAAAGGCATCCAATTACCCTGGAGAAGTAACATTTTTTTTTCATCTTGCTGTTTTATTTAGAATTGGTTTAAATCTCACACAAACAAGCACTTTACTCTGACAGGACTGGGGAGACTTTCAAAAACAGAAGTCTGGAGTTAACAATTGTCTTAATGCCTTATTTTTACATGCAAGACAACTCTGGTATGCTAACCAGCAAAGCTAGTTAGACTAATGACAGCTAAGTCAGCAGGAAAGAGAAGAAAGTATTACTCATAAATTGCAAACTAATTCTGAAAGAAAAGGAAATTCGTGCCTTTTCATATTTTTTTCCCTATCCAAGGAACAAATTGAAGCAAAACAGATAGGGGATTACAAAATTATTTCATGTTCATACATGGGTTGGCAGACAGTAGGTGGAGCTCANATGCCTTTTCATATTTTTTTCCCAATCCAAGGAACAAAATGAAGCAAAAATAGATAGGGCATTGGCAGACAGTAGGTGGAGCTCAAGAATACTTACGCTAGTTTTTGGTAGGATCTATTAAACCTGCTGGTGGCTTCATAATAGGAAGGTGTCTAGTAGGAAAGCCAGACCTACTGCCAGATGACTTTGAAAAAGTTTGATCTTTTATAACTAAAACATATAAATCTCAAATGTATTTGGATGTCTTAAAGTGCAAATTAGGACCTAGTAGGAAGCTGATAAGCAGGTTGGGCATTTATTTCTTGTACCTGCCAACCTGGGCTTTTATATGAGGCAGAATTTCAAGGAGATTTATTCAAGCAGCAGTGTAAACTAAATAGATGCAAATTCTGTTTTCTCACTATTCCTGTACAACTGCAGTGTATTTCTGAGACTGCCTTACGGAAACACGATAGAAAGGAATTATGCTGACCTCTCCCACACCACACCTTGCAATGCAAACAAGGGTAATTACAGCTGCAGCTCTGTCTGTTGATTTATGATCAGAAGCTGCACCAACAGCAGCATGCAGGAAGTGAAGTTACCTGAGAGAACATGAAAGAGTCATTTCTGTTAAGAATTGAGACAGGAATGATAGGACATGAGCTGAGAGATGGGATTTTATGTGCCTGTAGACATTTGAGTTAGGAACAGATAAAAGTAAACCTTCTGACAGTGTTTTCATCCCCTTTCTTCCACTTTTTCTACACTTTAACAAGTGTTCAGCTGTAAAGTTGGGCATTACCTGCATTTGGAGGTATCTGCTCCAGAGCTTTGTTAGAGGGGAAGTGCCATATCTGCAGGACTTACTGCTAAACTAACTAGGAGTGGGCATTGTGAAGGTGTTGTTTACATGGATAAATTATTTATCAGTTGTCCTCTGTTTCCTGGCTTTTTCCTACATTAAAAAGAACAAATAACTAGTTATGGCAAAAACTCTTATGTATTAAATGAAAAATGTTTCAACTGAAGACTTAAATTATTTTATTTTATTTGGGTTTTTTTCTTTCAAATGTTATTTCTATTGTACTTAACTACCACCCCAGAGCTGCCATTTTGTAGCCATAGGCACTCTGACCATAGTTAGGTCAGGCTCTGTGTAATGGGGACGTGCCTGTGTGACATCACTCACTCAGCAGCACTGCTCGGGGCTGGCTCTGCTGGATCTAATCAGATTTGTGCTCTTGACCCTTGTACAGTGCACCGTGCCTTCTTTCATTTACAGCTGGCTTCCTGCCTGCATTGTTTATTTCCATTTAGTGCAGTGAAATGTAAAGCATTACATGTGTTTCACTGAATATTGTTAGGCTGATTTGAATGCTTAAATGAATAGAAGAGCGCAAAGCAAAGTGGCAAGCCAACAATTCCCTCATCTAATTTAGTCTGAAATTGCCTCTCTTTCTCTAACATGAAATCACAAATCATAATAATTCTGTGTGTGAATTCTAAGCATTTCCATGACTATGATTGGTGTTTGGTTCAAAATAACCTCTTGTAGCTCTGGAGACTGTTTTGATAACTTTAGACTTCTTGTGAGTTTTCAAGCATTTATATTTTCAAGGAGCGTGGTTGCCTTACTTGAGTCACTTAAAATCTTGAAGCCACTTGTTTGTTTGTTTGGGGCTTTTTTGTGATGAGAGAAAAAGAAACTGACCTCTACTAAAGAAATTATCCCTACATTTCTTCTTGTTTGACCTGTACAATTAAAGCAGCCTAAGAGATTCCCTGTGAGCAGTTCACACTATCCTGTGTGAGCACCTCAAACTCCTGCATGTGCAATGTGCTGTGAGTGAGCTGGATAGAGTTTAGGTGTGTCAGGGGAACACTGGGTAATTTAAACTAGACCATGAAAACATCCTACATAACTTTAGAGGCTTTGTAATAACAGATAGGGTTAGCAGGGACTGCTTATTTCTGTTTTAATGGGCTATTAGGGGCTCAACACAGAATATATATTCAAGTGTGAAGTTGTGTGGCCATGGATTCTATGAACTTAAAAATCCTTTCTTATTAAGCTTGGTTATCAAAGTTATCAAAAATAATCTAGCCAGCCATCCACAGAAACAGATGAAGGGATTATCAGATAATTTAAGGTTCTAGGCAGAATCTTTGAAAACAAATAAAACTGAGGGTTGACCTTTTGGGGCTGGGGAGCATTTAAAATACATCAATAGATGACTTAGCAAAAGGATTGTATTTGATGTTTTTCCCTTTTTAACATCCCTCCCTCCTGCCCTTCCAGTTTTAAAATGGGATTATGGTGTTATTATGAGAACTTTTGATTAATATTCTTTAAAAATACAGTCCTTAGTGAGATGTCCTGCCACAGTACCAGAAAATTTCAGTCAAGGAGCAAGCATAACAGTTGAGGCTTTTTTATTTGACGTTTTGCAGGGTATCTTTTAACCTTCTCTTCTCTGGCTACCTGCTAAAGCAATCCTGTGGAGTTCCTCTAAGTGGAAAAATAACTCAAAGCAAATTAAAATATGCAGCAACACAGTGCAAAGAGAAAAGGAGGGTATTTTCACATTTCTATTATATTATCTACTCATTCATTATTTGAGTTTGTCATAAAGTACTCTTCAGCAGGACTTCATCTTCAAAGTCAGTATTTTCAGCTTCATTTCTGGCCAGTCTTACATCTTTTTTCTTGCCAGGTTTATTACTTTGCAGTCCATTTAATGTTCTGTTCTTTTATTCCTACATTGTTTTCCTTTTCTCAGAAGAGTTTCTGGCATAACATCTCCTACACATGGCCAGATAGTCTGGCTACCTTTATGAACAGTCTGGGTTTGGTGCTTAACCTGGTGGTAGGTTCCTGCAAACCTTTCCTGGTCAGATAGGTAAGAGAACTTTACACATCACACCCCATTTTCTTCTTATCAACGCTGAGTTTCCTCTTCTTTTCAGATAGGCACTCCATCCCATTTATCATGAAAGGTAGTGCACATTTTATGTCTTTTCTCAGTGCTGCTGCTTGTTTTGTGTACCAATTCCTATTGCTGGATGCAGGCACTGAGGGCACTTCCCATTGTTCAGTCAGTGTGGGAAGGAAGTACTCTGTTATTAGGTGAGAGGTACCTTGCAAGTAATACCTGAGGATATAAATAAGTACTTAATATGTGTCTTCCTAATTGTGTAATATACTTGTTGCTGATGAAAAAGACAAGTAACTATTCATTTTAACCACTCATTGGGATTAGTTTATTCCTAATCCAAGATCTGAAATATCTGTGACTTCGGTATTTTTGGTACCACCCAAGTAATAATTGATTGATCTCTTCAGAGTTTCTTGTTCTTAAGTGTTACAGGTTGTCTTGTACCCCTCCATCCAGTCCATTTGCTTTCCTTTCACTAAATCTATTAACTAGGCTGTGATGGAGGTGGTGTTTTCTCTCTTACGGTTATCATAATTGCCCAAGTTGTTTGCTTCTTTTTTGCCCTGGTTCTTGAGAGAGCCTGGAGGTATGTCAGGCAGATTCTTTGCTGATGAGCAGATTGCTGACTGGTCAGTAAGCTACGGACTGTGTTGTCCAAGAGAATGGGATCACAGGCATAAATAAAACTGCTGCTTTTTATTTTGTTGTAGCGCTTACTTTTACTTTGCCAAATCAGACATATTCATTAATTCAGTTCTTTCTTTCTCAAGCAATTTGCACAATCCCATGGGACTATCACCAAGATAAAGCTGTCCACTGAGAGTTTTAAATGCTAAAGGTACCTTGGTTACCTGGCAATGACACTGACAATGTTTACAGGGTTGGTTTCTTGCTATTTTTTCCAAGGACTGTCTGCCAGAAGCTTCCTAATTAAAAATAAACAGATTTATCATTTTCCTTGGTTACTGAAGATCAGTTCCTACAGTTGTCAAACAGTAATCAACTGCTTTTCCTTTTTTTTTTTTTTTCTTGTATGTGTGTATAATTGAGGATGCAGGCAGAGATGTTGCGTGATTGAGCTGGAGCAACTTATTAAGCCTTTATGAGCGCTGGGAGACAGTCAGGTATTGTAACTCATCAAGAAGAGAAGTTTGGCTTGTGCTGATGCCTTAAACGCATCTCTGAGCCAGGGGGTAGGAAGATAGAGGAGCTAGGATTTCACTGGTGAGTGAAACAGATCACATGAGGATTCTGGCACCCTCTGTACGGCGTGCTGAAGCCAGCGTGCCAGCGGTCACTGAATTGATGGTATCAGCTTCAGCTGTGGAAAGTGTCCCAGACTGATACGTGAGTAGGGGGTGTAGCAGCACTGGTAGGCAGTGGTGACACTGAAGAGTTTGCTGAACCTCAGAGCACTGCTGGTAGTGACCGTCTTCAGTCTTGAGGAGGCACAGACAGCAGAACTGAAAATGCCGAAGGATTATAATGTTTTTCAAATGCTGATTGCAGCACTTTGCTGCTTTTATCATCGTAAGTCTATTATCAGAGTCCAGGTAGGTGCTCTTTTTCAACTACAGTGTGCTAGTCAGTAATGCTTTCAGGTTTTGTTTAGAAGTGTTTGTTTTCATACCATGGTTGGGTACAGAGTGTTTCTCTTTTAAAGAACACCTTTACAATTCACTATTGTCTCAGAGAGAAGCTTAAACAACTTGCAGTTTTATGAGCCTCAAGCTGGCTGTCTTTATGTTTGGGGACTAAGTAAAAATGTCCTGGTTTGGGACTTGCTGAAGAGGATTTTAGAAAATTTTCAAGTTTTCAGAATTTAACTGATCAGACCATTTGGTTCCCTAATTTTTTCCACCTATTTAAGGAAAACACAGGCAACTGTGCTCAGGAGCACAGGTGTTTTTTAAATGCTTTAGACAATTTTAGATTTGTCCTTATATTTTAGATATTTTTAAATTGCAAGATGCACAAAATCATGTACTCCTGGGAAGGTTTGGATTGGAAGGAATCTTTAAAGGTCGTCTAGTCTAACCCTCCTGCCATGGGCGGGGACATAATTTACTTTATGCAAAAATGTTCCATATGCACTGTAAGTACAGTAACGACCTTCATAATCGTTTTGAGTCTCACTTACAGAAGTGTCTTAAGTGACTTTGGAATTGTAGTCATGTGGGGCATCTAACTACTTTTGACAATCTATGAGTTACACTCTAAACTTTTAAATCTTTTTATTTAAGATTAACATGTGAATTGTTCTTTAACACCGTAGAGCACTTGCAATGAAGGAGGATGTGAAGGTTGCTATCTTCTGGCCTTGCCTTTCAAACTTTGATGGAGGCACTTAAAAGTTGGGAGCAGCTATCCCAGTCTCTCACCTTCAGTGATTTGGCCTTGTAACTGTCCATTTCTGAAAGTGAGGTGTGGGGCTCGGTCTTCTGGGCGCTCTGAAACAGTGATTCTGCTCAGATTGACTTCTTCCGACTGGGACAGATGTCAGCAATTACCATCACAATAGCGTGCTAAAGATGCTCTATTGCGTTGCAATTGATTTCCATTCTTGTTTTAAGGCTTAATTCTCCAGTTCTAGAACTTTTTAAATGACATTGGGGTTTATAGTTGGCTGTCAGAACAGTTAGAAAACTTGTTCTTGACCATGCATATGCCCTTTGTTTAACTTGGCATGAATTTCTAATACCTAAAATAACGGTGCTGTTGTTGTGGCAACTTTCCATTTAGTCTAATCCATATAGTCTCTAGAGAAACTGAAACATTAATAGTGTTTGCTCTATGGAGGGTAAAAAATAAAACCTTTTATGCTGAAACAAATTACAGTCGGGATCTTTCAAAAATAATGTTCTATTTAAAGATATTTGCAGCATTTAAAATAGATATGAATGCATGTGTTCCAGTATGCAGATTTAGCAATAGTTAAATATGATGAACTGCTATTTGAAGAAGTTTGGATGGTAGGGAGCTGGGGTGCATTTGCTGAAGAGAAAGTGGCTGTAGGTATGGAAACAGCTGGTGGTCAAATCAAGTAAGGTCTGAACCTTGGGGCCCAATGGTATGGATTCTGTGAAATGCTAAAGGGCCTGGGATGGTATGAACAATAAGATGCCATGAAATGAAGTCATCAGGTTTTTAATTCTTATTCCTATTATTTAATTTTTAAAAATCAAGCAAAATCAGTTTGTGTAATTAGATGAAGTTAATTATTGGGTTTAATAGTAATTATACATATGATGAAATACCAAATTGATCCACAAATAAACATGCTGAAGTTCTCATCTACCCCTGAGAGCTTCAGATTATTTTCTGCATTGCAATAAATGCATTATGTTATCCAGTTTAATTGAAAGCAATGTGTGGCCAAGCCCAGAGATGCCTTGTTTTGTCCCACCAAAGCACAGGAAGCAGCACTTGAGCACTCACATTTTGCAACACTTAATTTTAGTGTGTGAAACTGAGGTCTCAACAGCAGATATTTGGGTTATTTTCCCATGCATTAATAGAAAATGTAATGATCAGTGCAGAACATCTGAACTTGGATCAACTCATTCTTCAGTCATGTGTCAGTCCCTTTAATGATCCCATTTGGTTTCTGTAGCTGTTTACTGTCAAGGTCTGCTTTTACATTGGGGGAAATAGAGAAACTTCAAGGCAACAGGTCTCCTGTTTGTTTAAAAAACAAGAAACTGAAGAGAAAATACTAAATTGTGGGTTGTGGCACTTCCAAGCCAAAATATTTTTCTGTAAATTTTCATTTTTGGAAGAGAAGAAGTTAAGACTAAATGAGTGATAAACAGTGACTTAAAAAATGTAGAGGTCTAAATTAATGGAACAACTTTGCCACAAGACAGGGTATTTTTTTAGTACTAGTCAGTATGGTTGTCATGATCAGAGGGGGAAGGGCCTGGAAGTTCAAGTATTTTCATTCTTAATTCTCTGCTATGATTCACCCTCAGCTGAAGCTGTGCAAAAGGGGAAAGCCACTCCAGTGATCAGGACTGCCAAGTTTTATAACTTCCATCACAGTGATGTAGCACATTAGTGAGTAATGTACTAATGCTGTGAATGTGATGTGCATAAGAAGCCTTTTATAAGCAGCTACTTACTGCAAGTGCCATCTCTTATCTTGGGTGAATTGCAAACACTTTTTATAGATAGTAGATCTTAATATTTCTTCAGTGTGTGATGATCTAAATCTGTTCACTGGCATCCTCAGGCTTCATATATCCAGTTTCAGCACATATGTGGAGGCAGTTGGGTTTGATAACATGTGAGTTACATGTAATCACCACTCAGCATTATCAGTCTGCCTTTTCAATGTTAGATTTGTTATTGTTGGAGAGGGGCAGATGTGAAAAGACTGCTCAAAATTATGTGAAATTTTGTGTAGCTCCTCAAACTTTAATTTCCCATTGTCTTATTGCTGGGTCTGAGTTTTGATGAGTCTTATATTATAAAATTCTTTTCAATTTCCCATAGTATTTTCATAGTTACACAGCAGTAAAACTTTGATTATCTTCTATCATAAATATGTAGATAGTACAGGGTCCACTGGTGCTCTGTAAGTGACTTCTGTTTGATGGGAATGGGAATATTCTTCAGTAGGTATTTAATGCATCTAACTTCTTGTTAGTACTATCGTTTAGGTATGTCTCAGATTAAAACAAACAAAAAACCCCTACATAACTGCTAGCATCATTTACATTTGGAAATGCAAATCTCTAGGGTCACTGAGTGGGAAATTATGATTTGACTAGCACTCAACTCAGGATTTCTCAGGATCTGTATTCCAGAAATGAAGCTCTCCTAACTCTGAATGTGGTTATGTAGAAATGTCAGGATTTGTTGTGTGGTGGTGTAGTGGAAAATGGTTGTTGAATCCACTAGAATTAAGTTTTCCCATTACCTTCACTTAACATTAAACTGATCTTTGTACTAAAAGACTTTTTTTAGTTCCCTCATTCTAAACAAGTATCTTGCTTATTAGTTGTCATGGTTTGAGTCCAGCTGGCAGCTATGCACCACACAGCCACTCACCCACCCCACCCCATCCCACCCCCTGGGGGAATGGAGAGGAGAATCAGAACTAAAACTTCTAGGTTGACAAACAAACAGTTTATTATTTGAAATGTAGTAAAATATAGTAATATAGTAAATAATAATAATGGTAACAGAGGAAAAAAACCCAAGTGATGACCAATACAGTTGTTCACCACCCACTGACTGATGTCAGAGCCTGTCCCTGAACTCCTATCAGCCCTGCTTCAAGGTAATTCCCCATTTTATATACTGAGCGTGATGTTCTGTGGTATGGAATATTCCTTTGGCCTGTTCAGGTCACCTGTCATGGCTGTGCTCCCTCCCAGCTTTTTGTGCACTTCCTCACTGAGACACAAAAACACGAGACACAAAAAGTCCTTAACTGAGGATAAACACGACTTAGCAACAATCAAAACATCAGTGTGTTATCAGCATTGAATCCAAAACACTGCACTGTACCAGCTACTGAGAAGAAATTAACTCTTAAGACAGCCAAACCCAGAAAATGGCTGCTTTTCTGTGAATGCCAGGGAACTTTTGTTGATCATAGTAGCAGAGTGACGACGTGCACATGATGGAGTTTGTTTGATTTTAAAGATCCCCTGCAGTCATGGGGAAAGTTTTCATCATCATTTGTTATCCTTTCATCAGTAACCTCAAAAGGTGTCACCAGTTACCTAAAGAAGCATGTGGAAATCTTGTGGCTTCAAAATTGCCATTCTCCTGTATTAATTCATCTCTCTGAGTAAATCACCCATTCTGTACCTCCTCTTAACACAGCACTTGCTATAGTCCTGTGCTTTGTGCCCTCTGGAAGGTTAGAGAAAGCTGCCTCTGTGAAGAGCATTGCACCAGCTCAGTTTGGTTCAATGGTTCAGTTTCCAAGTTAATCAGAAAAAGGATTCCTGTGTTTAGAAGCTCCCTTTTTCCAGTTAGTTCTTTCTAAAAAAAAAAAAAAAAAAAAAAAAACCACACAACTATTCAGAAATCACTGTCTGTATTTTTGTTTTGTAAGGCCTTGGCCAATGATGCTGCTTTTCTGTACAGGAGAAAACAAGACTGACAAGAATGTTTTTGAACAATATTGGAGCGTTTGGTTCTACATGTAAATGCTCAGTGCAAATGTGTTGTGTTTGGTGGCCAGTTAGTAAAGGTATAATCATATTTTTTATTATATACACTGTACTCAGTAAGAACTTATAAATTCACATAATTGTATATTTTTAAATGCTTGTATTCACAATGCCAGATAGGCAGTCTGATTAGGATCACAAGGGGCACAGGATTAAAGACTGAAAGGATCTCTGCAGCCAGTGAATTATATATTGCTCCACAATTGGAACTTTGACAATAAAATATTCAATTTCTGTATCAACCAGTTGATTGCTCTCTAGTGGCTTGGAATTAGAGGAATTTCATTATATTTCACTTTTCCAGATGTTTTTGGTGTGTTTTCCAGTGTCTGTGTCCTCTCCCTTCTTTCTTGTTTCATGTCATTGTGTTCCCCCTTGGTATTTCTTGTGCTTGCTCCAGCATTCCCTTCATATTTTCTGTCGATTGGACTTTCTGTTGAATTATCCCCTTGACTAAAAGCTATGTAAATCTCACAAAATTTAAGTTTTTCATTAATCACAAATCTCCCATCTCCTCATTTGTATGAGGGCTCTGTAGGACCTAGTGATTTTACCCAGTCAAAAAGTCACAGTTCAGCATTCATGGTGTACTTAAGCAAGCATAACAGGCCTTCAGTGTTGGAGAAAAGATGGATTTGTGAGAAATCTGAAATAGGTTTGGTTTAGATGGATTCAGTACCTTTATTAAAACTTGGGAAAGGTATGGACTTGACTTTCTTCCTCAGTCAGATCACACTTCAGTTTTCACAGAGCTGTTCTCATTTGTCTCTAATAACCATCTCTTCTCTTTTTCTTTTTTTTTTCCTGATACCTTCAAGGCCACAGGAAATCAGGTGGTTCCAAGGCTGCCTGTTGGGCTCATTTAACTGTCACCTGGCAGAGCTGTGCAAAGCACCAGGAAGTAATTGAGACTGGATGGAAAAGTGGCCCCCTTTAGTCTGGTGCCCGTAACAGTCCTTGGCTGTGCTTTGCATAAATAATACTTTGCCAGAAGGTTACAAAGAGAGATGATGTGAATTTTGGCTTTATCTGAACTGAATGAGGGGATCTAGCATGACAGATTTTGGACCACTTCCAAGCAGTGTTTAAAATTAAAAGCCTTTCCCTCATAATTCAAATCATTTTAGGAAAAATTAAAAAAGAAGAAAAAGAAAAAAACCCACAAACAAAAAAACCCCAAAACAATAAACCAAGCACATAATCACCTTAGAGAGGAGTTAATTAATAACAATACAGAAATAACTGTGGAGCTTCTCTTTTGTTTACTACCAACCTCATACAGTAAAGTATTATTCAGCACAATCTAATGTGATAGATTCCATTAGGATGGTTGACACAGGAGCTTGATATAGCGAGTTGCCTTTGAAGAGTGCCAAACACTCACATGAAAGTAATCCCTTGGATGCATAAGCAGCAGATTATTGTGAGAAATTCCCATTAAAATACATTCACAAATTTCAGAGGCAGAGCATATCCTGGTAGATAAGTCAAGTCCTCTTCAAATTTGCTCTAAATGAGATCATAATTTTTTATGTTTTGTTTCCTTGAACTTTGATATTTTCCAGGTTTTGGTATACTAGATTAATATTTGCCTGGAAATAAAGAGTAAAATAATATGTAACATTAAGGAAAGCTTGTTACATCTGTAAGCACAGTTTGCTATTAGATTAGTGGCCCTGATGTAGAAATCACTGCCACGGAGTTTCTTAGTTTGTAATTATTGACTGAAAGTTTTTCCCTCCTTCTAAAGTCTTGGCTCTCTAGGTTTTCTATAATGCATGTAAGTAGGATTGGGGGCTTTTGCCAGTGGGTGATAATATCATATTGCTAGGTAGTTATGTATTTTTATTTTAAGGACCTGTTCACAAAAACTCAGCATGGCAAAAATATCTTAAAATAGCACCGGGACTGGAAACAATGCAACTAAAATGTGAACAAACAGTTCTGGAGAGCACACACTTACAGGGAGTCCTTTGTAGGCCAGGAAAAGCATCTGTATTTGAAAACAGTTCTGCTAATTGGATTTGATTTGCTTTTTTATTCCAGGGATATCTGACAGGGTTATTACTATTGAAGAGCTCAAAGTATTTAAACTGGAAGCTTCCCTGTGTTGTTCCAACTATGTTTGGTTGCAAAATACATGGAAGTCTTTCATTTTTCCCTAGATTATTTTAAAATTTCTTTTTACCATCCACTTCACTATCTATCTGTAAATGAAAATTCAGCTTTCTTTCTGTCATTGAGTAGGAGCCAGCAAAGTCTTAGACAAAGAAATAAAACAAGGAGATACTAAATGAAGGTTTGTCACTATGAAGTTAGTGCAAATTTACAGCCTGCCATTGCTGCCCATTAACTTTGGGTGCTGTTGAGAAATGAGGCTGAAGCATTTGCATCATGCTATGTGGAATCAGTCATCTTTCTTTTGAAAGAAAGCCCACTGGCATAACTAATAATTGTTGTAAGCCTACCCTCTTCTTTTTTCACAGGCTTGCACAGGCTGTGCCTGGAGTGATTTTTGGGCCTTGCGTGATGTGAAGTTCAGTGTATGCAAAGGTTCTTGCTGAGCAGAGACATTGGTGCAGTGTTTAGCATAAAAAGGTATTGGCTGGTGAGATCACAGACAGTTCATCAGTCACAATTCTCCTTTAATAGGTTCTATAAGAAATCAGTCTCAGTGAATAAAAAACTGTCCAGGAAGATATGTTATTACTAAACTTGCTTACCTAGACAGTTTTCCTCTTGTGTATCCTGGGATTTGTGCTAGCCACTGGAGTTCTTTCACTAAGTTCTGAGTTACATAAAGGCTATTTAAGCATGTTTGCTTCATCTCAGGAGATGTCCAACCTCTCTTGCAATCAGAGTATATTCCATGACCACGGTTGAGAGGATTTTTAACAAACCAAAAATTATGAATGTTGACAACTTAGCTGATTTGGATTCCTTAAATGTTTTTCTTGCTGTGTTTTTAAATGTAATTCAAGTTCAGTGTGTGTGTCATTAACTTCATTTGAGTAATGAAAAATCCATTCAGAAGAAATTCTAGGTTTCTGTGCTGTATTTGTAATTAATGTGTATCTCTAAGTGAACCGTCCTGGTATTTTTAAGATACTTCATGTCAGTACCATGGACGAAAATAGTCCACTTCATCCTATATAGGTCTTTGGTAGAGACCTATAGTTCTTTCTGTTGGCTAAAAGTACAACTGTCCTAAGCAAATTCAATTATTGCCATTGTATCCTATAGTCTGTTCTATTTTCAGTAGCTGCCTACCACTGAGATAAAGTGAGATGCTTTTGGAAAGATGGTAACAATTTCTATTGTCAGAAGCATCTCTTGAAACCTTAAATACGATTCACTTGAAGGTAGTAGCTCCTCTCAGAAGATCAGCAAAACACCCAGCTATGACTTTAAGATCTTGTTACACCATTGCAGCTGGATGTTTTTGTTTACCCTGGAGGGAGTATTTTAAATGTTCTCCGACCACTTCCTTGTGCAGTCAGGAGAAAAGGTGCTTTTGAAAAGCCTCAGCTCAGTTTGGGTGCTCTTCACTCTACCTTCAGCTTGTGTAAATGCTGTAATACTTGCTATCATTCTCTAAGACGTGGCAGTGAAAGGGCTGTTAATTTTAGAATCCTTGCCAGTCAGCTTTAAATGGGTTCCCAGCTGTTTGAGCTGGGAAATACAAGTGGTAGGTGTGTGCCTGTGGTCCTTCACACATGTTGGTCTGATAGGTCACAAGGGTTTGGGTGGAGGGGGCATTTTTGGCCTTCCCTATGTTTTGACACTTCAATATGCTTTTGGACTTCAGTCCTCACCAAGCCTCTTCTGTGACTCCTTGTACATCCAGTAATTTCACCTCTTCACGTTGTACATGGGTTTATGAACGAGCCCTTTCAGTGAAGGTAATCTTTTTTTTTTTTTTTGTGGCATGGATCTTTCTGCACAGTCTTCTCATAAAGCTTGGAAGGAGTTGATGCAAAACCTTGATGTACGAAAGCACAAAGAATTTGCTCATTGATGAAAATGCTTGTCCGTTTTGAACCAGATTTGTATTGATAAATAGCACCCTATTCTGGTTCACAGAAGGGAAACTAAGGTGAAAAGTAATTCTTTACCAGGTTGTTTTTATCTTCTGCCTTTCTATGTTAGCTACTAGTGTTTGTCTAAGAGAAGCCTTAGTTTTCTCTGAGAAAAACAGAGAGGAAAATTTATCTCAGAATTTGTCTGGGCTCCCAGCATGTTTAAATTATCTTGGCAGCAGGATGCCTCCTCTGGCATTATTCCACAAAAAATCTGCTGTCTGGTAATCTGTTGTAATTCAGTCTGCCTGAAATGGCAGGGAGGATTGTTGAAAGAAGTGTTAAATGTGTGCCACCTGCTCCCACGGTTAGGTGCTGTGAGTATTCACTATTCACTGTGAAGGAAAAGCTATAGAGAGCAGCGTTCATGGAAAGAACAGGAATTGGTGGGCAAGCTTTCCCACTTCTTTTTTAAATAATGCATGTGTTCCTTATTTGCATCAGTGTGTCAGTTAAAGGAACCCATGAGCTTTGGCTCATATCCAGACCTAAGGAAAAAAATCTATAATGCACGGGAGCAAAATGCTACATTTTGCTGGAGGCCCCCTCTCTCTCTCCTTATCCCTTTTTTTTTTTGGTCTTTCTCAGAAGAGAGGGTATACTGTGATTCTTTGATCAGTGTAGAACATGTTCTCAGGCTTTTGAAACTTTTCAGCACAACAAAGATGGGCTGGAGTCCCAGCCCTTGGAGAATGAAAGGAAGTCCAAAGTACTTCCCTCCTCTGAGTGCTTATGAAAGAGAACGTGTCTGCTCTGGAGAAGATCCCGCACCTCACTGTTAGCAACTCTGCATCTGTAAGGACTGGTGAGCCAGAGTGGGCCAGCATGAAAGCTGTGCTCCAAGGAGAGATGAAGACAGAAATTTTCCAGAAAATCCTATAGTAGTTGTATAGTGGTGATGGAGGTGTCTTCAAGCAAAACTCATGCCTTTTGTGCTGAAGGGCAACGAGAGCTTTTGTCCTTTAGGAAGGGAGTATCTCGGGTGTGCACGTTTAATGACCATTAGGAGTAAGCCCTTTAAGATTGAAATTTTACTTTGGCAAATTGGTATTTTGGCAACAGAAATATTGAACTGTGTCCAGCTTAGCCTGTCTTGATGCATTTGGAATGTTCTTAACTAGACTGGTTGAAAGGAGGCTGCTGGGAAAGAATCTAAATTTAAAATGGAAGTTTAAATAGGAGGAAGAATATTGGAGCAGGCCATTTGGGTCCAGCTCCATTTTTTTGGATATAGTTAGAATTCTTATTGGAAAGAGGAAGTAGGAGAAGTGACTTTGTAGGTGTGTCATTATTAGTTTGGTGCACAGGCAGAACACTTTGCTCTGTTCTGCGCGGTGTAGAACAATCACATGTTATCTCACAGAATGCTGGGGTTTGCAAATACAACCTAGAGAGCAAAGCCAAGCCAGCCTGCTGAAAGCAGCACCTGCATTCCAGTGCAGGTCATATGATGGGAGTTATAACCCAGGTAAAATGTTAATCACTAAACTTGGCACAGTTGCAGCTTTTAATCTTTTATTGCAGTTTTCTAGGGAGAGGCAAGTTATGGACAACAGCCCGGAAAAACTGAAGAAGGAGTTAGAGGAAGAGCTGCAGCTGAGTAGTGAAGACTTGCGTAGCCATGCCTGGTACCACGGACGTATTCCTCGGCAGGTACGTGGTCTTTGCATTGCCAAGTGTGCTTTGAGCTTTTACAGACAAGCAGAATTTCGCTGATGGGCTGTACACATCTTTGATACCTGAATTAATTTAGTAGGAACAGAATGCCAATACTTGTATGAAAGCTGTGGTAGTTATCACGGTTGGCCATAAAATGAGGCTGAGGAAGGATTCAGGGCAGACCCTGACGGAAGACAGATACATTTCATAGATAGATTTTTGTGCACTGAATAAATCTGGAAATGGAATTTAAGCTTTGTATAAGAATACTAGGATCACATATTGTTTAGAGAACACTGACATTAATTTGGTTCAGTATTCTTAATGAAATTGAAAATGTTGTTTATTTTCTTTCTTGCTCTTGGAACTTGGGGAAGAGGAAAAAACCCAAAACTACAACAAAATCAATTCAGTCGCTTAGATTTTGATCCGTTTACAGACATGGTAAGGCTGAGGTCGGATCGGAGCTTCCAGAGCCGCTGGAGCTCCCCCTGCGGGCCCCCCTTAGCCCCGGGGCAGGGCCGGCTCAGCTGCCGCACACTCGGCACTTGGCCCTTGGCGTCCTTTTCCCCGCATGAAAAGACTAACTCAGAACAGAAAAACAAGGTGTCTCCGGCTCTTCCTAGTCAGTAGTATTTACATGTGTTCACAAAGTATAAAAAAAATGAAAGCTTCTGTCATGTAAGGGAACAATGCAAAGGCAGAATCCAGGATCTTGTATTAAAGGCTTCTAAACTTCAGTGTGACTCTATATTCAGATGCTTTAAGCATAAAATCCTGGGTCACTGCTTTTCCTTCATGCCTTATTTTCTATTAGCAAACTAGAAGAAATACACATGCAAAAGTGGCTCAGCTTCTGGCTGCTGGCTCCTTTCGGGAAGCCCTTTCAGATCTCTGTTGTGGAATGAGCTTTTAATTAAGAAATGGAGACATCATTCTTCTACCACACTTCATGCTTTGCTTTGTATTTGTGGCTTTGTGTATCCTCCCAGAGTAGCCAAATTAATTTCTGTGTTTAAGAATATTTTGTTGTAATGTATTGTTTCCTGATTCTGAAAGTAATTTTTTGTATAATTCTTTTTCCTCAAAGGTGGCAGAAGGCCTAGTTCAAAGAGATGGAGACTTTCTGATTAGGGATTCTCTCTCCAGTCCTGGGAACTTTGTTCTTACCTGTCAGTGGAAAAATACCCCTCAGCATTTTAAAATCAACAAAACAGTTCTAAGACTCAATGAAGCCTACTGTCGTGTTCAGTATCAGTTTGAACTGGAAAGTTTTGACACTATCCCCGGCTTAGTTAGATACTATGTTGGCAATCGCACACCAGTATCAAAGCAGAGTGGAGCAATTATTTTTCAGCCTATCAACAGGACTGTGCCTCTCAGGTGTCTAGAAGAAAAATATGGTGTAACTCCAGTCCAACAAAAAGAGCCAAGCACCCCTGAAGGAAAAACGGAAACTGCCAAAAGGCTGAGTCTTGGTATATCCAGCATGCAATCCCCAGAGCACAGCATACCCAGAGGAAATCTTTTAAGGTACCTTAATTTTGCTGTGGTTATGGAAGGAAATGGAGTGAGTGTATCAGCTCCTGGTGGGGGTGATGTGAGTTTTCACTCTGATTTGAGATGGGAGACTAGGCCATGAGGGTTTGCTGATTTTAGCAAAGGATCAGCCAGGCCACAAAGTGAGAACAAATGTAGACCCTGGAAGCACAACGGCACTGCAGTGACTTGGCAAATATTGACCATGTAAGACAAAGGATTAAAATAACATCTTGCTGCTGCTCCAGAGAAGTCAGTTTTTCCATAGCTGACTCCTGAAATAAAAACTCCAAGTGTGGGATAATAATGGATCCTAATTTCAGTGACCAAATCAAATGTTCCATTAATAAGGAAATACCTTCATAAATGCTGCAGGGTGACACATAGTATAGCTCATTTTACTGCCACTATGACAGCAGTTTATGAATGAATGAAGTACCTTTTATTATCATAAGCTGCCCAAATGGAAAGCTAAAGATCCTTGCACTGGTTATGATATATTCTGGCAGTTAGATATGTTTTTTAAGTGCTGCATATATTGATATGTTTTTGTTTGCATTTTTGTTTACCCTAGAAACAAAGAAAAAAGCGGTAGCCAGCCAGCTAGTTTGGATCATGTTCTGGAGAAAAGATTCCCTTTAAAGGCTCACCAGTCAGAGAGCTATCTGCTAATAGGTATGTTTTGTAATTAGAAGTTTCATGCTTAGAGAATCAGTGTGTGTCCAGGTGTTCTATTACTCCTCAGACCAAGGTGAGACTACTGAATGTTCTGGGTATTGTAGATACATTATATTTAATGGCCACTGCAAGCTGTGTTAACACACAGCTTCTCTTCAAGTCACTGGAACAGGATTTTTATTTACAATGCATCAGCTAGTTGAGAACCTTAGCACACAACTCAACAGGCTTTCACACCAAACAAATGACAGCTGTGGTTGGCATTAATACCTTTTTTGATGGTATTACCTTTCCTCACTTGTGCTTGAAAAGAACTGACTTGTTTCACTCAATGTCTTTCTGTCAAAACTTTAGTAAGTAGAAGTGGTGTTTCATGGAAATTCTGGTAACCGCTTTTTCTCAGGGTAAGCTATGCAGATGAGGTAATGTTCCTCACTAGGAGAAAAACACTGCCATGCTTTTTGTACTCAGTTCTGCTCTTCCATCTCTGTAAATCTCACTACTCTCCATCTCTTTTGCTTTTTGTTATTTTTGCTGCTGTCTGGTTCCATGGCCACTATCATCCTAAGCAAGGGATCCAGGGTGTGACAACACTTGGATTACTTGTTGATTGGGGCATTTTCTTTCTCAGATTCTTCAAAAGTTTAAGCAATTGTTTCCATACTAACACATTTGTGTATAGAAACTTGCAGTAATGCATCTCTTCCCATGTGGACAAACAAGTATTGACTTCCAAGGCTGCTCATTTTGAATATGATACTGTTAAAATTCTTCATGCCTATTGTAGGAAGAGTTCTCATGACAAAGAGAATACTAAGTATTTGTACAGTGAGACTGTATTTTGATAGAAAGAGTGTGCTCCTGTGTTCTAACAGTGGGATGGGCAGACATTTATAGGGCAAGTTTCTGTCCCTCTGGATTATTCCAATCCATGGCTGCAGATATTTTGGTACTACAACAGCCTGAAGAGTTCTGCTGTGAATTTTGTTGTAGGATCCTTTGAGCAGGTCCTGTTATCATACTGCTTAAGGGTGGTGACAGCCTGTGATTTGGAGTCAGAGATAGGTGGTGTGATCAAGCAGTAATACCCACACAATGCAACTGGCCACTTCGCTGTAGATGCCAGCAAATGCACCAAGGGTTGTGGATTGGGAATGTCTGACATGGGACTCAATCCCATATCAGATGCCAAGGTTTGCATAGGCAGCAGGTACAGGATGAGGCATAAATACACAGATATGGATCCAGCTCTTCAAACCAGCTCTATTTCACAAAAAGATTAGCATTTCTGAAGTTCATTCCTGCCATACTTTAGTTCAGGTTCAGGCATGACTTTGGGAAGTTTTGCTTTCATCTCAAACATGTTGTTCTCAGAAATGACTCATCTTTTATGTGATGCAGCTGGAAGTTGCTGTTTTTATAGCCTGGATCAGGTTACAAAGAAACCTCCTATTCCAAACCATGGAGGCCATCCAGCTCTGACAGGATAGCCTATGTATGCAGCACGGACTGGAAGTATTGTCAGCATTACCACAGAATGATACTATGGTGCAGCTGTTCTATGTATCTGGGATTTTGGGAGGATCAGCAAGTGAATGGAATTTGCTGGCTAGGTCATTCCTCAAAATATACAATTTTGCCAGCAAATAATTGACATGATCTGACAATATTATCCTTAGGAAATAGCATTAGGAGATGAACCGTGGCACAGGAATTGTATGTATTTTGGCTTTCTAAAACACTGTTTTCCCCTGCAGGTTCAAGACATCCATCTCGATTACCTGAAGCAGATGCAAGCTCCTGTCCAAGCTCACCTGCATTTAGAACAGGCAGTGAACCATCTCTAAGCCCCACAGTTGTTCAGAAAGTTACCTTAGAGTCACAGCTAGGGGAAGCTCTTAGAGGATCAGACAGTCAGCTCTGGCCAAAGCCTCCACCTAAACCCAGCAAAGCACCCCTGATGAAGCCCCCAGAATCTCCTTTGGCTTCCCACAGCTCTGAAGGACACTATTGTGAACTAAACCCTGCCAGACCTCCTACAGCAGCAAAACAACACTTGTGTCACAAAAACAGCTATGTGGAACATCTGTCACGAAAGGAGAGGGCAGCATTCAGGAACTCTGAAACAAGCTATTTGATCCTTGATGATGATCCTACAGTGAGCCCTGCAGATCCTTTAGAAGCTTCAACTCAGATTGCTGAAGAAGACAGCATCTTTTCTGCACCTGTTTATGAGATGGTGTCTAGTTTTCAACCAAATGATTTTGAATCCAAACTACTTCCTCCTGAAAACAAGCCATTGGAAACATCCATGTTAAGAAGAGTTAAGGAGCTTTTCACCAACAATAACCCAAGGATTATTGCACAGCATATTCTTAGAATGGACTGCAAGGTAAAAAAAAGATAATGTGTTTTATTTTATATTGTGCCAGTTTCGACTTTTTAAAGAACTGATTTGAAAAGAATAATGGATAGATTTGCAGCTAATGTAATGCTTGTATTGCTTGCAGGAATTTTTAGGGTGTTTGTTTTCCATTTGAATCTATTCCAATTTCCGTTTGTTTCCATTTGTTCACAAACTCTTGGACTAAGAATGTTCACAAACTCTTTGGACTAAAGGTCTCTCATCGTGCTTGACTTCACACTCAAATTCTCAAAGTTCCATATGTCTTTTAAATCTCCTATAAGTTGCTGCATAACTGTGATTCAGCCTTTCTCCTATATTGGAGTGCTCTAAAGCATTGTGGGGAGAGCTGCTCACACAGGAAATAGCTCCTTAGGGCAAAGAGCAGGCAGACATTACCTGGTTGCCACGTGGCCATTATATACAATGTTCAATGGAATGAAACATATTTAAACTTCTAAAGCCAGCTGCTCTTCTAATCTTTGTCTGAGTTCCTCTCTTACAGCTGGATAGGTGGTGTGGGAAAATGCTATCAGGACTTGTGAGAGAACTGTGCTAGTGGAATTGCTTAGAAAGATGTAAAAAACACAAAGAACTATTTTTCACATTGTAGACTGGTCAGCTGCCAGGGCTTATAGATCAAGCTAACGGATCAGAAAGACTGGAGAATCATCTCATGAGATGATGACTTTGTGTAATGAAAAAAATGTAACTGCAGTTAAATCTACATGACTTTGCTGGTGTGACTGAGTGCTGTACCTGCTGCAGAGCAGCTGCAGGAACCAGATGGTATGGTGGGTATCTAACCCCCCAAATTTTGATGGTTTCAGTCTTTTTAAGAAGAGTTTGAGAAGCGAAACACATGGCTGCTTACTGCACAACTCCACTGCAGACAGGAAGGGAAGTGGGAGTGGTGATGCTCCAGAAGCAGCGCATCAGTAGCACTCTGCTGGTGCTGCTGCACTGATGGACACCCAAGGTCTGAGCAGGGGGTGGTGTGTGAGTCCTGCCAGCTGCTGCAGGCCTGCCAACAGCAAACACAGCCTTTTCTTTCCTCAGTAGCACTGTTGGCTGCTGTTAAGTGAGGCTTCATGCAGACAAGGTGATTCAGAAAAACTCAGCTCCACAACTGCTCACTCTTCTCAGAAGTGGTAGATTGAGGTTTCTTTACTATGATTCCAGGAGCATTAACAGCATTCTCTAACATTAGTTCCAAAATCCACTTTTTCCTTCCTTCCTTCAACTTAATAACTAGATTATCTTTAATATATGGTTAAAGAGTATGTTGCTTGAAGGCATAGGATATGCATGCCTTAGAGAACTAGTGAGTTTATATATATGTATCTATGTATATAATATTCAATTAGCTCATTATTACACTCCTTATTTTAAATACTGTAAACTTTGCAATGGAGCCAAGGCACCAGCTAGCCTGCTGGAATTAATTAAGAGTCATTGGAGTGCTTTGCAGAAACAGATTTTTGGATTTCGGAGCAGGAACAGTAACTAGCTGGGACAGGTAGAGAAGTCTGTTTGATGTTCACCTGCAAGTGCTGAGCCAATGCCTGTCATTTACTGGCAACTCGTTGCATAGACTGCACTGATAAGAACTGCATGATGCAATGACATTGGCCTGTGAATTGGGCCAGAACGAATGCTTCGTACTGAGATCCCAGGCTAAAGTTCATATGTCCTGTGTGTCATCAGTAGTTCAGTTTGCCTTTTAAATAATGACATTTTGAATAAAGAGTCACCCATATGGTAAGTTATGAGGTGAGTGTTTGCCACTTGCCATACCTTTGATGGAAGAGCAATCAGTGTCTCCTGGGGCTTCATATCACTCCTGCTTCTCTAGAAGTGAAACAGGTTTTTCTACAGTGCTGTTTTGTACTGGTGAGGCTTGTTGTGCAGCCCAGATTGCTTTCATCATTTCATAGCCAAAAAAGCCTGCTGATGGGTGTATCAGAAAATTGCAAGCAGATTGGTTTGTAAATATGCCAACATACAGGCCTTAAACCAGCAGATAATCTTACCCCATCATATTAATGTGGTTTTGCTTATTATTAGCAATTATAATTGTTATTGAGATAACCAGTAGCTAATACAATGTTTAAAAAGCAAAGACAAATTGGTAAGGGTGTTAGCTTTCACACACTGATTTCATTAGGCACTCAACATTGTGTCCTCCTTAGTCCTTTTTCTAATTCATCTTTATTAACTTTTATGAACCTAATTCATCTTTAGGACCCTGTGGTGTAACCAGAAACGTTCTGAGCAGTAGTTTTTTAGAAAGGAAAAAGATAAAAGCACGTGTGTATGTCCTTAAGGCAAAGAGTAGTGCCTCTGACAAGGATCAGGCTGAGTGCGCACTACATTTCCTGCACAGTAATCCCTTTCTGGCAGCAGAGGATGGAGTTTCATAAAGCATTTTGGTCACACCTTTTATGTTTTCTGGTGGCTGTATAATTTAAAAAATATTTCCTTGGCTTTTTTGTGTAAGGCACTGAACATGCATAGGTTGAAGCTTTCTTTGATTCTGTATTGCAATGTTGCATGCTGTGCACTTGGCTGTGTATGCCATGCACTTATCTGGAGGACTTCTCTGTGTCTAGAGCTTTTTGGTTTGTTTTTTTTTTTTTAATGTTACTTTCAAAATTCATGCAGAGTTTTTGCACTTGACAGGTGGCAAGGATAGTAGAAGTTTCTGAAGAGATGAGGAGGAATATGGGAGGGAACTCCGGTCTTGAATTGATCACTTTGCCTTATGGACATCAGCTGCGCCTTGACCTGATTGAGAGGTAAATGTTCCTGGTTCCTCATTGCCAGGGCAGAGGGCCAGAGGCTCAAAGCACGGCTGTACTGTCCTCATTTCCTTCAGGAATGCTCTCTTGCATGTTCCTGAATTCACATGTACAGATCATTTACTGAGATGGTTTGTAAATTCATTGTGAATAGGAAAGGATTCTGTAAGGTGGGGAAAGGTGTTGAAAGCAGGGTCCTTGCAACAGCTGAATGCCATCAGCTCTCCTTTACAAGCTCAACTAAAATTCAAGGGACCTGTAATCTACCTGAGCATGTGTGTGTGGAGGAGACTGAAAGGTAGTATCCTTCTGCATGTGGCAAAAGGCTAGAGGAACTAATGAAGTAAAAAATTATCAGCAAAGCTTTCTGAAAAACCTCTGCACAAGTTGAGGTGGAACAGTTAGGGTATTCTGATCTACATTTTCTGCTTCATGTCTCAGTAGTTTGATTGCTGAGCTATTGCGGGGGGGGATCACAGGATTTGAATGTGGAGGACAAAGGGAATTGGGGCAATTTTCCCAGAAGTGTTAATTCGTTCATTGCTTGGGCTGAATTTTGGTTAGTTAGTAGTATCTCAGGAGAATTTATTAAAACATTAATTTAAAGCCTGTGTGAATTTATTCCATATGTACTTACTGGTTTTGATGCAAAGATGTTTGTAAGACTAAGTTTGCTGGGCATGCAAAGATAAAAATATACTTTTGAACTGATCTTTTAACACATGTAAATTTAATAATTTGTAATTGTTTGCATGAATTGTTTCACTTCCAGGCACAATACCATGGCAATAGGAATAGCTGTTGATATCTTGGGTTGCACAGGAAATGTAGAAGATCGAGCAGCAACATTAAACAGGATCATCCAAGTTGCTGTGGAGTTGAAGGAGTCACTAGGGGATTTATATGGATTTTCTGCTATTATGAAAGCACTGGAAATGCCACAGGTAAAAATCTGTTTCCCTTTATGTTCCAAAGTGTGGAGTTGTTTGATAGCTTATTTAATTGAGCAATTTCTTCAAGAGACTAGAGAGAACATAACAAAGTCCTCATGACTATTCTACGACTCTGTGACTAACAGTGTACCTTTCCTGCTGTGGAATCAATAATGGCTGTTCTCTGATTTGCATGAACAGATAAGTAGATTAGAACAAACCTGGACGGCTCTAAGACACTGTTATACCCAGACTGCCATTCTGTATGAAAAACAGCTGAAACCATCTTGCAAAGCTTTGCATGAAGGACAAGATGAGTGGACTAGTGAGTATGAGTGACACTGGTTTCTATTTGACATTTTAACCTTCGCCCTGTTGATTTCCTGTGTGGGGAGATGAGGCAGCTGCTCTTTCCATAGCTGTGCACTGTGTGTTAAAATGATTATGTATACTTGTATAATGTCATGATTATGAATGGAAGCAAAGAGTCTGCCAACCAAACATCAGTATGTGTTTGTGTGCCTGTATCCCTGTAGAATAGAACATTCTTCCCACATCCCTACTTCCTCTGTGTGGAGCAGAAGCTGACACATTGCATCATCTTGCCACAGAAAACAGGAAAAAAAATCTCTCTCCTCACAGGAGAATTATTTGTGGCAGATTTTGCTTCTTATTTGCTTTGTCTATTAGATTAGAGGATGAATCCTCAAATAAGAAGAATGAGTTAGGTAATTCTATTCACATTAAATGCTCCTGTGCCAGATTCACTGCAGCTCTGGTTCCTAAAAGGGACGCAAGGCAGAGAAAATAAGTTCTCAGAACATTTCTCCAAGACAACAGGTACACAGCGGAAACTTTTTAGCCTCATGGATATTTTTAATGGAATGACCAATTTTGAAAATGTTTAAAATCTCTGTTCCACAGTCTAGTAATGCAGCAGAGCTTTCCCCTGTAGCAAATACAGGTTTTTGTGTTGGTCTTGTTCCCCAGCCAGTTCACTGGAAACTGGCAGGACAGGTATATTTAAGATAGGATTTTTAAAGGCTATTTATTCTCCATTTGAAAGGTGGAAGACAGAGTAGTTTCCAACTTTAAAAAAGAACACTGCAGTTACCAATACCTTCTTCACTTAACACTACTGTCTGATGATATATGTGATCACTACTCTATTCCAGAAACCGTGAGCACTCCACAGAACAACATAACAGTGCCACTGCTGATGCCTCTTGTCACCCTGATGGAGCGCCAAGCTGTTGTTTTTGAAGGCATGGAGCTGTGGGAGAGCAGTGACCAAAGTGGGGAGGTGATGCTCAGGCACTTGGGCACAGCTCGCCTGGTGGCCCAGCACGCCGAGACCTTTCGCCTGACGGCAGAGCGGCTGCTGCAAGGTAGGAGATGCTGCACTGCCACGGCAGAGAGAGAAGTTCCTCTCCTCTTTGGCAGGAGCTGAGAGAGTAGCAAATGTCCTGCAGGAAACTCAGTCTGAGCACAACATTAATATTGTTTAAAGCAGACAGTAAATGACTCATAACTACAGCTCTCCAGCAAGCATTTTTGCTAAACATACTCCAAGTCCTCATGACTCAGTATGCTGACCCTTCTGGAACTGAACAGAAGTACAGTACAGACTGAGGATAACTTCCTGTCTTCTGTACAATATAAAATTTCTACTCTGATTATTACAACTAAAATAGCACTCTAAGATTCTTTACAACAGTGCAAGTTGAAGCACTGAGATTGTGACCACTTACGGCCAGAAAGCAGCAACATGTTACCAATGTTTATTTTTTAAACTTGCAGTGGAAAAGTCGAGGGAATGGGGAGAAATACAGTAATTTCTGCAGGCAGCATGTATATGCCAGTAATTATATTTAGGGTCTGACTATACTGACAATTCTAGACATTAGAAGTGAGCAAGGCTAGCCTATCCCAGTGTCCTTAAAGCCATCAGTGTTACTAGAATGTCAAAGCTGGAAAGGATTTTCACTGTTTTACGAGCTTGTTAAAATCATTGTGCAACCAGAACCCAGTGTGCTACAGCTTATTTGGAGAAAAGACAGTTTAAAAGCCATTTCTGCAGAATAAAAAAGAAATTTGCCTGGTGATGATACTGTGGGATTCTTTTTACTTACTAGGTTTCCAGCCAGATGAAGAGCTGAGTGAAATCTTCAAGACAGAATTTCAAATGAGATTGCTCTGGGGCAGCAAAGGAGCACAAGTTAATCAAAGTGAAAGATACGAGAAATTCAGCCGGATCTTAACTGCACTTTCCCGAAAGCTGGAACCTCCTCCAGTGAAGCTGGTGGAACAATTAAGTATATAAGACTCTGGAAACACTATTTAAGTGGTATACTTGAAATAACCTTAGCATTCTTCTGGCAACTTGATACTGCACAAACTTCTTGCATTTCACAAGATGTTTAGAACTTTTAACTGCACAATGCACACTTGTTTTAAAACTACTGATTTCTAAACAAATTATTTATTTACTGTGTCACCAAGTTATTTACTGACACCTTTAAACAGTTAGGTTATCCCTTTATTTCCCCAAAGTTGCAATTTTAATGATGCCAAGGAGTAAGGGCACTGGCATTTTAAATATTAAGATGAAGCAAATAGTGTAAATAGAATGATAGATTAATTATCTGACATTGCAGAAAATTTGTTGTATAATATTCCTTTAATGAATATAAAAACCAGTGTAGATAGAATTGTGATGTGTATCTTTTTGCAAAATAATTTCCATATTTACAAATCACAGAAACACTACAAGTTGCAGAAAAGATCCTTTATCTGTAACCAGAAGGCTCAAACACCACTGTGCCTATGAAACTACAAAATTAGTCTGTCTATGTGTTGGGACAACTTCCTCTTTTTTTAAGACAGCATCTGTAGTACTCCAGCTTGTGCTGGAGCCTGCACAGCAGCTACTCTGGCAGGAATGAATGATGAAATGGCAAGAACAAACAATCCAGATAATTAAAATGCTTTCAGACATGAGTAAATCTGGGTGTATGTATGTATTAAACTTGCTTCACTGACTGAGGTGAATCACTTTGGTAAGTACTTTTTCTTTTTCCTTGGATGAAGGCAAAGCATAAGGTGTTACCATTTTCTATAGGAAATCAGCATGCACAGAGTTTATTATACAAAGAGTCTTAGTAGTAAATCCCACTTTGTCATATACAGAATGGGTGAATAAGGGTTATCCTCAGACGTTGTACAAATATTTAAGAACTACAGTCAGAGCTGCATGTGCTTGTGGTCAGTAAACCTATTTCTGGAGTGAGGTGTTACTTGGAACACTGGAAGTACTGGAGTAGGATAACAAAACCAACACCAGAATCTGTTCCTCCTATCCACAATCACAGTAGAGGTTTTTACCACCAGAACAAGAGTCTGCCTATCAATCTTAACAGAAGACAAACAGGGAAGCTAATTACTTAGACCATGAAAAGATTTTTTTATTCCATGAAAATATTCTCAACAGAGAACACTATTTTTAAACAAAGCATTTAACATTTAGGAAATCAATATGTGCACAAAAAAGGATTAAAAAATTACTGGAAAATGTCTGATTCTTTAAGACAACTCACGTTCAGAATTTTAGAGTAAGTGATTTATAAGCTGTGCAAGTACAAATGCTTTTTCCTATGTTTAATAACCCTCAAACAAGTTGCACTATCCCTCTTGAAAGCAACCTGCCTCCAAAGGAAGAAAATCCTGGATTCAGGAAAACAAACAGTAGTGTGAAAAGAACATTAAGTCTTTTACCAGGAAGTTTTATTACTGACCTCTGAGGCTGTTAGCCAGGCAGACCACAGGCCCTTAACCAGAAAATACACAGATCACATTTCTTCCTCTTCACAGAATTACAGAATCACAGAATATTCGGGATTGGAAGGGACCCACAAGGATCACTGAGTTTTCTCCAAAATAAAAAAAGCACTAGATTTTAAAAAATGGAAAAAAAAAGCCAACCCCAATCCCAACAAACCCTCCAAAAAAACTACCTAAGTAGTTTTGTCAGTATTGAGTAATGTCACATTATTATATAAATAACCCTGTATACAAGCTCCAAAAATCTAAACTTTAGAGTTTAATAGGCCCCAAAGTACACTAGGTCAAGCTGTGTAATAGTGGTATACATAACAAAAGGAATAAACCTCTACACAAGTCACTCAAATTCAGTTTTACTGGTAGTACAGTTCCTAATAACACTGAAATGAAAAAGAATCCAGCACTGCTGCATCCACATATTGCTTCAGACCCCAGAAAAACAGGATGTTTTAATTATTATTCCATAATACACTGCCAAACAGCAAGTGGCTGGGTTGACAAGCTTGTGTTGATGTAAGTATCCCTCCCCCCAACATCTCTAGTCTAATTCTTATCACCCTAATCAATCAGATATGATGTATTTATTAATAGAACCACAAATGGGAGGCAAGACAACATAAGCAATAGGGGCACTGCAGACAACTATATTTACACGTATAAACATATCCAAATTTCAATTGTTTACAAGTAAAAGTGCACAAAGATCATTACGAAGTATCACTCAAATGTCACCTGGTCCATACAATGAAGCATCACCTGGAAATGGACTAGCACTGCAGTAATTGAAATTGGAACATCATAGTGAAAAACTAAAAGACAGTTTCCATAAAAATCTTTTAAAAAAATATTAAAGTCAACTGAAGAGATACACGTTTCAATGTATAAAATTCACGGATGCACCATGTATCCAGTAAAGTAGAGCTCTAGAAAACACCTACCGTGGCTACCTCAGCAGCTGCAGCACTGTGAAAAGAGCTGAGACACAAAGCCCTTTGTGGGATACTGTAAGTGGTAGTGTTGGCAAACAACAGATTTAGGCACTCTAGTTTAAGGCAGCAGTTGAATGGCAAGTGGTTGACTTCTGAAAACAGTCATTAGCCTGCAGTGGTGAATCCTCTGGTTGTGCTCCAGGCTGTCAGTGCTCACAACAGGTTACTGAAGGGCTGAAGAGGGACCACAGTTCTCGGAGTTTCTCTTGATTGCATTGTAGGCTAGAGCTGAGATGCATTACTTCCCCAAATCAACAAAATACCTTACAGTTGCTTATCAGTTATGCCAAACATCTGGAATGTAATGATGGTTGCAGTGGTATTGTTATAGCAGCATACATGGATACTGGGATGAAACTCTAGTGCTGAAGATATTTAAAGAAAATGATTTGTTACAAAATAATACGAGCAATGATGCCAAAGTGTTACAGAGAACATGCCTGACTGTCCTAGGCATGCAGGAGGAGGTTAACGGCGAGCATGGAGGTGGCACAGGCAGACTGACAACTGACACAGGGCTCTAAATGACTGCCAATAAAAGTGAGTTGGAAAAGAGCATAATCGAGAAAATCAAAATGTAGCACAAGCTAAAATATAGTTTGTGCACCTGGGACAACCTAGGACAATGAAAATAAAGCAATTTCAGGAGCAGTAGCCTTTTTACTCTGGTAATGGAACTCTATTTTCCTGCACAAATTGAAGGTTTTGTAATACATCCTTACCTAGATATGGAGATGCTAAGATGTTAGTGACTACTAAATGTATGTCTGCATGCATTCATGCAACTAGCTTTTCCCTTGGGCCTCCCAGTCTAGTACCCCTCCCCTCCCCACCCCCACCCCCCCAGCAGCTGCATGTAACCTCCTTCAAGATCTCGCCCATTTTCTCAGAAACCCGCTTCAGGAACCTGCAGTCCAAGAGGAAAAAGAAAAGAACAAAGTTACTGAAGGCCTTCAGAAGACAGAGAAGCGTGCTCAGTTCTAACAGGCCATTCTCAGTGGCTACACATTAGCCTTGCACTTAATTCCACAAACTCACATCAGAAATACGAAATTAACGCTTTTGTCCCCCAGCAATCAAGTTGTGCAATGCAGTTTCCAATCCTCAGTGATTTAACAATGAGGAGAACTGTACATTTAAGACACTGTCTTCAGACTAAACACGCTACAATTCAAAGACTTAGTTTAGAGGCAGAGATTAGTAAGATAAAATCATTCCCTTATCAGGAGCTGAGAGTTTTCAGTAAGACATCAAGCATCACATGTGACCTTTTTTTGTTTGTTCAAGGTATCTAGAGTTAAAACAATGACGTCGTGTCCAATACAGAACATTCTACATTACAAGTACTGGAAAGGAAGGAGATAGGTCAGTGGACTTTCTGTCCTTAATCATGTTTTTTCCTGAGTATTTTTGTTGAACTTTCAGAAACAGAAAACATTTTCCTGTTTAAGAAGTGAAAGCTGCCAAGTATTTGCTAAGGAAGGAAATTAATAATTTTCAGTAACTGAGTTCAGTTAGTTATTAGAGGAAAAAGATCACTGTTTTAAGAATGTAGTTTAAGTCATAAAAATGGGAACAGTAAATCTTAGAGATCTTTAAAACTTAAGTATTTTTTCAGTTCTCTATAAAAACTAAGTATTCCACAGAACAAGCAGGAATCCTGGTCTTTTCAATTCAACAGCTGAACTGGATTTAGTGCTTTGTAAAGCAGGAAAGCAGAAGACATTGGTCGAAGTTACAGACCAGTATAAGATGCATAATTTAATGTGGTCATCTCTGAAAAGAACTACAGCTAACTCCCCATGCAAACAACAGATCATTGGTGACTTCTGATTCTGTAATTCTTTCCATGAGCCTGTGTAACTTACAATTTTTCCACTATTTTCCCTGGGGAATGTACAAGTGAGAGCTGCCAGGTTTAGTGTTAGATATAGGTTACTGCACCTTTGCTGTTTTTCTCTAGCGTTACATCTATATATGATGTTGGCACATAGCCTTCCTCTCCATTATGTCTTCGAGCTCTTGTCCACCCATCTCCTTTGTCCTCCTCAATAATGTACAAAATCTCCCCTTCTTTCATTGCTAGAGTGCCTTCATTATGACCTGGGAAAAAAGAGAGGCAAAGAAGTCTCACTGTTCAGACAGAATTTCAAGTCATCTTTTTCCCAAGGCACAGTTTCCAAATTGTATATAAACAGCAAGAATGAAAAATCTGTGCAAGAGAACATATGGCCAAACAGACTTTGAAAAAACCCAGTCCCAATTTGTAAAGCTGAATATTTTCCAATAGCTGTGCTAATATTTATCCAAAAACAGCACAAGCACTGCTCATGAATTAAAGTAATTTATAAAGGATCTTCATTGATCTTTTAAGCAATTAGTTACTCATACAGGTAATTTGCTTTAAATCATTTTACCTGTCTTCTTTATAACAAATCATCCATGCCTTGCAGTCAAAGGATCTCAGTGCATGCTGTTAACCTTACCATCAAAGGGATATATTGCCTTGCAATGTCCTATAGCTGGTAATGGATCATCATCTTCAAACTCATCATCAAACTCACTGGGATGAGCGTGTTGCTGTGGGGGGCCACGAACTTCCTGGTTGGCATCATCCGTGTAACTCCCTTCAGGGCTATAATGTAATGGTTGGAGCATGAGGACTCTGGGAGTTCTTGGCTCCAAAACTCACAACATCCACACACCACAGAAAGGACAGGTCATGGATATTGTTTTGGAATTCCTGTTAGCAGTTTTTATATTACTGTCAGAGGTGATTTACTGAAAAAACTCATCTAGCAAAAGCTTAGAGTGAATTCTGCTAGAAAAAGAAACAAATCTGACATACCTGTCTCCAGAGAAAATGGAAAACTAGTGAGCCTCGTGCAATGGAGTAAGATCAGTTTAAAAAACACTGCTATTTAATGAGCAGGTGTTTCAATTAGACTATTTTTATGTGTTACCAGAATGGCACAAAGTGACCTCTAGAAGTCAGGGCTGGTATCCTGCCAAAGTGTATGTCCTTCTAAAGGAAAATCTGTTAAGATTTTCCTTTAGGAGGACATACACTTTGGGAGGATAAATAACCCCCATCACTCCTGTAATCATCAGAGAGCTGTACAGACTCTAGCACAGGATCTAAAGCAGGAGAGACAGAATAGTGACCTCTCTCGGCCCTGGGTGACAAGGTGGTTGATGTCGCTGCTGTGCCGCCGGTCGCTTCTGGCTGCTACTTTACCTTCAACTTCAGAGAGCCAAGCCTTGGGGGGAAAAAGGCAAATATTGGTGTCAAAGAAAAACTGATTGTAAACCAGCACATTAAACAAATGCATTGAACTGCAGACGGTTCACTGCCACACAGAGACTGCCATCAAATGTCAAGTCTCGTAATTACTTCACACAAAGCACGAACCTATCCTTTATGCTTGCTCAGCCTACACCCTATATTAGTGTAAGGAAAAAATCTTTAATTACATATGAATTTCAGAATAAGTGAATAATAATACATTCTTCTGAACAGTTTACATTTTTAATAATGTACATCCTTATTCCAGCTAGATGAACATACTTGAAAATACAGCAACCCACAAAAAAATTTATCAGGAGCTCTACTCTTAAGTAAATTTTTCTGGGTGCTATGTTTAAAATCTGTAAAGCAAAGTACAATTGTACCAATCATTTACATTTTCCAAGAAACTGTTTTAGACTCTAACCTCATTCTTGTGTATTTCCATCCGAAGACGGTCCATATTGCTCATAGTCTCAGTTAGTTTTGGTTGCAAACTGCTTGGATCACCCATCTGTGGATTTTTTTCATACACATCCTTCATCTTGATGAGGGCATCTCTAAAAACATACAAAACATGACAATAATTAATATACCAGTATTGATTCATTAAAACTAAATTAGTGTGTATGAGATCCTGAACTATGATTAGATACCAAGCACAGCAATGAGGAACAACTGGTCTTCACACTATGCCTAAATCCTTCTCCCATTCTGCCATCTTAGTTGGCCCTCTGCCTTCCTTTCTTGTGCTGTGCACAGGCACACAAGGACTCCCAGCTGCTGACTCTTACCTATCCAGTCTCAGTACTGTTTCCCATACTGTTTGTTACATACCATTTCCTAAATATTAGTCATGTTCTGTTCTTAAAGCATGGAGTTGCAGCTGCCTTGCTCAACGG
Organism: Hylia prasina; assembly: GCA_013397195.1. NCBI lineage: Eukaryota > Metazoa > Chordata > Aves > Passeriformes > Sylviidae > Hylia > Hylia prasina. Next base: position 3,374,375 of record VYXD01006830.1, read on the forward strand.
AGCCACACATTTTTAAACACACGACTTTAGAGCCAATGCTCCCTATTCCCTATATTAGAATCAAAATGAGTATTACAGTAAAGTAGAAGGAAGCAATATTAACAGAACCTACATACAACAAACTATGAACTTTAAAAGGGTTTTTAATAGCCTGGCCTAGCATATTGTCTCCTAGCTTTTGAACACTGTTGGCTTAGATAGAGGACACCAAAAAAACCAGACAGAGAGCCACGACAGAACCCCTGAAGAAGATGCACCCACTTTTGGTCTGTTTCCTTCTGTAGCTCTCTGTTAAGTTCATCGATTCTCTGCTGCAGTTTCTTGCGTCTTTGTTCTGGAGGGAGATGGCTGAAATCTTCCAGTGCAGGGCCCTGCAAGCAGAAATACTATGAAACAAGCTACTACATGCCCAGGTCTGGGCAGCTGAACTGACATACCCACACATGGACAGTGTTCACTGGAAGCAGATGGACCTGCTTAAAAACTCTACTTGACAGACAGCTCTACAAAAGACCGCACAGAATAAATGCATGTTCTTGCTGCCAGAGTGTAGTCACTCCTTCAAGGGCCTTTCTGCCTTCTGCTGCAGTTGGCTCACAGAGACAACTCCAAATTTCTAGACTTTATTTTTCTGAAGTCACGTACCTCCCTCTTACATCCACTGAACTTAAAGACTTAGAAAGTACAGAATCATTTGAGTCGGAACAAAAATCTATGATGTGCATATAATAATCATATACATGTATATATAAATTGTTTCTTTCTTTGGAGTGTGTTCTGTGGTCATTTGGATGGTATCAAAAGAAAAATACTGTATTTTGGATCTTCACTCCAAAGCCTGATTATAGTTCTCTTCCAGAACTTCAGCAATCCTAGAAAACATATTAGAACTTACAAAGTTCTGATGGATTTTACCTAAAGTAAAACTGCAGCACAGAAAAATCCTTTGTAATATCAAAATTCTTACTTAAATTTATTTGACTCAAACCTTGCTCAAATATTCCAAATCAACTTTTTTACCAAAAAAAACCCCGAAAACCAAAAAACCAACAACCAAAAAACTTCAGGCAGAGAAAAAGCCCTCTTCCCAAAGTTTAAAAGAAATCATAAACCAGCCAGTTTATGACCACCTATTGTTATGAACCCAAACCTGCAAACTTCATTGCAAACTTGGCCAAGATTATAACAAGCAGGATAGAAAGGACTGGGTATGAAATGCATGGGAAGAGTTTTTATGTATCTTGCAAGTTTGTTGTGAAAACTCTTCCCCTCAGGGTGACAGACACTGACAGTGTTAAAAAGGAAATATGACATGTCTTAATCACCAGAGGTTTGGGTTTGTGGGGGTTTTTTTGGTTGGTTGTTTGTTTTGGTTTTGTTTTTGCTTTTGTGAATCCCATTTGCCTAAGGAAGTTGGTTTTAACCCAAGAAACCCACTTGCCATTCCAGTAACCCTCCATGGAGGCAAACCAAATTGGCCAACATTTCTTTTGTCAAGAAGAAAGATTACAGAAAATTGACTTTGAGATTCTGACACAAGCCTTAGGCTCAGGTGCCAAGTTTCCAACACCCCCCCTTAAAATCCTCTCACCCCCTCAACTTTTCTGCACTTGTAAAATCAATCTCATTGCTTTTTAAGAAGGGAATACAAGATAAAAGGGAAATCAAGATACGATGTTTCCAAAATAAAACAAGTGTTTCTTTCTGGAACAGGAATATACACTGTGTATACTCTCAACCTCCAGAGATGCAAAATGACATACACAAACTTCCCGTTCCCTTCAGAGAGTCTTCCAAGAAAACACTGTTAAGTGGAATACACTACAAAGAAACAAAATCATGTCCTGTCTATCATTCTTCTTACAGGTCAGTTTAAACCAGAGTATCCCTAAAAGATTAATGAGAAGAACAGAGGTCTTTTTGTGAATTTTTACTGATTTACTTTGCAATACAATATTGGATTAACGTGTGGCTTTATTTCATGTAACAGCTTCCTATATTTCTAAGCATAAAGGTTCTCCACTGCAAATTTTTCTTCCAAATTCAAAGGAATACTGCAGTATTCAGTATTTCTTCTTTACACAAATTTTATAATCTTTTCATATACATATTTTATGCTGCTTAAACAATTTTCCTGACAAAGAAAATTCACCAAGTATTTCCATCATGACCAACTTGTGGAAATTGGTCAACTCTAAAATTCCAAAACTGCAGATTGAGTTGCAGCCAGATGACAAGTCTAATTGCCTTACATTAAGCATGGATGATTAAGAAGACTGTGCATATGAGTGGAAAATCTGAAGATGTATTTCAGCACCTGACTTCAAGCAGTTATGATATGGAAACACTTTCAGAAGATTATTTTCATGCTATCTTAGCAGAAGTACAGCAGACAGATCAGCACACGGGCTTACCATCTTCACCGACCACTGCACAGTTCATTTGAAAACAGAAAGAAACGGGAAATTATTTACATGCAATGACCAGGTACAAAAGTGACTAATGCCTAAAAATGTATTTTTAAAATCTCCCTTAAGGACTGACATTTTCATTTATAAAAAATATGTTACTATAAGCACAAGAAAAGAATTGCTTTAAGAATTACTGATTAAAAAAAATACTAGGTGATAATGAATGGGTACTTTTAACTTACAAAATTTTAAGACACAACTTCATTAAACTACTTTTGAATTTTAGTGTTCTGAATACAGAGCTGAGCCTTCTGTTGTAGGAAAAGAAACACACACACAGCCAACATTACACAAAATAGCAGAATTTGATGATGATGGACTGATCAGCCATATAAAAAAATTTGTTAATCATAGCTCAAAATCCACTACTGTCACTCTTACAAATGTTGTTCTTGCAATGTATTTACTTTATTATACCAGTAGATCTAGAAAAAACAGAGATCTTTTTAAAGTCTAGAAGTAATTAAGTTCACTTTTTAAAAACAGCATTTGGGTCATTGTTGTTATCTAAAGTTCACTTTTTAAAAACAGCATTTGGGTCATTGTTATCTAAAATTGTTTTAGTCCAGATAAAAATAAAGACATTTAAAGAGTAAAGACTTTATCCTTAGAAGAAGCAAATAAAACATGAGCTGAATCTTGGCTTTAACATTCACAGTATTTTGAAGATTTACCATGCTTTTAATGATTTGAACAACCCTTTCCATAGAAACACCAAGCAACCTAGAAGACAGGTATCTCAACTTCACTTTTGACCCTGAGCAATTTTTAAGGGGCTCACACACCACATTAGAATTTCTAGCAATGAGGGAAGTGAAGCACCTTCACCAACGATAGTTTGGTAGGAATCTTCAAGTCCAGAGATGCAAATGACATAAACAAACTTCCTGTTCCCTTCAGAAAGAGTCTTCCAAGAAAACTCTGTTAAGGTTTACAGATCACTGCTGATAATGCAGATATTTTATGTACCAAGTGGCATCAAGCAGAAACCTCTCATAAGCACTGTCTGGAACTGTTAAGATTTCAAAGGAGAAGCAGCAGCAGGTAACAGCAGCACTAACACAGCAAGCTACACTTGATTACACCTTCTTTCAATAACCTGCTCTTGCTGTACATCATGACAGGAAAATGTACTGCATGAAGCACAGAGTGGAGGGGCACTGAGTTTGTGATTTCCAGTGCCTCGAGTGCAACCCTGTGCAGGGCATGTTAAACAAAATGACCATTGTGCTCCACTGGCTGATCAATGCCAACTCACAGACAAAGCTCAGCAGATGCAGCAGCAAACTGAGCACCACTGGACATGGGCAGATGGTGATAGGACAACAAGGAACATTTTTTAACTGAAAGAAGATAGATTTTGATAAGATGTTAGGAAGAAATTCTATATTCAGATGGTGGTGGGGCACTGGAACAGGTTGCCCAGAGCAGCTCCTCATCCCTGGCAGATTCAAGGCCAGGTTGGATGGGGCTCTGAGCAGCCTGGTCTAATGGAAGGGCTCCTGCCCATGGCAGGTGGTAGGAATGGATGATCTTTGAGGTCCCTTCCAGACCAAACCTTTCTATGATCCTATGGTTTAGTAGTTCTGCATGTTAGTACCTCTTGGAAATAATTTTCCCACAAAACACATGGGAAACAGCATCACATACTAGCAACTATTAAGCATTTAGTCAAGGTATGTTATAAAGATGACTGGTCAATGAGATTAAAAAATATATATTACTAGTTCAGTATACATTTAAGTTGAAAATACTTTAAAAATATGCAATAATGAGGTGTCTGTTAAAATGCTTGCAAGGAAATTCAGAATAGATATAAATTAAATGCTCATTCTTGAAGACTTTACAGAGATGACTTTAATATAATAGCACATTTGGCTGAGTCTAGATGTGTAGGATACTAGTGATGCTTCCTAAAGTTAAAGAATTATTACATTTAAATTATTTAAAGACTGAATTAAATTAATGCAATTTTACAACATGAAGAATGTATTTAAAAATCAAATAAAGATATGGTTTCATTTTCCATTAGCATTCTGTAGTTGTTAGGAGATGATCTTTCCCTTCCAAAGAGGCTCTAGAACTACTGGTAGTACAAAGTGATGATTTGTAAGGCAGGAGTCAATACATTTAGTGGTCAACAAAATCAAGGTGTAACTGAGGCCTGTGCCATTCCAGCAAGTACCTAATGCAGGCAGTTCCTCACTGAGTACTGAAGAAGAGGCATTTCCTTCACCAAATTAGGGTCAAATGGCTCAGAAGGGACAGGAGATGCTGCCCTCCATACAGACTCAGAGGAACACAAGTATTTTCTAAAAAATGGCAGTGCCAGAAAGGCTCATTCCAAGGTATCTGGGGGCCTGAAATTAGATACCACAATGTGACTTAAAGGTAAAAAAAGTAAGTTTTAACTGTAACACATTCTGCTTCAGAATGACAAGGGAGCCTCTAAATTTTAACTTTACTGCAATAGAACAGTGTTGTACCTTGATCTCCACATTATGTCAACAACAGTCAACCATTCTTGATGCACACGACACAGTAAGTCAATATTGTCTTGAAATACCAAAAAAATTATTAATTATATGTAACCAAATGCATCCAATTACCTTTTTATCTGGATCAATAACTATCACTAAAGATACATAAGCTGGGCAGCCTATGCTTTTTTGACACAGCAGGAAAGTGCCAGTGCATTTATCACTAGCACCATAAATGTATGTTGCTAGGAAACCACTTCATATTTCCCTTCTACTGGCTTCCAGACAAATTCTATTTGCAGAATATGCCACTATATTAGTAAATTAATTGATAAGTCTCAGTGGAATTTGGTAGTAATTTTTTCAATAATTTTACCCAAAAGAAACTAGGACAAAAATGAGCAACTAATTAATCAGAAAACACATTAAAATTGTAATGTTTAAAGAAATCAGTATTTCAAAATCTGCCATCACCATAAGCTATAGCATTTTATGTACAGAAGAAATTAAATTCTCCCTTCTTACTTCAGTGTCTCATAATCAACTTTTACTATTTTCAAAGTCAGCACATAAGACATCTGATCTGTCAGATGATTTTTGTGGTAACTGTAAATCCAATGATAAATTACTGCAAAAATATGTTACATGATGGTAGGAAAACATTTGTGAATGTGAACAACAATGAAAAAAGGTATCAAACACATGCTGAGCACCCTCTTTATAACACCTTTTTTTAGGCACAAGCATTTCAAATGTGATAAAGAACTTTTCTATTTTATTTTCTTTTTAATCTGTTGGTAACTTACGTATAGTATGAAAAAGTATCCTAGAAGTGGCCTTATAGCTGAAGTGTTATTTTTAACTACGTTAAGCCTTATAATGAGGGTGAAGAGCATTAGAAAAGCCACATCACAAACACACTGCTCATAGCCCATCATGCATTTCAACTTGTTATCAAACTTACCCCTCTTTTGAGGCTTCTGAAAGAAGGAATTCTGGGCTTCCCTGTTTTTATGTCACTCATGCAATAATGCACTGGTTCAATGGAGAATATGGGATACTGGGACCCATTAGGAGTACTGGATGTGTATAAACTAGTAGGGGTTAGGGGTGGGGATTGTGGCTAATGTGGAAATAAAGAAAGCAGTAAATAAGCCAAATGTTCAAAGTGATTTTAAAATGAAAATTCTGTCTTACAAAAATAAAATTTCCATCCAACCAACACAGAAACAGGTTGTAACGTTCCACACACATTTATACTATAACTGCAGTGGGTTTAAATGGTTTCTCTCATGAATTAATCTTCAGAGTTACAGGTTGCTGCAGAGAAGGAAGGAAGCTTTAGACTCAACCTACCACAAGATCCTAACAAGATCCCAAAGCTCCCTGTCTCTCTTCTTAAAACACAGCTCTGCCATTGCCAATTTAGTTACAATCATCCTGGAAGCTCAAGAATTTCCTGCTCACTACTTTCTCCTACATACTGAGGTACCCTGCCAGGTTAGCCAAACCAGGAATATCTGGTACATCTATGGAGAATGACTAATACAAAAAGTATTCTCAAACTCTGCAGTCAAGCTGGACTGACACAATGGCTGCATGGCATTATTAATATAATCCCAAGAACCTCCTCCCCTTTTTCCAAACTGCTTCTCTCATTTCTTGTCTCTCATACCTCTGCTGCTCTTTGTCAGTTCAATTTTCCTCAATTTCCACTGCTGCACAACTCATTCTCTTTATAAAAGGCTTTTATGTCTTTGACAACATTAAAAATAGGTAAAGGAATACCTGGAAGTCAAGACCAGCCATAGTTTCAGCTAAATGAAGGTTCAAAGGTCCCCAAGAATACCCCAGCTGCAGTAAACCAGCTGATTTTATAATAGATAATTTAAGAATATATTTTAAACCCCATGAGTAGTATTTGGAATTAAGTGTGCATCTTCCAGTAAGTATTTTGCTTCCAGCTGCTGTTTTGTAGAGCACTCCTCCATCCTCCCCAAAAACAGATAAAAAACAGGGACACCATCTTTCATTTCATCCAGGTCCTTAGGGAGGAGATGCACGTAGTATGTACACACCACACCTGGGCCTCCATAGAGAAAACAGTAATGCTGACTCCCTGAGTGCTACACACAGTGACTGAACTGGGGAGAAGAAAGAGTAGGGCAAGTCTTGTCAGCTTATTTCAGCTCTCATCACACTAAGGGATTTCTTGTAACTTCAGTAAATGCCAAGGTCCAGACTGAAACCAGTGTACATTTACATACTCTCCAAACTATCAGAAAGATGTCTTGTAGTCAAACTGGCAATTGTGATCTAATTTCAGAACAGGCCAAATTTCACCCACCTCTGCAGACAAATGCAATATATATGCCCATGTATTAATGCATGTGAACTGCTATCAATCATTAATTATATTGCATGAAAAGTAAACAATTTTAACACCCAGCTGGAGTTACACAATATCCTGAGGATGGAATAAAGAATCATCTCTATCCTTCCTTTCTGTATTCTCGGAATACTATGAAGTGGAAAGTAAATTCTACCATTAAGAAGCCCTAAGAACAATTTCCTCTAATCAATGACAGAAATTAGCTTGGAGCATTAAAATAACCTCATAGAAATTTGTGGGAATCATTAAAACAGTTCACTGATATGCTCCAATATTAAATAAAGATAAAGCATAAAATTAGTATATGTATATACTCCATTAATTTATACAGCTAATGCATGTATTGACAATCTTTTGTTGATCCATGAAGGCATTTCACACAGAAAGTGTTAATTGTAACTCATAAGAAAACAACAAAGTAATTTCAATGCTTTCAATTCTTTCTTGAGCATAGGAATATTTTACCTATTTCATAGTAATATTTCTTCTAGCTCATTTACCTTTATGGAGCTTCCATAGTATGTTTTACCAGTGACATATTACAAACTTTAAGATTTTCAGAGAAACCTCAGGAGTTCTCAAATCTTGCAGCAGGTGAAATAAAAACCTATATTAACACTTTTATGTATAAGTGTGATGGGGATTAGAAGGGGGTTGCTTTTTGTGCCATAACAGATCTGAAGTCTGCCCAATTCCAAAGCATACTCTCCTCTCCCCTTATCTTTACATTCACAATTAACACCCTTCCTATGCAACTACAGAAAGTCTTTACAGAATCTTACAAACATTATGGTAATGGCAAGCTACTTTTATCAAATAACTATTAAAAATGCTCCCAGACACAAATTACTAGAAGAAAAACTTCTCTAGTGACAACTTGATTTTTAACAGGGTAAGTACTCAAACCTTCTGATCTCCTTATACATACTTTAAAAGACATTGGCAGGCAAGGGAAAGATTTTTTAAAAATACATGAATTGCTGCTTCCATGCACTCTAAACATTCAAATTTTACTTTTCCAAATAGTAGTTTCTTAATTGTTACCTTTGGTTTCTTTCCAAACAGCCACAGCTTTCCTTTAGCCTTGCCGACTGTAGTTTTTGTATCAATTCTCATTCCCTCTTGCTTTGGTGTACTGATGGTTCCATCAGAGATAGTTCTGTAAATATTCTGACTGTAGTCTTCAAATGGAAAATCTCCAGGAGGTTCAAAACCAGATTTGAAGCAGTCTATCACTAGTTGAGAGTCCTAAAGATAGGACATTAAGGAGTTTAAAAAGCAAACCCATCAAGAACCAGGGAAAAAACAGAGACAAATCTTTCATTTAATTCCAGAGATGCACAGAAAGTAAGAGTGAGCTCAAAATACACTTTTGGACAGAGCAACTTAAGATAACAACATTCTTTTAGCTCAGAAGTGCACATGACTATACAGCAAAGCATACTCTGCTATTCAGAATATTCAGCAAATACTTAACTGAATGAAGTTACGTTAACTGAAGACCCTTTATATGTTTTAATGTCACATACAGGGGAGAATACTGATCATGGTATTCCACAATATTTCAGGATAACCAAAATAACGTGTCCAAAAATCACACCCAGTGACAATGTGTCAAAGATATTCAGGTTATTCAGAAATCAATAAAGCAGGAAGAGAGCAGACAACAAAAGCAGAAGTGGTCCCTTCTGCTGAAATCAAAGTCACAACACTTTTGAAGCAAATATTTGACAACAAAGAGAACTGTACAGGGTAAGTCAGTCCTTCCCCTCTCCACTGCTTCTGGAGCAGTTAAATTGCTCACACACATTTGAAGTTACTCAGTTCTACTTACTCTGTGTTCATCAACTGACTTGGCTGCAAGGATCATCCCTTCTAAGCATTTTGAGATAATCGGAATCACCTTGCGCTCAGAGTCAGCAAAGCCTTTGTAACATTCACTAAGTTTGATAGTCCTTCTTTCATCCATTTCTTGAAGTTGCTGCAAGTGCAAAGGAAGATAAAATAAAGCTTTCATTTGCTGATTTTTTCCTCCTCAATCCTGACATACACAGTTACTATGATCACCACAGTGTGAGACAGAATTTCTATGCTTTCCCAGTATTTTTATTTGCTTAACAAAACAGAACTTAAAAGTCCTTTCAGATATAGACTTAGGATGCCCAGTACAGTAGTTATGAAGAGTTTATGCCCTTTGATTTCTAAAAATCATGTAAAGATTTTCTTTTCCATTTTCTTTTATAAAGCACATGTACAGTGCTTGCAAGCAACTGTTTAAAGTATTTGTTTCGTGCAAAAATTAAAATCACAGTGAAGAAATTTTACTGATTTTTACATCTCCTCACTCTCCTAGTTCCAAGCAATTCCTCTCTGGTGATAAATATCTCCATCTTGATTTTATTATTATACCTTCCAAGCAATACAATTATTTAAAATAGAGGAAAAATAAAAAAAATTATCTGCAGTTTAGACACTCTGATTTGAAATACAAACCATTTCCTTTAGCAGTGTGCAAGAAAATAAAGAGAAGAATACCATTACGTAAGATTTGCAATAAACATTTACTGGAACAGAGCAAAAAAGAATAAATTAAAGAGAAATACTATTAAGGTAACAGCCCTGGACTTTTCAGCCGAATGTGGAAAACACCCAAAACAAAAGCAAAAATCAGTAAAACAGATACCAAAAGGTTGTCAAAAACTGGATAAGAAGTTGGATCTTCCCTATATCTACACTGAGGCAGATGTCTCAAACAATATTCAATTTCATCTCTCCAAGACAAAACAACCACCTATATGTGCTAACCCCCTCTCCAAGGCTTTCCCATAGAATGTTACCAAATACTTGCAAGCAAGTGATAAAAGTGTAGTCCCAAGAGAAAGCAGGACTAGGCCCTTCTGCTCTTACTGAAGAGTTCTAAAAATGTGAGTTGTATCTTAGAGTGATAATGGATTTTAACCCTGGAGAAATAAAGGCAGTAAAGCAAAAGTCTGCTGCAAGCTACAGAGATGATCAACCTGTTACTCCTGGGAGCTGAGTGCAGTTCTTGGATCAGTGTGCAGTCAGACCTACTGTAGTGCAGCTTAACAGTTAAAATATTAGAAAGTTCTTTAATAAGGCAATTTTCTCCTGTGAATCCTACACCTTCCAGTAAGGATTTTTTTAAAAAAAATGTGAACTAACTTGTGCTTCTGGAAAATATCAAGCATATTTAAGTTGGTTATCTTCAAATAAACCCAGTGTTTCCTCACTCACACTTCCATTTCCTCACTCCGGAGTGCAGCATCAGTTCCCACCATATTTCCCAAATGGCTGAAGGTACATGCCAACACACTGCTGAACCCTCCTCACCTGATGCCCCCCAACCACTTCAGACTGGTTTTCCAGTTTTGACAAGCCCGTGTTTTTGAAAGAATGTTAAAAAAAAATCTTAATAGTTACATAAAGCATCTCAAGAAACCCCCACTTTAGATGCAAAGTACTGATCTTTACCATTTTACTTGTTTTAGAGATATCTGTGGATTGCTGGTAACAAACACTGATGGAGCAAGGACTAACTGGGCCTGGGGAGGGGGCTGGAACTGCCAGTGCAGCTGTTTTCCACCCATGCATGAGATGCATGACAGCACAGTCAGGGTCAGCTCCTCACCACAGCATTCACACACACACACACACACACACAAACACACAAGAATCCTGAGAACTACTGATCAACCCTTATTAGAAGGACTGTTTTTAATGTCTGCTGTCACACAGACACCTCAAATGTTTATTTGGCCAGTCCCTTTCAGAAATATTTAAACAAAGAGTCTATAAAGTATAAAATCTTACAGAAAATGCAACCAAGCATTTTTGTTGGAATTCTAAGCATTAGTATGATAAGCAGTCTCATGAAAAAACACAAGTTGTCTCAAAATTATGGTAATTTCTTGATTAAATGAGCCACTAAAATCCAAAACAAATTAGAAATACTTTATCTGTTAATTATTTTACCTTGTAAATCTGAGGAATGACAATGTAGTAGTGTTTGTGCTGTTCCCCATTAAAATTCTGTAGTTGTGCAGCATATTCATTTTTGTTTTCATCAGCCATGTGTGTGCGCAGGTTTAACTGTTGCTTAGCCTAGTGGGAAAGTGTTACCAGGTTAAACATGTCTTGTACTTTTCAATGACACAGCATTATTTGATTTTATCCACTATGCAAGAACACTAGTCACAAGTCATCAAAACCAACATCCTTATAACTGAAATATAAAGAATGGGAGATTTCACACACACTGACACTCCCAAACCTCATTTGTTATATACAGAGAAAGCAATGATCACTGTAGCTCCCTTGGCCAGACTGCTTAAATGCATATCCTAAAACCCACAGAAGTGACTAAACATATAAACCACGAGGTACCACACAGCAGGCAGCTGCCAGTTTAAGGAACATGGCACAACCATCCAGAGGGACTCTGGTGAACTTTAACAAGGCCAAGTGCCAGGTCCTGCCTGGGAGCTGGGGTGATCCCAAGCACTAACACAGGCTGGGAGTGAATGGGTTGAGAGCAGCCCTGAGGAGAAGGGCCTGGGGGTCCTTGCAATGTGCACTCACAGCCCAGAGAGCCAACCCTATCCTGGGCTCCACCAACAGCGTGGCCAGCAGGTCAAGGGAGCTGCCTCTGCCCCTCTGCTCAGCCCTCCTGAGATCCCACCTGGAGTGCCCTCAGCACAGGATGGAAATGGACCTGCTGGGAAGAGTCCAAAGGAGAACATAAAGACCACCAGAGGACTGGAGCATCCCTCCTGTAAAGACAGGCTGAGAGATTTGGAGATTTTCAGCCTGGAGAAGCAAAGGCTTTGGGGACACCTTAGAGCTGCTTCCAGTTCCTAAAGAGGGTCTACAAGAGAGCTGAAAGGGCAGGTAGTGACAGGGCAAGGGGGAATGATTTTGAACTCACAGAGGGCAGGTTTTGATTAGGCATTAGAAAAAAATTCATCACTAGGAGGGTGGTGAAGCACAGGAACAGGTTGCCCAGAGAAACTGTGGATGGCTCACCCCTGGCAGTGTTCAAGGCCAGGTTGGATGGGGCTCTGAACAACCTGGTCTAGTGGAAGCTGTCCCTGCCCATGGCAGGGGAGTCTTCAAGGTCCCTTCCAACCCAAACCATTCTGATTCTGAAGCACACTCCTCCCCTGTGCTGTCTCACATGACACTGAAACTTTAATTTTGCACATAGCAAGTAAGCATATTTTATACACAATTTTATACATTCAATTAATATTGTTTCAGTACTGATAATTAACATGCAAATGAAGTATCAGTGATAACAAAATAAAGAAAAGCCACTGCCCTTACCTTCTCAACATCAGCTTTTGTCGCATTAGTATCATTGTCCAGTCGTTCATAGCTTTGCTGTGCCTTCTCTGCCTCTCTGCATTCTCTCTCAAATTTCTTTTTGCTCTACAAAAGGCACAAACTTACTGCTTCAACAGCCACTATTCCCATTTGGCTTCGCACATTAATTCTGAATTCTAAATATCAAAGCTTCCATTTAAGTATCTTAAATCACAAAGTCACTTTAAAGGAGCACAGCAACTAGGTCAACTAAATTATTTTGAAGGCAGTCTGAAGGATGTATCTATACTACAATCATCATCAGTATTCATGTCAAGTGGCACAGCTGTAGGTAGCACAGACAACAGTATTCAATACTTGATGTTCCATATATGCAGCTGTTGTCAAGACAACTGCTGTAGGAAAAACTGTTGCACAAGTTCACATCTCTAGAGAGAAACTGCAACTGAGAATCTAAGCTGCTGCTCCACAGCAAAGTCAGCAAGTGAGATTGGTGTGCCCCTTAAAGGCATCTAAATGCATTTAAAAGACTGACTTTGCACTCATGTAAATACAACGCACTGCATTGTTTGAGCTGAACTGTGGGAACTATCTTGGTGAAGAGTAATAACACCTAGAACCACCACATCTGCTTCTATTCTGGTCCTCTGATGATGAATTAAACTCTTTGCCATGACAGTGAACCAAGACCCTGCTCACGTGAGACCACAACAACAAAACAGACATTCACTTCTCCAGTACTGCTTCACAATAATCTGGATCAAAAGTATAATAAAATTTTAGGACAGAAAACCAGAATATCAGAATATATCTTGAACAGACTTGGCTGAATTTCATATTTTCTTATCTTAAAAGCACTTGTTTCAAGAAAAAGAAGCTTATAATCTGTCCTAGAGACATTCACTCCCTGCATTTCTCTGTTAAACGCTAATTCTACCTCCTGAAAGTACAATAGTCTAGAGTGGAATTCTTGAAGATACCTTGGAACAAGCCCTCAAGCTCAAGTCAAATTCAGTGACTTAAGATTTTGTCTTCATATAAATAAACTGTCATCTTTATCAGCCCAAGGAGAGGCAACTAAAGCCTGTACCCATGTTAAAACCAGACTCCTTCATGCTGGTTATGCTGGATAAAAGCCAAGGCTTCTCTCAAACATAAACACAGAAGCTGTTTGCAGGAGATGTTTTTAACCAGGGAACTATAAATACATTGAACTGTATTATGTTACTAAGTTACTTGGACATTCAGTAATTTACATAAATATTAAATCTAAGCAAGACAGATTAAAACAATTCCACTTACAGCCTGTATATCTTATGTAAGTTCAACAGGAATAAAATCCAAACACAAACTCACATTATCCATCTGTTTCCAGCACATGTCCAGATACTGCTGAGCCTTTCGCCCTTCCTGAAGATGCTAAAAACACCACAAATAAATTAAATTTGCCTCTATTTTTAGTATTATTACCATTATAATAGAAATTAATCAGTCCCTGCTCTAGTTGACAGCCTATGATGTGCAGTATCTTCCACCAGCTACCTGTACTCTTTGGAAGACATTACTTAACATGCAAGAATGATATCACAGATACTGTGGTACACTAGCAAAAAAAAGTTACTAGTAAGCACTGTCTTCCCAAGATAATAATTTTTAGGTGTAACAACTGTATTATAGTATATAACATGTATTACAGAAAAGTGTTTTATAAATGTATTATAAAGCCTATGTATTGCCTTGTTCATCAAAATGGGTAAACAAATACATCAGTTCATTAAGACATATCTTGATATCCTATTTTCAAATTCAAAACCACAGAAATTACCATTTTTCTCTCAGTTTTTAGGTCATGAGAATATCTCATCAATTCTCCATACACTCTGTGTCCCATTTCTTCTGCAACTACTTCTCGTTGTCCTGCATAGTCATTCAACTCGTTGAGGATGTTAAAAAAAGCAATACACGAAGTAAACCTGGCAGAAAGCACACACACAAACAAACATACACAAACAGTTAGACAGCTTTTTAAACTATACTTATTTTAGTATAGTCTGTACTCCTGATTAAATACAAATATCACAGACATTTTACAATAAACCTTATCTTAATGCTAATGGAGTTAGAGCAGAAACACAAGCTGGGAAAGCCTATGTTAAGCCTCGCATGTACTACATGTTGCAATGTCTCTTCAAACACATTTTATAAGAACATGGGGTTTGTGGATGGAAAAGAAAGAAGAAGAATACTACCTGGCAAGCCCTGTAGTATAGTGGCATCTCCTAAGCTGCCCAGGGAGAGGCCTGAGCTGGGGAACGGATACATACGTCCCTAGGCTCGGAGGCTGAGCTTGCTGCAGAGATGATGTGCTTGGTAGTCTTGAGGGTGGAACATGCCAATCATACACTCCTATGAATCCCGATGGATTCTACAGAACAAGTTTGCTATCAGCTCTGGAGACAGCTGCCTGTTTGCCTGCCCACCTCTTGGCTGGAAGTAAGGTGCCACTATGGCTGGCACTAAAAAGGGGGGAAGAGGAGGGGCAAAGGGTAGAAAGTGTGTGTGGAAGGGAAGAAAGGAAAAAAAAACAGGCACCACATTAAAATATACATCTTTCTCTCTCTTTTAACTTTGGAATACTGCCATCTCCATAGGCTTGGCTTTTGGGAATTTCAAATGCCACTCTGGCACTGGAAAGTCTATTCCCACAGGTCCAGGATCTTTACATAGTTAGAAGAGCTAGAGGAAATCCTATAGTGCATTTTCAGGCACGCTGCACAGCATGTGCTCTGGCTGCAACCTGAAACTTGCCCACTTTATTTATTTCCTAAGACTTACCCCTAAAGAAAAAAAGTATTGTGCTTTTTCAAATAAATTTTTAAATGGCTATAGAATGGACAGCAAAACAAGCACATTTCTGATAAATAAAGTTGCTTAGCACAAATTTTTCCTCCACCATTAGACATCCACTTATTTTGTCTCCAGAGTCAAAGCAAATCAGCATTTTAAAAGCTCTTCTTGCCCATAACATGACAAGTTACGCTCAGGTCTGAGTACAGTACACAAATGCAGAGCTACGTTTGTATTGCCATAAAAATGCAATGAAAATCTCTATTACTAAGCAAAAAACCAAAGCCTAAGGACACACACTTTGCTTTAAGAAGCACTACTCGACTGTACATAGCAAGCTAAACTTCTGCTTTCAAAATTTCAGTTACCAAAAGATTAATTTGGAAGGGAACAAATACAACCTGCCATGTTTACTACATTAAAATACCAATAGGAGTAAACAAAGGTTTCATGTTAAGAATTACAGCAGAACTGTAAGAAGCCAAGCATAGTTATTTTGTTGTCAATACCAATTAAATGCTTTATCTTAAAAATAAATCCATAAAAGGACAGCATATACTGTTAGTTCTCACTTTTTACACAGAACTTGAAATGGAGATTTTACCTGGGTTCCTCATCTTTTGGTGAGCGTTTCGGACAGTACTTCTTAACCAGATTTCTAGTAAAGAACAAAAAAGGATCATATTTTAGAGTCTCTTTTGAGAAGACACACATAGAGAACTGCATGAACCAATTATTTCTCTTTAATGTTCTGTGAACAAATCTATTCCCTCTGTCAACCTGTAAGGGTCCTTCAGATACACAAGGCTGAAATCTATGGTATTACCGAAGTTTTACACCACTTTGACCTAGAACAATTTGCAAATATTTTAAAACTTCTACTGCAGTGACTAGACATGAAATGAAGAGTTTGTTATTTACCATCCTTTTGACGAGGACAAGGCCAATGTGTGACCACTGTGGAACACAGACAGTGCACGCTGTGTGCTGTGCCACGAGCACAAAACTCCATGCCTGAAGTAAGCTTTGATTATAGGTTCAGGTCAAAGATTTTAACCACATTAAAATATACAAAGTATTTCCAAATCTTCTATAAGGACATGTGCAGAACAGGAGAGACATGATGTCTTCTCAGAAAAAAGATTTTACAGTTTGTCCTACCATCAGCATTGCAAATATCTGGATTTTAGAAACCATGCAAATATCTAGAAGACAATCCACAGGACCAGCACTTAACACAGTATCACAGTCCAATTTTTGAGAACATTGATATGAAATAATCTCCTTATCACAGAATGCAGGGAAAAAAGGAATGAAAGAGTTAAGAGAAGATTCTAGGAGAAAAAATATTGGGCATGCATGTTGTGTATTTCACCCCAATGTAATTTTAACAAGTGAAGTTACAGAGAGACAAACTACCTTACCATTAAAACAGAAGTGCTAATTCTGCTTTCATCTAAAATAACTTTTTACAATTTCTCAAATCCATTTATCTGTAAGTAATCTCTATGGTACAAAAGCCCACATAGTGAGATCACACCCAGTCACAAAGTACACACCAGACTATGAGGAGGGAGTTGGTGTGGAAATAGTAAGCTTGGATCTTTTGCCTGTTTCTATACCCTCTGAGACTACAACCAAAAAAAACCACCCAGCTATGATAAGCAAGTCAGGTCCTTTTTATATCAATATGTACTAAGAAACAGAATAAACATTGACTTTTTAAAAATTATCTACACATTTTAAAGTGACCTCCTTACTGAAGTTCAAGTAGAAATCTCTTCTCAGTATTCTCAGAACCCACTGCCTGTTGTAACATTCTACTTGGCAGGGATTAAATGAAGACATTTTGATAGGAAAATGCATAAATACAATATTAAAAAAATAATATTCACTAATTAACTTTCCTGTATTCCATTTTTCCTTACATTTTTGCTTTGTTCCTCAGTGCTTATTAATGAATAGGAAATTCCTAAAATTAATCTTATATTTATTCAGAAGATGAAATGCATAACACACATACAATGCCGTAGCTAAGCAACCATGCATGAACCTTTTCAAGGGAAGATTTTCAGAGCTGTTAAAAATGAGAAAAGAAATTACTTACTAAAGCCATGCAGTTTAAAACTGCAGGAGAGAAGGGTCATAAATATAGATTATTTACTAGCATTTGATTTGATTTCCGTTCTGGTTTCATTCTTTAATGCAATTGTTTACTATTTCTAGAAAGACAAAAATGTTATATAATCCCTTCTCTGAATAACAGCCAGTTTCATCAGTCAGTCCCATCTAACTTTGGATCAAAGAACACACAGGTTTGAGACACTGATCAGGATTTAACAGCACAAGGTACATTAATCAAAGGCAATAAATATGAAAGGACAAGCAAATGCAGGTTTTAAAGATCAAAGAAAAATCCAGTGTTCATGTGAACAATTACACATAGATGGCTTTTCCAGTAAGTGAATACCAATACCTAATCAAAACAGAGATATTAAATCTTTGAAGCAGCACAGGTTGACAAGCAGCCAGTATGAGCATGGATTTGAGAAGTGAAGCATTCTTTCAGAGAGGAGCCAGCTGACACTTCTGAGGGGGTATAACATTCTCTGACATTTCAATCTAAATCCATGCCTAATTCTCAGAATTCGGATATGGGTCTGGACTAGTTTATAAGAAACTGTACAAGTAATTGCTGTTCATCAGAAGCAAATCTACAAGATTAATGTCTTTGCTTCCTAAGAAAGGTGCAGCTGACACTTGAATCCTCTTTGGAAGTAAAAATTTGATGGCTCCTATCACACTCTGTCTTACAGCCAGCCATGTGGAAGCAGATTTTATATAGGATTAACCACATCCAATTGTGCTGCTCCTGTAATTTTATTAACCTCACTTCCTGGTATAAATTGGTCTCAGGTCAACACCAGTGAGGCAGGAACCTGATTTTTAAGAGAAGTACCATCTCAGTCACCTAGGCAGAAGTTTCAAAAAGCACTTCAGTTGATAAAAATTACTTACAGTCACGTACATAGAACATCTATACAAAATTCCACAGATGTGTAGAAAATTGTGTTTATAAACTTAAAACTAAGTTTTCTTCAGTCAATACTACTGCACATAAAGAACAGAAGCAGCAGTATCAACATGGTACAATTTCTATTATAGCAGCATCTCACGTCCTGTGGTATCTGCTTACACTAACCCACTACAGCCTCTAGATCATACCACAAATGAGCCCGGTCACAAACATTTTTTGCTTTCATGAGTAGCTAAAATTGCAGGAAGTACTTAAGAGAATTTCCTATTTATATGTAAAATAATAGTTTCAATACAATTCTGATGTCTTCAGTGACTGCTCATCAGTATTATGGACCTGGGTGAAAACAATAATAATTAACTGTGTTCAGCAACATCTCATCAGAAACACTGGAGCAATCAATCTTAAACAATTGTGACCTGGACTTCGAGTTTACAAAGCTGAATATCCTTGGAACCATTAAGAAATCACATGTTTAAGTTTATGGCAACAGGATCATAAAAAAACCTGCCACAACCATATTTGGATAGTAATGAGCAATGTAAAATCTCAGCTCCAAAGGAAGAGAGTTTTGAGAAACAATTACATGTGGTGATAATCTGTTCCCAGCTTTACATCTGAGCTTACACCCATTTTCAAAAATGTTTCCAAGATTATGCATATAAAAATGTGGAAACTGTCTCAGTTTGACTAGACTATGCATATATTATTATTGCATTTATAAAAATATTACTCAAACACAACACTATGCAGCAGGAACATGAAAGATAGATTTGATCAGAGTAACTAGATATCTCCAGAGATCACAATGCACAATTTTAATGGGCAACAAACAGGTCAAGAACAATCACAGCTATTTGCTTTGAACCAACATAGAGAATCTGACCACATTCAGAAATTTTATTCCATGGCAGTTCCATCTCCAGCTGCAGGTATAACTTGTATTACTGCCTAACATCACAGAAAGTGGAACTCTGTCTGGTCAAGTGTTGTAATGCTTTAAACAGGATGAAAAGGGAATGAACCTCCAGAATTATTTTATGTGTAATAATGTGGAACAACAGACCTTGCCACTTCCTTTTAAGAAACAATGCTGACCAAAAACAGTATCTGAGAATTCAATTTAAAAAAATCAGTTAAGAGGCCAGTAGTTTAGCACATACTAAATCTAATTTTTTTACAATTACAAAATAAAAACAAATTAAACAGTCATATCCTTAAAATGGAATGTGTTAATGTACAATGTACCCGGCAATATCTTTGCCCTGATTCACATCCCTGTAACTCAGTAACAGCCTCTAATAACCTTTGTAAACCTTGGGGTAATACAATATATTAGTTGAGACCGACACTACACAAAACTATAGATTTTCTTTTAAGTTAGCTTAAACAAAATCAAATTACACTTCCTTTTTTTTGGTTTCAGAACATATCCTGTTGCAGACAAAGACAAGACAAGCTGTCTAGGGTGGTTGTTTTTTTCCCCCATGGACAATTGAGGATTCCCCAATTTTTCTTTTAATTTCGTCAGTATCAAAGAAGAATAGCAAGGAATGACTCGTAACCTAAAACCAGCATTTGGAAAAGTTATCACTTCTGGAATTACTTGGCAACCATGAGCTGCAACACCTGCATACAGTAAGAATATAGTGATTTTGCTCAAACAGCTCCTCATATGCTGTACATGCATCACTTGCCATCTCCTAGAAGACCTGGAAGGGCTGTTGCACCTGGGAAAGGCTCATCACTCAGTTGTGACAGTATAAAGAAAAATAAAGTTTTCAAAATGCAAGGGTATACGCAAAGTGAATATGAATTTCTGCCAGGAGACAGACCCTAATTTGTGAAAACTGTTATGAAAAGTTGACTCAGGTTTTCATCCTTGGGTTTAAGTCTATGAGAATAAGATCCATCAACGATCTCAACAGCCATGTCCATGGTCCACACTGGAACCAAGATAAATACCACCACACATCACCAGCTTTATCTCCTGACTCAACCTGGCTTTCCTTGGTCTCCCATCCAAGTACTAAGAGGGCCATAGAGGTGACTACCTACTGTACTGTACATACTCTACTAACCAACAGTATGGTTAATCTTAAAAGTTCATTGTGAAAAGAGTCTCAACACTCTTTTTCAGACTGTTTTCCATTAGAGAAGGAAGAAACAGTGATATACTAGAAATTTCCAGCAGGGATATTAGTATCTATCTCACAGGCCATATGCTGCCAATATTAAAATTCACCACAACTACAGTTCATCCCACAAGATCTTCTCTCTCAGAACTTCCCAGGAGCAAGATGCAGGATGGCTAACTCTTCTGAAGGTGACAATTTTGCTTGATCTCAATTCCCCCTGGGCCTCATAACTATTTTACATAATTAAAAACAGTGAGAGCCCTCAGGAGGAATGATGGCTGAAATCAAGTTGTTATCACGACAGTTCACTACTAAACAATCAAGTCTCCTCCAAAGAATACATATGCAAGAGTATCAAAGGGCAGCTTCATGAACTGGTCTACTGGCAGAAAATCAGTCACCCCCTGATGTGTGTGCTGTCCAGACCCTCGTGGGAAGCAGGCAGGAAGCGCATGCATGCCCTGTGTGTGCAGCAAGACCTGTGCTTCCCAGAACTGTCATACTTACTGCACAGGGACAGTCACTCCAGTCATCTGACAGAAGGGGTACTCGACAAAACTCTTTCATTTTTGAAAGACACTTCCAGAAAAACCAATAGTTTTACCCAGAGAGAATTTCCTATTTTTAGTCAAATCCTGAAGTAGTATGTTGTCTCATCTTGCTAGCTGTGGAATGAACCTTTAAATACAATTAAGCAAAATGGCATTTGTTAATACTATTTAAGGAAAAGATCTTGATAGAGATCTGTGGAAATAAAACTTATTTCTGTTTTTTAACAGACAACTGAAAACAAATCAAAACAGGGCTGAAAACTGCGCTGTGCAGCTTCCAACTTTACCTCCTCAAGTTCTTCTATACCAGCTTTAGAAAAGTGGTATTTCTTTTCTTCCAAGAAAAAAAAAATCCTTCACTAAAACAATGGGTTATTATGTTGGGTGAATATATACAACTGGATGAAAAGAAACTGATAAAGAAATCAAAAAGGAAATGAGCAGCCCAGATAACGAACATCCATCTCCTCAGCTGTGAACCTCATTACTGTATTAATGAGGAAGGATTTCTCAGCTCTCTATCTAGTGACAATCTGGTTTGCAAATGATGAGATGATGGAAGAAACCACAGGAGAGAAGCTGCTATCAGTTTCAGTCTGACAAGGGTAGGCAGCAGCTTCAGTCGAATCCCCAAAGGAATTCAAGGCAGTAAAGATGGCACTGAAGGCAAAGATGGCAGGGAAGGCCACATTCACAGGAGTGTCTTACTTTAAATTTTATTCTTCAAGCACTGAGTGCACGGTTGGTAAAAATCAACCTACTTTATTCTAAACTAATAACTCAAGTGTAGATACAGATTTCATGGATGCTAGTCTCCTTGTATGGTCCCTGAAGGGAAATTCCTGCTGGACCTAAAAGATGTTTCACTTGGCAGCTATAGAACAGAGGTAAGACAAAGGGTGGCTGGGTTACAGTCTCACCCAAAGGGACACGACCTGCTATGGAAAGGGTGTGCTTTAAGGACAGGAAGGTCTTGTTGTTTTCCCAAATTCTACTCAATTATTTCAATCAGATTTCTTAACACAATGTAGTGTAGCTCTTGCCAATTCAACATAAGAAATTAATTAGTAGCAGAGGCACACACACACACACTCTCAAGTGTAGATACAGATAATGCACCTGACAGCAAACATGTTGATAGTCAATGCAAAAAATCACTATGGTTTTCCTTGTTCTGAATCTTTAATTTTAAGACTTAAATCTTTTTAGTTCAAAGATCTGAAGGGTGGGTGGGAGAGAAGGCAAAAACAAGCAAGTGCACACCCAAAGATAATTTTCTGTTTTGGACTTGTCTGTCGTGAAAACAGCTAATGATCTAATTCACTCTGTAAATGAAAAACAGTCATTAATCATGACATTTCATACCTCCCCACCAAGTGATAGTGATTTCAAGTAACTTTTAAAATCCTCTTGCAAAGAAAAAACCCTTACCTCAGTTGTTTTGCATAGTTTTGCTCAATTTCTATCCTTTCTTTTACAAACTTTGCGTATTTCTCCAAGAAGTCAATGCCCCACTGTGTATGCTTGTCCAAGTTATCAAACTGATCCTTTAAAAACAAAAAGAAACAAAATTACCCACAATTAGTTAAGAATTATTGCAGCACCAGATTTGCACATCATTTATTTATAAGCTGTGCTCTGAGGGAATGCTTGCTATTTGGGTAGAAGTCATTCAAGTTATAAATCAGACAAATGTGTATATATATGTATCAGCCATATAGCAGAACAGTAAGTTTCATGTGCAGGAACAGATCTACCTCTTTTTGTAAAAACAGCTCTAAATACTTGCATGTTAAGCTGTAAGCAGTCTCTCATCACTTTCACAATGCAAATCTATCTTCCTTTCCTCTCAAACCCCTTTATTTCAGAAGTGAATCTTTTTCACCAAGATAACAGACAAAACCAAAGATCACTATTAGATAAATAAGAGACAGCTCACAGAAAAGTTGTCTGGCAGATATGAAACACAAGAAGTTATAATTTCATTGGATACAAAAAATTATTTTCACTCAGGATTACCCACTGAAAGGAAAAGAACAAATTTTAGCAGCATGACTAAGTTGGGTGTAGTCTGCATATCAAAAACATTTATTAAATCAAAACTATATACACAGCTCATAGACCAGCTCTAACAGGAGATTCCAAAGAAAGCAAACCTGTCCTCAGTAATTAAGAAAGATACAGCAAAGTAAAGGCACAACACAAAAAGGAGAAACAGTCAAAAATAAACTACATTTCAAAAAAAAAAGTCAGTGAATTTTTAATACATTAAATCATCTTCAAAACCAAACTTTCACTGCACTCTGTACTGATCAACAGGTGGATGGTACACTAATTAGGACAAGTTGAGAAGTCAAAAAACAAGTGGAAATGTGAGCAGGGGTTAAGAATTAGGCAGGAGAAAACAAAGGTGTAAAATACCACCTAGCAAACATTTTTAGCCTAGGACATACTTGCATTTCATGCTACAATAATCTACCACAGTAGAAAAATCCATTTTCAGTTTACAATAGCATTTAAAATTAGAAGTTATTTTGTCATCCAAAAAGACAAGTAACTGAAATATCAAAGTTTGTCCTGTAGAGGCTGAATCCAAATACACTTCACAGTAAACTTTAAAAATGCAGAAAAAGAAAACAGCTAAGGAACCAATTAGGTTCAAAGTTTAATTACCTTACAGAAAAAAAGCTCTGAAGACTGTTTATCAGAGGCTATCTCTTGTAGACTCAGTAGCTTGCCTGAACCTAAGGAATGATGTAGACTTCTAGCATTAGCAATTTAAGTTCAATTTCAACATGCAGTAGGATGATCTACAGCTAAATCAAAAAATGCTGTAAAATCCTGCAAGGCCTAAGACTCAAGGAACACACATTCACTTAAAGAGATACCAGGCGATATAACCAACGAAAATAAAAATAACCTAATGAGATTGAGGTTTCTCCAAACGTTGCCCTGCTGGTCCCAGCAGCCTCCACCATGGACTAACCACCACAGCCATTAGTGCCCTGAACACTTCAGTCCAATGGCATGCAAGTACTGCCAACCAAAAGCATTCATCCCGTTCCACCACCAGCCTCTGCACCACTCTCTTCACCAAAATCACAACCACTCTCCCTTTCACTTCATGTTTCACCACAGAACCAGATGGGAGAGGGACTGAAGACAAGATTTCAGTGTATTGGGAAACCATGGCCTGCATCTCACATCATTCTGATATGTGCACTTTGCACCAACTGGACATTTCCACTCAAAATATCTTATGTCAAATAAAGTGACATTTCTGCTACTGCTTTTAGAGAAGCTGCACATGCATTGTTTGAGTGTGGGAATAGGGAGACAGTTACCAGGCTGTGGCGTCAAACCACATTTGCAAATATGCACAAAAATACATCAATCTCAAGAAGCCTTTCTTTTTTATACTCCACTCATTTGTGTAATTACTCTTACAAAATTAACCTAGCATCCAAAAGTAGTTTGTAAAAGATGCTTTTGGCATGAAGTCAATACCTAATACCATTAAAAGGAACTGACTTCCTTCAGCACACAGCAGAACAAAGCCTTTGCTGTCCTACTTAAGCTCTTTAGACCACAAAGCTCTCATTTGTTGCTAAGGTTTCATTAGCATTAGGGAACACCACATTACTCATGTTTCCAAACATGCAACCAGAGACAGTGGCTTTGCAAATATTTTGTTGAAACAAAAAAGGACTCCACTGCTCAAACTTCCTTCAAGATCTGCTATTAATATGAAAATTACATTTGACATGCTATCACGCTTTACTACAAGGATTTCATCACTGATCACATGACAAAACCTTTTTTTCCCCCCTTAATTCCTTTTCTTAATCTGATTCTAGAAACAGTATGTTCTGTGCAAAGACAGCTTTGTTGGATTATCCCACAAGCTTCACAAGTTTTCAAATTCTCTATAAACAATAAACCAGTGAATGAAAGTCTGCAGTCACAAGAATCACCTTACACTGTTCTGTAAAGCACTGAGATAAATGAGCAAAAGATAAAGGCAACATCAACGAATAAGCAAAAAGGACTGGCCTTTTCAGAAAGGCTTCCAGAGGGGAGTCACAAATTTACTCATTTACTTTCAATCTCTCTCCAGAAGCTCACATGTGAGTTCTGGGCCCCAATTAAGCAAAAAGCTTCCTTTTTGTACCAGAACACAAACAACAGATCTTCTGAACTGCTACAAAGAAAATCAAACTAAAGCACTGAGATAGAAGTGATGTCTGAAATAGGAAAAAAAAAAAAAAAGGTCAAAAATCATGTAATGCTGTATAGACATGAAAATAAAACAAATATTTCCAATAAAATTTAGGTCTGTAATCTCAAAATAAATATACCAGTGTATTAATTTGGCTAGGC
This sequence comes from Hylia prasina, assembly GCA_013397195.1. Lineage (NCBI taxonomy): Eukaryota > Metazoa > Chordata > Aves > Passeriformes > Sylviidae > Hylia > Hylia prasina. The sequence continues at coordinate 3,400,014 of VYXD01006830.1, forward strand.
CCTTTTATAAGAAATATGAAAACTGCATTAACTAGCAATCAGCAGGCTATTAAAAAAAAATCACATCCTACAATATCTGGTTATCTATGCCTTGATAATGAACTACATTCTCAATAGTATTTCCAATCAAATATATATTGCTGTTTGTCTAGTAACTGCCCACACCCCTTGGCAGCTGAGCAGACAATTTTTGTAAAAAACTTTATTAAAACTGCAGCTGACTATTATTAAAGCGATTAAGGTCAGCTAATGGATGGTAGCTGTAGTAGAAACTGCCCACTCAAAATGGAATGTAGTCCAAAGCCTCTCCACCACAAACAAATCTGACACTTGACAAGAAGTTTGCAGTAGGTCAAAACAGACTATTCCAAACCAAATGTCACCTACCTAAATTCTACTTCCAGATTATTTACTGGAAGCACAGATCAATGTTATAAACACTCTGGGTTTGCAGTTCTAAACTTATGTGTTTGCAGATATCAAGAAGTCTTACAAACATAGCAGCTGAAGCATCAAAGGCAAGACTGAACCTGGCTCAAACCTGCACCCAAGACAAAACAGACTTTCCTGGTTAAACTCCAGATTTGCTCTCCTCCTCTTACTGACACTTGTTTTTTCTCCAAACAACCCTCAAGAACCAGTAAAAAGAAAAACACGTGAGATCTCTTCACTGAGAGCATACTACAGCATAAATACTGGACGTTCAGTCTTCCCAAAGCTACCAGTCCAGACACTGGACTAGTGTGGGAGTTTCAAATAAAAGGCATTAAACAAGTCTGAGATTTTTGAGGGGTTAATGTTCTCAGCTTTCATCAACTTCAGAAAGCAATTCTACTTGCATTTAAATCTAGGATTGTGATATCATTCTGTAAAAAAATCCTTCTGTTTCACTAATTTATGCCTTTACAATATGTAAACTAGTTAACTGCATTAACACTGAATTGCTTTCAAATTAGTCTCCCATTTCACTGACCTGCAGACAATACAGCTCAAAGTTTTAAGAATCACATTAAACATTGAAATACATTGACTTACACGTTTCAGAAACCTATTGGAATTAACTACACCTGTAATATCTACTTAATAAAACATTTTATTTGAAATGAGGATACTTTGCATTAATTATTCTCCCATCATTTTATTCTCTACTGACTCAAGTGTACATCATTACTTCCATACTTTTACCTGACCACAATTTTTGTCTGCAATTACTCAAGTGATCTTACTTGCACTTTTGAAGCTGTGACTCAAGATGAGGTTTTTTCCCAATTCTTTGTTCTCCAGGCTGTACAGCCAGTCTAAACTTCCAAGTATGAGTGGGAAATTAAAAACTCAATCCTAACTCTTGCTCTCTAAATTCTTAACTCTCATGCGGGCAGGTATAAGGAAATATGTACTATGCTAGTGTTCAGAGCATGGAAAAGCAGCAATCAGGTCTTGGTTCAGGGGAAAAAAATTAAAAAAAATTTATATCCACAAATGCACTGGAGCACTGAAAAAGCCCCAGTGCATTTGTGGATATAAATGTTGTATTTTATTATCACCGTATGAAAAGCCATGACTTAACCAAGCAACTACAAAACCACAGAAAGCCAAGTGAGAAAATGTGAGTGATTAGATACTGAATACCAATCTTAGCAGTTCTTGTTTACTCAATTAATGCCCATGAGGGTTTATCACATGAACCTGAACTATGGATAAATTTAAATGATAGGTTAAATTCTGCATAATGTCTTTTTTTTCCTGCATGAGCAGCACTGCAGAAGAAAAAGACTGCTTCATAACACACAACTCTATTCAAGAAGTTAAATATTTTAAGTTACAAAACACTAAAAAGTAGCTACTTAACATATTAAGATTTTATAAAACTCTTATGAAATAAGAAGCTGAAGCTGAATTATGAAACATTATGCAGCTTGGTTTTTACTTTTTTATTTTTAGATAATGATCAAGGCCTTCAAATGATTCACTGTTTTACTTGGAGGTATCTCCAAGTAAATTACTTTATTTCAAAAAAAGGAAACAAAACAAAAAAATCTTGCAGTTTATACAAAGAACTACCTGATGCACTACATTAAAAGTTATGGGAACCATAATCATCCATTAATATATTAATGAGCAGTTACCAGTATAATATACTATACCTTTATCTGTCTTCAGGACAAGTTAATTATAAAATTGTATTTTAATTACAGCATGTTACAGTCATCTACTTCTGACAATACATTTCAGTTTCTCTTCGTGGATACTTCTTCACTGTCTGTTTTTGGTTTCTACTTTTGTCTCTATGCATTCCTGCTTCCTTTTCTATCTGCGGATAATAGCTCTTTTATTTTACTGTCTGAACTAATTATCATTTCTCTGTATTCCAGCCTGCTTGTTTTCATAATTATCAATTTGGTTAGGTCTTCCTTTTTTCCTTGCAACTGCAATGTGCTTCTTCCTAACAGGCAGACAAAAGCTGCTTCCAGCTAAACAGTACTTTATCTTTTCAAAACACCCTGTTAGCTTCACATCTAAAAATTAACAAAGAGCTGTTTCTATATCAAGAACAAAAAAGAAAGTGTTTTGCTTTTCTGCTTTCTACGAGTTCTGGATTGTAGCTCCAGACTAATCTGCAAATTATACCTCATTCCTCTCTGAAAATAATCTGGGTATTACAGTTAAGAGAGAGGAAAAAATGTGCTGTGAGCAAACTTAAAGGCAAAGTATTTTACAGACTGAAAGATTAATATAAATGAGAAGGTTCAAGGCAGCAACATCAAAAGCCATAGTGACACTGGAAATAAAGCAAAGGCACTTAGATTAAGATGAGAAAAAAAGTAACATGTTCATATACATAAATGAAACAGTACTTCACATTTTCATTTCATATTACAAGTTCACTATAGCTTGTACAAGCATATGTACAGGATACTATGAAGAAAATCTGCTAGTCTTTTTGAGACATGAAAAGAAGACTAATTCCCAAAAAGAATGTTTGAAAACAGTCTGTAGGTTGACCTTCAGGACATGGAACTATTTTGCTTGCAAAAATTATGACACTGGTATTAACAGCACACTATATTGCAGCTTGAAAATATTTAGTGAGAAACTCTGCTAGAAATGCACAGTGTTTAATATGCAAAAGGAAAACAACAGGAATGAAAAAAATCACTTTTAGTTGGACAAAAGACTACTTTGCTCTGAGGAAGAATTAATAAACTCATAGTATCAACACAGTATGAAAAACCTATTTGCCTGTTAAGCTTTAGCATATATTTTTAAAAAGCAGTATCACTGTCAACTTTAATTTTAAAAAGTCAATTTATATGATTAGAGAAACATTTGCATGATAAAGCAAGCAAAAAGCTCAAAAAAGTACTGAACCACTGGAGATCTGGCCATACTGTATAAAGCAAGTCAGCTTTCCAAAGCTAAAAATGGAGAGATGCAATTGAGGAAGAGAAACACTAAGACAGTTTTTCTCCATAAAGATGTCCCCAGACCAGCAGCAAAGGAACTGCTTTGGAAACTCTAGATCAAAGTCAGGTCTGGAAGGAGGGGATGTCTTGTTTGAGACCTAACAACGTCACAGGTGTGACACATTTAAGTTTCCAGGAAAAAGCAGGAATCTGCCACAAACAGAATATGTGTGGAAACATTTGTGACTGCTTTTGAAAGGAGCCCCCAGAATTACAAGAGAATCAAGCTCTGATTCTAGAGATTAGCAGATCAGCTGAAAAACATTAGAGATTACAGCTGTGCACTTCAGTTCACCCGTGCCACTGAGTGGATCAGTGGATCACTAACATTAGACCTTAACCAGCAATAGTTTCCCACCAGCAGAGCAAACTGATTGAAAAAGTTCACACCAGCGACATTGAACACCAACGCTAAGAGACAAGAGAGGAAGGGAACACACTGCACAGAGGGTATCTCAACAGCCACTCCCATTTGCCCTGTTAATGAATAATCTCCAGAATTCTTTAGTTAACAGATGGCCACATTCATAAGAACAGCATATTTATCTCACTGCAGCAGGATGCACACTTAGGTAAGGAAAACCTGACTTCTTCTGCTCTCTTCTTCACTCAGATGACCCCGCTATGCAGTCCCACAGCAGGCTCACACACTGTAGGGAGGGCTGTTCCCTAAACACACCACTTCTGCCTCCTCAGGAACTCCCACCAACACTGTGTTGTAGCCAGAACACAGTTCCAGGCCTCCTTCCTCTTCACATTGTACTTGTCAATGAACAGGTTCTTTCTTCACTGTGGGTGTGTAGCTGCTGTAACATCTTTACCTACAAGCGAGGGAGGAGGTAAGTACTGTGTCCCAAGCAGTCAGAATGGACTGACTCCTTTACAACCACCACTTGAGAAAAATAAAAATACACACACACACTCGTACCAAGTATTACTAGAATATAAGCATACATAAAATATAGATCAGGAAATCCTGCTTTGTAAACTGGATCAGAACCCACTCACTTAGTTTTCAATTAATTGCATTCAACTTTTAATTGGGAAGAGGGGTTTTTTTTAAGAAACTTAACCAGGGTTTTTTTGGCATATGTTCTTAACAGAGGTTGTTAGAATACTTGAGTCTTATCTGCATTTGAACCAAAGCTTAATTCTGAAACACATTCTCTTTTAAGCTTAATTCCCACACTAACTTAAAACAGACCATTTGCAAACATCTCTATCCAAGACAATAGCAGATGACAAACCATGTATCTTTGAGCATTATTGCATTAAAATAGTTGCCATCTTAAGACAGGGGCAGTATTACACTTGCCTTGTATATACAAAGGATATAATTATGTCCATTCCCCTAAACACCAAGAAATCTTATTTTTGCCATAGCCAAGCCAGAAAACAGGCACTTCCTGAGTCTTCTGGGAATGGCTGAAGGTTGTTAATAAACAGGCTGAAGCATAAGTACATTTTAGTCCTAGTTATGTCACTTGAAATAGGAGACAGGAAGACTATGTTTAACCCTAAATGAAGTAAGTGTGATATCATGCATCTGAGTAAAAAAATGCTACTACTGTTTGTACAATGCTGAGAGATGCTGTTGCTCATTATAAGAATTATCTGGAGAAAATCCCATCTTTCCAGTAACACTAGAATACCAGATTATAAAGCAGAGAGGCTATATATCAATGATGCAGCAGAATACTGAATTTGCTGTAGGACCAACAGCCATGTGAGGCCTCGTGTGAAGCAGAAGGTCTCTGCAAAACCAGCACATTTACTGCATGATTAATGGCAGCCTACAGAAAATCTACAAGAACAAATTATCTGGCTTGGAAAGCACTGATGCAAGACTTGGATTTTTGAAAAATTTTGTAATCATTTAGTTCTTCAGTTACAAAATATTATTACGTGACTTGATAGGTAATGTACATAGTGAATGTTTTAGTGTATGACTAAAGAACCCTTGCTGAAACTACTGAAACCTTTCAAAACTTTTAAATGCCTCTCCACCAACTACAGATACTTCCACAATATTATTAAAAATGCATAAACAGGAGACTGATTGAGCAAGCAACTCCAACACTCTCTCAGTTCTTGCACATGTGACTTAATTTATTTTTGCATTCTGGAGGATCTGTTTTTTCAAAACTTGTAGAAACAAAGTGAAGGGTTAAATTCCTGCTCTGGCCAGTGTGACATAGCATCTAACAAGCAGAGTTATACTCCACACACTAAGGGAGTGAACAGTGTGCTTGAGACAAGGAGGGAGCAGTCTCAATGTTACAAAGCGAGGCAATAGGAGAAAGACAAAAGGTTTGCACATGGAACATTACAGAACACCTAGATGCCCTACATCACAAATTCAGAAAACAAGATCCACCAGCCTTGCATGTGCACACACAACTCTGTACAAATTGTATTACAACATGTCCAGCTGCAATACCATGAGACCCAGCTTACACTGCACTGTTTACTGAGTTTTACTGAACTGAAATGTGACATTTAAAATAACTTAGTTTGCATATTACTTAGACGCTATTCTACGGACTTTGCTACAATTTAGAACTATAACAGGGTTACAGCTCTCAACTCATCAAAAAGCCAAGATGCCTGATACAAATTTAAAATAAGGAAGTATTTCCTGCCAGATGGGGGAGGTGAAAAAGAAGGGAGAGTGGCAACTTCCCTCTCATCCAAATATCACTTCCTTTTATTTATCTGCTCAGTTATTAAGTAGACTGTAGAACACCATTTTCAACTGTTTAACAACTACGATGGAGAAATCCCAGGCAGACAAGTGACTTTAGCGTGCTTCACACTTAAACCATGCATCTTTAGGCTTTGTCTCAATAGAACAGTCAGAAAGAAAAGAATCTATCTGGTATGGGCTGAATCATATTGTTTAAGATTCTGACAATTGGGACAAATATAGTGTAAAAATACCTAAACAGAATCTAGGCATTGAGTAACACCTGTACAACTTCATTTCAACACAGAGAGCAAGGTATATCCATGGTATATTCCTTATAACTTTCCTCATATGTATTTAATGAAGGTGTACATTATTTAGAATCTTAAACTCCTGTCAACAGTTCCATAAAAGCCACATTTCATGGCACTATTTCTACACAGAAACTGGAGTGAAAAATGAACTCATAAAACAAAACTTACAGCACAAGAATGTAACAAACATATCCTGCTCTTAACTTTTAGTTAACTTCTCACAATCACTGTAATTACAATACCCAGTAAACCTACAAGAACTTGGTACAGGAATAAAATGTAGTGATGGTTCTTGTAACATGAGTCTTTCAGCTCTCTGCACAGAGACCCAGACAAAACCTCCTCATTCAGCACAGCTCTGATCAACTCTATCAACTACTCTCTCCTCCTATATGAAGGAAGCTATAGTGAATGCAGCTGGAATAGAAGAAGGTATTTCCTAGAGTTATCAGCTCCTATCAGACAGACTTAAGACAAAGGCATAAACCCTACATTTGTTGCTAGTGATACTCAAAAGATAGAACTATACCTACACAGTTTGTAAACAGATATTTGCTCTCAGAGTAAGATACCTATGCATAGGTATTTTGATCAGCCCTTCAATTTTACTGAATTAAATAATTAGTCTTTTATGGTGTAGGAAAGGCAGCAAATACTGAGTTAATCACCATGGACTGTTCTGAGCACACTCCCCACTAAAAGAGAGCAGATACTGTTCAGTGTCTCAGAAAATCAGAGTTCACAGGACCAGTTACATAAATAGTTACAGAACTGGAAGGCTGTTAACTAATTTGCCATATGCTGTTTGTTTTGTCACCCCTATGAACAAGAGGATTTTTCTGCAACAAGTCCTGCCATAAAGTGAACTTCCCTTTCAGTATCACCTGTGAATACACTTCAGTGTTCAAGAGAAAAACTAAAGTAGCCACATCTTTTTCCCTTCACAGATATCTTGCTAACAACAGTAAATACTTTTTAAACTTGATTATAAAACCAGATCCATACACTTAACAAGAAAGTAACACAGCAGTAAATTAGAGCCTTCCTCTACTCTTTGGAACATTATTTCAGACACAGATAAATACCCTGACAGAACACAAACCAAACACACACATAAACCCCAGAAACAACAAAACACCCGAATCAAAAAACCCAAAACAAAATGAAAACCAACACCACCCCCACATCCTTTATTTGCAATGGAATCTACTGTACTCATCGTTTCTGAAGCAAAATTCATAGTAACATTAACATAACTGAATAAAGAATTTAAACTAAAACCAGATGTTATTACTGGCACCTTCAAAACAGTGGAATTTTTCAAGGTTTTGTGATTCAGATAACATTAAAATGTAACACAATTGTGCCATGTATCAATTTGTCACAGTTTTTAAGATATGAGTCTAGAAATACACAGTAAGGTCCTCCTATATTTCACCACAGACTTCAGAATCATAACCTGTATTGTAAGAATAACATTATTCATAAACCCTTTATTTCTAGTCAAAATGTACTTCCTCTGATAAATCAAATAGTACAGAAACACATACTGCTTCTCTTGGTTAACAAGGTGTTTTTCCTTAAATTACAAAGGAAACAAGAAGAATGATGTAATTTAACCATAAGCATATGGACTTCCATTTCAAAAGTTACAATTTCAAAAAGGTAAAACAACCCTATTACAGCATATTTGGACACGGAAGCTGCATACACAAAAGATGAGTACAAACTTCAGTGTTCTGAAAACCTACACCTTTGAACTGCCATAGCTGGCTTCCCCATTCTTTCCAAAACGTACAAAGTCCGAACTCATAACAGCTCATTTTTCATACTGTTTCTGTAATCCAGCATCAATGGGGTCCATAAATACATTCTGCACCATTTCAGGAGCTCCATACTGAAACCAAGCAAATTTATAGCACAATCAGTGCCTGTACTTCTGAAGCAAGACAAGTAGTACTCGCATTCAGCACAGAAATAAACATGAACAACAGAGTCACACTGGCAATAGTGACACCAGACCAGATCAATTTCTTTTTTGAGAGAATTTTTTTTTGACAGTCAATGAATAGTCAATGTAGAAATTAAAAGGTACTTCAGCAGAAGCCTATCTTCTTCAGTTATTTTCTTCCTGACCAAACTGATAAAAACAGAAGGGTATTCACACTAAAATCCAGTGGAGATCTGAATGGTACAGATGAACAAGCCCCAAATCTCAGTACTTTATCTGTGACTGGACCTCGAGGTTCAACACTGGGCCCAGTATTTTTAACTTATTTTTAACTTAAGGACTTCCATGAAGGGGCAGATGGCTCCTCAGCAGGTTCGCTGAGGACACAGAGCTGGGAGGAGAGGCCGACACCCCACGGGGCTGTGCAGCCCTTGGGAAGGGCCTCCACAGGCTGCAGAGAGGGGCAGAGAAGAACCACCTGAGTTCTACAGGCAAAGGCAGGGTCCTGCTCCTGGGGAGGAATAACCCCAGACACCAGCCCAGGCTGGGGGCTGAGCTGCTGGAGAGCAGCTCTGCAGAGAAGGACCTGGGGGTCCTGGCAGACAACGAGCTGTCTATGAGCCAGCAGTGCTGGACAGGGTTAGGAAGAGCCCTGGGAGTGGTCAAGGGAGGGGATCCTGCCCCTCTCCTCAGATCCACTGAGGCACATCTGGAGTGCTGTGCCCAGTTCTGGGCTCCTCAGTACAAGACAGACTGGGAGCTCCTGCAGCCGGCCTGGCACAGGGCAGCAGAGGTGATGGAGGGACTGGAGCATCCCACAAAGGAAGACTGAGGGAGCTGGAGCTGTTCAGCCCAGGGATGACTGAGAGGGCCCCTCATCAGTGCCTGTAAAGGAGGGAGGGCTCAGAGGTGGATCCAGGCTCTGCTGGGCAGTGCCAAGCAATGGGACAAGAGGCAATGGACAGAAACTGATGCACAGGAAGCTCCACCTGAACACGAGGAAGAACTTCTTTACTGTGAGGGTGACTGAGCACTGCAACAGACTGCCCAGAGGCTGTGGAGCCTCTCACTGGAGATATTCCAGAACCCCTGGATGTAATCCTGTGCAGTGTGCTCTGGGATGACCCTGCCTGAGCAGGGAGGTTGGACCAGACGACCCACTGTGGTCCCTTCCAACCTTACCCATTCTATGATTGAAACAGAACCATCGTTGCCAGTTTCTCCCTCTCTCAGGATTTTTTATTCTTCTTGTCTAATTTTTTTCAACTCTTGTTCATCCACTACTTCCCTTTTTTCTTTAAGCCTCTTCTGCACTGCTTACCCTTCTGACATAACTTAACCATTTACTCCAAAAGTAGATACTGAGAACATTCTTCCTGCCTTAATAAAGAAATACTGTAGGAATGCAATTTAACAGCAGCATTTTAAACACTGTGTTAATTCCACACTCTGTGCAAAGCATCTTGTTCCACTGATCACAGACACAGAAAAACTACTACTGTAGTAAATAATTATTAGGTTTCTTTCCTAATGACTTTTTAGTATTACCAAATCAGAAATAATAAAGAGCAAAACAGTAAAAAAGTGCTCCATGATATACTGAAGATGTAGTTCAAAATTCAACTGCAGCAAATAGTGCAGATCAGAGCAGTATTTTACTACAAATTCACTATGTAGCATTGCAGAGTGGCATGGGCTGGAGAAGACCTTAAAGATCAGGTTGTTCCACACCCTCTGCCATAGGCAGGGATACCTCCCACTAGACCAGCACACTCAGAGCCTCACCCAGCCTGGCCTTGAACACCTCCAGACCTTTGTACTTGTACTTTCCTTTAAAAAAACAGTTCTACCCAAAGAACCCTGCGAAACTTAACATGCCTTATCACACATTGACCTGAAGTGGAGGACAGTGGCAGTCTTTTTGTCACCTAAAGATATAACCTTTCCTGTATTTTATGTCATTGCCACACCACATTCATTATGTCCTTTAGGGAAAACCTGATTATTTGCTATTTCATTCTTCAATATGAAGTGCTACTCATGTCTTTACTAAGCACTTACTTCACTAAGCCTGCATGGAACTAAAACAGCAAAATATTAACCAATAAGGGATAAATCTCTGTAAATAATCAATGGTCTAGGAAATGTCAAAGAAACACTAAAGAAATTCTGACAGTCTAGAATACTGAATAAAACATGACATAATGAGAAAACCAAAACCCATTTCTTTCATACTGAATAAAACTGTTATAACTTTTATTACACTGACTATAAAATTGAAACCATCTAATTGCACATGGGGGCTTCAACTTTGTTTTTAACATTACTAGCTTGATTAAAAAAACACTGAAAATTGATGTTTCATATCTGGGGAGCCTTACCACTATATCTTAGCAAAACCATTTCAAAATCAGTGATTAAAGCATGCCAACTTGTAATCAAAACCACCATGATCTTGTGGTAGAAAAAATTAAACCAAGCACCTTTTCCCCAAGTGTTTCTTTTTTTAGTTTTTCTGTCATTACGTATCATTGTGTAAAACCATGAATATCTTTTAGAAAGAAAATTAATAAAATTAAAATTAAATGTAATTAATTTAATTAATCTGTAACATTATTCAGAATTCAGTGCATCTTTAGCATATAATGGAAAATTAAAGACACTCACCAGTCAACTACTTTTTTTTCTAAAGAGAATCATTTGGAAAGGAAACTATTTGATACTATTGTCCCCATCAGCCTCAGAGAAATACTAAATATTTAAAACATTCAAAAGATCATCTATCAAAATATATTTGACTATATTTTGAGTATTCTTCTTATGGTATCACATACCACATCACAAAACAATCACAAGAAGGATTAATTTCCCAGATGCCTTAAAATGCTTTCTAAGAATATGCAAAATTATTACACTTTTATGGGACCAGAATGCACAATTTGCATTAAAAAAAATCACAAGGTTAATTGTGAAAACAATATTTGTTTTCATATCATAAAAAAGCATGAACAAAATACTTAAATGATAAACTGAAATACATTAACTATTTTGCACCATGATTAAGTATATCAACTACTCAGTTACAAAGCAAATTAGTAACTGAAACCAAGGCAGCAAAGCTGGATAAAGTAAAAGTTGAGAATATATTAACTTGTCAGCAGTACCAGCACTTTAGCAAATACATGTCTCAATGCAGTTTTTCAGAGTGCTAGAGTTCTTCTGTTTCTTAACTCTGCAGCAACTTCACTCTTTTGTGAATTGAAAATAACCTTGTACAGTCTAGAAAGACATCTGTAAGGAGAGAAATATAGAAGAGAATGATTACTGCTTACAATATGACCTTCCCATCTGAATCATCCAGAGAACTAGACTTGAGCCCAAATCACTTAAATGAATATGATCCTGATGTTTACATCATGGAAGATGGGTTAATTCTTGGTATTTCTTAAATTGCAAAAAGAAAGCCTATAGTAATATATTTTCTTTTCAGTTCCCAAAGTTCTATTGGACTTGGTTTTACTGCAATCGTTAAAAATTCAGTTTTCAACTTACATTTTATATATATAAGCATGAATCAACTCACATGAGATGTGCCCTGCACTAGTGGCATTAGGCCATCAGGCTGGCACACATTTGGCATTAGCTATCAGGCTGGAAAAACTCATTTGCTATCAACCTGCTGCAATTAGAGTACACTCCTGATAATAAAATTAAAGTTTCTTTTTTTTCTGGTTACATACAAACAATAAAAAACTTTTATGCCTCTCAAGAATACATAGTAGCACAAAATAAATACTTGAATTTCTAGCATTCCACAAACCAGCTCATTCATACAAACAAATGTATCAACTAGGTATTTCATAGAGACAATCAACAGTAACATGAGAGCAATTTAGAAAGAATTTAATGCTCTCTAAACTGTTGTGGTTTTCAGCATCCACCTTAAATGGTTGTCACTAAGATCAGTGTCACTTGTTTTACTTCCATGTTAAAATCATGCTGAGATAACATGTATTAATATCTTAACAATAATGCTTTAAACCAAGCCATATATCTGACTGACACAGAATTTTGTTGCTCATGATTACTGCAAACATTTCACATCAAGGATTCCAAGCTCAACAATCAACTAAAATGCAAATTAAAATGTTTTTCACCCATGCTGCAAAATAGTTTTCTCCGCTTGAACAAAGAACTGGCAAGACTACACAATACACTAACCACAACATCTGCATCATCCCTGATTTCTGAATCTGTGTATCTTGGAAACATTTCTTTTAATTTTTACAACTCTAATGTATAAAGTAGTAATAGCTTTTTGCAATAAACAGGTGTAATAGGTAAAGAACTCTTACAGAAACAAGTAGATTCCCAGAAACTACAGCAGAAAACTGAGTAGCAATTAAACGGGGCAACACCACCAATAAATACACAGTTAGTAGGCAAATACTGACATGAAATCAGAGACATGAAATTGTGGAAAAAAATAATGAATAAAGGTGTTTTTCTAAGATGTAACAAAGGATTCCTAATATTAATGTAGGGCACCAGCACACCAAATGTAATTCAAATAAACTACTTGCAGCTGAAACAGTAAACAGCCAGGTGAATGTAATTGGATAAGAAATACCCCTTTTGTGCCATCTGGTATTAAATACAGCTTTTTCTGTATTTAAAAGCTAATGTCTTTTAATATACTATCCTTAAAGTCAAAAGACAGTGCTTAAATGTGCAGTTTATGAGATTCTCTAAAACCATTGTGTTTCCACTCAAAAAAGTTAAAGCAGTGACAGCTACTGAAAAGGGTTCCTCATATATGGAAACATCGATTATGAAAGCCTTCTGAAATACTAACATGTAAGCCCTCAGCAACACCTCTACAGGCATTGCAGATGTTTTATACCATGTCAGAGATGACAAACACAGATCATACAACGCCCAGAAGAAAACTGCACACATCAGAAAGTATGTTCTATCCCAGAAGGTGACCTTACAAATAACTGTGTAACTCATACCTCTTCACTGTTAACTTGCCATCCTCTTTATCCATCTCTTTTCCTTGTAAAATAGAAGTTAATACTAAGCAGAATACAGAAACAATTCCTGCTGAAGCAACTGAATTAATTGTAACACCAAAGGAGAAAAAAAGATGATGAATAAAAATAACATAAGATAGTCTAAACAAACTAAAAATGGAACAAGTAAATTGTTAGGAACTTCTAGCAAATTAAGATCAGAAGAAACTGTTTTCAGAACAAAGACAAGCCGAATCTGATGGTAAAAAACCAAAGCTGTTTAAGATGTTAGGATGCCATTTCCTGCTATAAACTTACTATTGGATTAGCTTTAGTGGCAGAGACTATAGAAAGATAAAGGACCCAACCACAAGCCTCAAACCCCTTTACTACGGCCGGAGTACACAGTTATATTTTTTCAAGTGCTCTTATCAGCTTTTTGCAAAATATTTCTTACAATGAGGTTAAACCACATACTGCGCTACTTTGAGATAATTTAAATCAATTGAAAATAAATGAAAAATCTGCAAAGTGCTCTTGAAGAAATGCTTTAAAATTCACCACCTTCCCCAAAAAACAAAAACCCATTTGCACCACATGAAAAACTGTTTTACATTGATTAAGAAAGGACAGGCAGAACCAATGTTATGGAAAGCTATGCTGTCTTTGTAACAGAATAACTGGCAATAGTCCTGGAAGGATAACAGGCAACATCCAAACAACCGTCAGATTAACTAGGGAGATAGGGGAGCATGATCCTCTTCCCACAAATGAACACAAGTCAGCAAAAAATCAAACCTCTTTTCCAATGACATAATGAAGAAAAGCAGTCAGGAAAGCCACAAGTCTCAGGTTTGACGTACAGTCTGATTATGCCTGCACGATCTGAAGTTGAAATGCTAAGTACAAAGTAGTACAAATAGTCTACCAAGATCATAAGAAACATTTACATCTAAGGTCTTAAAATTCACATTACCCAGGATCCAGTATATATAAACTAACTGCAGTATTCCTACCTAAAGTGTGCATTAAAAAAAAAGTAGAAGCTTTTCTTTCAGAATTAAAACTCAAGGTTGAAACTTGAGTTTGGAGCACTGATATTCCACAGTACCTCGTTGTTGTAAAAAGCATGAATCCTGGCCATTCAGCACAACCATGTCAAGACAATTACATGTTTTCTCAAAAATTGCAAGGGATTTTATACAAATGATGTCAAAATGTATTCATTACACAGCCCACAATTACAGCCTTGAAGTATAAAGCAGACAACATGGAAAAACGTTTTATCGAAGAATCACCACACTTAAATACCACTGGCATCTCATCTTTAAGACTATTTTAACTCTTTCAAGAAAATTATTTCAGTTCAACTACTGAAATTTCAGTGAAACTGAATGAGAACCCTGCAGAACCAAAATAATTGGAAGTCACAGGGTGCTAAGACATCCAAGGAGAGGAGGTAGCTCACTGCCTAACACCAGGTTTGTTTGCACCTACTACAGTTTTAATATACAGAGCCAATCCCTGGCTTTACAAAACTCCAATTCCAACCCACCAAGTGAATGTTACTTCCAGTAAAAACTTCTTGTTGCACTCAACTACCCCTACCTCACTGCTTCTCTCTCAGGAATGCAGAACATAAAGCTGGAAGTTGGGGAAATCCACTCAGATCTCTCAAGTGCTAGGCTAGCACAGGAGGAACTGGCTCACTGTTCCTGGAAAGACAATAATTATCCTCCCTAGCACCAATACCAAAGTGAACATGTTTCTTAAAAAGAAGTTACCCTTGTTATTAGAGAGAAGTCTTAAAATTAACAGGGTTTCAGACTTGGGAAGATAAGCTAAAAGATGTAGTTGATGTGATTGCAAAACTTCAGCAGAAGTAACATAACAGATCTCACAGCTTTTACAAAACAAAGAAGCAATCAAGATAAACCAAAACAAATAACCCACAGCCCCTGTTTCCTCAGTCTCAACCTAAACACTTAATCAGACCACCACACCTCTTGCTGCAGGAGTAAATATTTGAGTATCACGCAGAGCCAGGATACTTGACAAAACTGCTCAGCTTGCCTCACATGGTGACATTTCTATTTAAGTTTCATAGAACTGTACAGTCTACATTCCCCTCACATTACTACAATGTAGAAAAATCCCAAACATTTGGATTTTCCTGATAAGTTACTATTTATTTTCAAGAAATTAATTTTTCCTCTTTAAACATGCCATCTTCTTAGACACGAAACCTAACCAGATATTCCAGTCTGGTTTTTACCATTTTATTACAACATGCTGGAGAACCTTTCAAGACATGTTTATCCTTTTCCTGCCCTCCTCCAAACAAATTTATAACACCCTGACCATATTGCACAGATCTC
Organism: Hylia prasina; assembly: GCA_013397195.1. Classification (NCBI taxonomy): domain Eukaryota; kingdom Metazoa; phylum Chordata; class Aves; order Passeriformes; family Sylviidae; genus Hylia; species Hylia prasina. Next base: position 3,415,822 of record VYXD01006830.1, read on the forward strand.
AAATATCACCATCTGCTGTTAAGCCAATTTTCCAGATAATAAAAACCACAGTTACTGAGATAAAGGTTTTAATTAAATAAATTATAAATATTCTGAAATTAAAATTTTCACCATTCATAAATCCAAGTACATATCCTTGTTCTTCTAACTCACAGTTCATAGCAGTCAAAACTCATAAGGCTGAAAAAACATCCATTAAATTAAAGAAAATAACATCAGTAATTGTTGCTGATTTAAATAATGTTGTGCATCAGCTACAAGCTACAGGTAGAGCTAGTTTGCAAATATTCCCTTTCTCAAAAACAAAAAACAGCTTTGAAAATTTCCTAGTAATATAGTACTTAGTCTCAAGCACATTAATGAGTTTCACTCACCCTGTGAGACCTTTGCTCATAAAATTAACAAGTATGGGTAAAATTAAGTACGTAAATGAGTATCTGCACTATTAGGATCTAAATAAAGCAGATATTAGGGGCATGAGGGAATCCATATTTGACTCTACTGAACAAAATTGTTTTTATCAGTTGTCCTTAGTGGACCTTCAAAGAGTTTTCCATTTACTAATCACGAATTTGAACTTGTTTTTAGGGAAAAACCAAGATAAAACATTTCATTTAAAAGCATATAATGTGCATCCTAACTTTGCAGCTACTGCACTTTACTGGTTTATGCCTTTTACACTAAAGTCTCAAACTTTACCCTTTCTTTCACCTGATTATTTGACTTCTTTCCTGAATCTCAAACCTATGTCCACCCTAAAACTTATTAAAAATTTCTTCACTTTTTTTTTAATTAGTCTCTTTCTAACCATTCCAATATCTACAATCTTTAGGCATTCTCTAATTTCTCAACCGCATCACATCCTGTACTCTGGTATTGAGAGATTATCCTTTCACCCACGTTTTTCACCCAGCATTATCTCCTCCTTCTCTATCACATCAAACATTAGCTTCTTAACCTCACTTTTCAAGGGCATTGCCGGCTGATTCCAGCTTATTACTTCATCATACCAAAGGATTACTGTTTGCTTCGCTTGAGACACCAACACTCCCTTGTGCTTTTAACAAGTATTTCCTGCATTGTTTGGGTGCTCATCCCCTGCAAACGTGACAAAGGTCTGCCCCACTGCTACCCTTTGCTCGATTCAAAAGCTATTAGTCTATTAAGAGGCTGTAGTTGAGATCACTGACCACTGTGCTGAACAATACTGGGGTTTGCACAACTCTCATCTGGCACCCTCACTACATGACCCAGCCCCTGCTGGAACTCCAAGTTAACTGGATGGGGGATGCTCTTTATACTGAGTTTGTGTAGAATGCAGCACAACACAAGGACACTATGTGACTAATGGTACTAGGTCCTACATGAATAATACAAACATAAAATACACTCCCACAATTGATTGAAAATGTCAGACACCCTAAATATTCTTCTAATTGTGACTGACATCATATAAATACAGGAAAAAATTGCAGGACAATTAGATGCCATAACAGATAGCTGAAAGAAGAACACTTTATCCATTTATTGTAAGGATTAAAAAGTGTTGGATATTATAAATATTACAATTTCCTCTTCCAGAGTACTGCCCTGCTGGAGAGACAGCCGACTGTACTGGAGCACAGGAGTTGTCTGGGGCTCACACATATCAATTATTTTTCCACTCACTGCCACAAGAAAACCCCATGCCACCTAGACCAAACGCTTATTTGAAGACATTATTAGAAAAGTAAAACATTACTGACATCCTCTGAAAGAAATTAGGCATACAGGGTAAAGACAAAGTGTACAAGAAGCATACCCGTAATCAAAGAAAACACCCTCCAATTACTCTACCAACCAGAATACACAAAGTGATGTTGTCACACCCACTAGAATTGGGCATCCATCATGAGAAAAAAATCCAGCAATCAAATGCTCTCTTTACAAAGGATTTACAATGCAGATGGAGATCCAAAAGGCACACCCATCTTCATCACCTGCACTCACATTTGGTTACCTCAAGTCGGCCAAAAGTTAAGGCTGCCTCTCAATGCTCCAGTGCAATTGCTGTCATATTTCAGAAGTTCTTTAGTTCATTCAAACTCAAAACTAGTGGATGTCATTTCATTGCACAATGCTGAAAACTATCTTTTACTTAATATGGAACTACAAAAAAGCATGTTGTACTATTTCTTGTGCACCAGCCAAGGAGAAGCCATTTGCAGGGCACTGCCTCTGGAACAAACATTTGTGAGTATCCAAATCACAGCTAATAAGTAGAAAATTAACTTTATCCCCTCTAAAACCAGATTCAAGAACAAGAGTTATTTTCAACATTTTAAAGCACCATATTACTGTGCCCTTACACTTTAAAGAATGCTAAAGTATTCTATAAATATTGCTATGTTATTAATTTGATTAAAACAAAGCATATTCCAATTTTACAAGCCAACTAACAGGGACAAAAAGGAAGGTTATTTGTCCAAGATGACACAAAAGTTCCATATTAATGCCCAAGAAAAATTCAGGACCTGCAATATTAGCTTTTTAGCTCACAGTAAGACTGCACTTCTCCTCCAAAATATGTAAACAGTAATAAAACTACAGGAAAATGTACAAAGCATGATGCCAGAAAGCAGTTTCATCAGCCTAATGCCCTCCTCATTATAAATGACATAGCAGAAGCAGAGTTCTGACTAAAAAAAAAAATTCAAAAGCTATTTATTAATCTTACATGTAACTATTTCAAATTTCCATACAGTAGAAATTTTCAGAAAATTTAGTACACCTAAAATTAAGCCCTTTCCTGTTCTAGTCACCTAGCAGGAAATGTAATACTCCTGCCACTCTTCTCTTAGACTACTAGAGGAAAAACTTGCAGCCAAAAAAAACCCAGCAACAGAAATTTACTGCAGATAATTCCATAAACAAAGTCAGTGCAGAGGGTCTGCATTTTAATGAAAACCAGAAGGTTTTTATTAGTATAGTACTTTTTTTTTCCTTCTCTTCCCATCCAGCTGAAGCACTGACACACATCTGAAGACAAACCTCTAAACCTTCTGCCAAGAGAGCACTGGGACTGGGGTACGTAAACTCACTAGGGGCAAAATGAAACAATCTGATTGGAATTTCAGCTTTCACTGAACAGTTTGTTCACCACTAAAAGGAAAAAGCTGAACATATCGGGACTTCAGGGAATTCTTTTCTCCACCAAAAAGAATTCAAGTTCTTTAAAAAGTATGCACATGTGTTGCATGAACAATGAAAACTTAATCTGCATGGTGTTCAATAAATCCCTCCACAAAAAATTAAAACACCCTCTGTTACTCAATTACTGGCTTTACCAAGAATGCCAAAAAGTGCTCTGCAAATGTAAGGACTGAAGTGTTTAAAGATACTATATTAACAAATGAGGGTTTCATCTTGGTCAGTCAATCCAAGAATTTGATTTAAATACTAATTTAAATACAACACGAATTAACTTCTAGATATTAGACTTATTTCAGTAGGTCTACAGCATCAGTGACTACTCCACACAAGCAGTAACAATAAACCTTCTGTCTTCCAGTATTTACCTGCAAACAGCTGAAAGCACAGATCATACCTACTTGGGCAACCCTCAGCTCATGAGCACATTGACAATAGACTTTTCTCTTCCCATGCTTTTCCCCATCCCCAATTCTGGGGGATTTGCCATTCCAGAGGATCGTTATTTTGACAGATACACACTTTAAAGAAATCCTCAGCTTGGCTGAGATAAAAGATCCTGCAATCTCCAACAACCTTTTTAATATTCTCACTCAGGAAATCAAATGACAGCTGCAGCATTTAGAATCTTGATACAGGCAACTCTCAGATTTAGTACTACGAACAAGGATACTGCATACATTTTTTACAAGACAGCAATACTTGTCTGGTGTTCAGAATTTCCAGATTAGTAAAGTCACATGTATGTTTGCACTAACTTCACTGAAAAGCATATACACTTCCAAGTACATAAACAAGTGGGGCCATAAATAAAAACAGATGCCTTTTCAATAGCTATCACATGATAAAGTTTCCAAAACTCAAAAAAAACACACTTTCTAAATAGATAGTCAAAGATGCACGTAACCATTCTTAAATTAAATTATGTACCCAAACTGATAAAGTCTCATGACACTGACACACCCCTTCCCGGAAAAACCAGTAAAAAGGTCAGATGTTTATGAACCAGACAATTGCTGGAAAAATACGGACAAACATTTCCAACTAAAACTCAGTACAATTGTTTTCACACCAAAGCCTAAAGTAACTGCACTTTCAATAACCAAATATTTGATCCTTACATAACTTTCTAGTTGGAGATCTCAGAGGTCTTCACAAGGATGAGGTAAGCCACACAATACTGCCTGCAAAAGACTGGAACCTCACAGCAATTAGGCATTTTATCCAGCATGTCACCCAAGACAGGGAAATGTGTAACCATCCCATGCATCTGGAAAACACTGTAATCTTATACTTTAGCCACAAGAACATTCCTTGCACACATTTGCACACAACAGCAAGAGTACAGACTGAAGAGAGAATCTATACAGGGTACTGTTTGCAGTCTTTGGGTTGACAGAGAAATCTGGGGACCATGGAAAAAAAGGTCCATGTTCCATCTCTCAAGCATCCCCCTGTGAAACAGAGTATTGTCCTTAACAGAGTATATGTCAACACTGGAAAATAAGTTTACAAAATACTAAGATTCAAAAGCACATAAGAACTTCCATATGGTATATGGCTTGATATTTACAATTATTTACAGTGGGTTTTTACCTCACATTAACAGTCAAGAAAGGTTTATCAGTTTCAAGAGAAAAACCTTTTTTTTGTTTGGAAAAAAACTTTAATTTAGCTAACAAATAAATTTTCAAATCTAGTGAACAAAAATACAACAAATTACTACAACAGAAGTATGCTACATAATAGTTAGCTACTTTTTTAAGCTAACTCTTTCCTATTTACACTCCGTGGATGTTTTCCATATAGGATTACACTTGACAACTTTTAAGATTAGACCACATCACCACATGATTTATCTTCTACAAAAAAAGACTAATATTTTAAAGCAAGAAGGAAACAATGTCTGAAAGCAGGACTGAAAGCATAAGAAAAATTTTAACAGCTTTTGAAAAATTACTGATGCAACTGAGTTATTTAATATTTTTTTTAAATAGAACTTGGGTTTAGGCACAGAATGAATTTTGCTTAAGGAAAGATTAAAAAGAGCACATCACCAAATATTCTTTGATCTTTCTTTGGTCCAACATAACTAATTTCTAAAATACTACTCTACAGTGCCAGTGGTTTCTTAATTATAAAAGATGGTGTGCTTCTGGCCCCAAGGAGCTCACAACAATAGTATCATTAAATCTTCTACAGCCATTTCTTTTTAATCAAGAAATCTCAGCACAAAAAGCCCTCAGCAAATTTTCTGTTTTAAATATTTATCAAGAGGTGAGAAACAGATGGCTAGACTGGTTCTACAGACTGAAAATGTTCTGACATGGTATTCAAACTCTTTTTCTGCCAACTGCTATTAAGGGGTTCACAGGAGCTGGAACAACAGAACGTGCATCCAAAGTCAAAAAAATCCTTCCTGGTTGTTTTTTTTTTTTAAAGAGACAGCACAAACTCTTTAATTAATTTCCAAAGAAGCCACTTCAGAGTGCCAATCACACTGTCTCCTCTCATTACACCAACAACTTCATTATCAGCTACACTCCAGTCTCCAAAGCTTAGTAAGCCTTTAGCATCAAAGCAAATGCACTACAGATTTGATTTAACAGCACAATAACCCAGGATGACAATAACCAGACATATTTTTTAAATATTCTATGTTAATGCTATTTGTACACTTTACGCCCACCACAAAAAGAAGTCCAGATGTACAGAAACATACACACAGAACAGATGCTCATGCTGAGAAAATTCTTAAACATATCACAATTATCATTTTTTTTTTCCAAATATTTAAAGTTACTAAACCCCACCCCAATTTTAGTCCCATCTATCTATTCTTGCCTTGGATACTGCAGCACAGTTTGGTAGAAGTCAGGGCACTTTATAAAGCAGAAATGCAAGTCTAACCACAACTTCAAACCCTCCTAACTGAACAAAAGTGGGCAGTATTCGAAAAAAGCATGACAAACTCCAAAAAGTTAATTCTGAAAAGTATCTGTATCTAAATAAACAGCAGCAATTTTCTATTACAAATGAAGTGCAGCAATGCCACTTTGCAATTATGTGCTGCCTTTCTTCAGATTATTGCTTTGCAAATGTTACCTATGAAGAAATTATATATTAGAGATAGGAAAATTTGGCACTCAACAGCCAAATTCTCAGAAAATATATTTCAACTGAATTAGACAAGATTTGCCAGTTCTCACTACTCTGTTCTAACTCTTAAGAGAATATTATGCAAAGCAGTTCACCAAACTATCTTAGGTCCTGTGTGGACATACCGTAAGAAATATGCTGCCAAGTGACCACAAAGATATACACAGGGATGAGAAGAAAACTATTTGTTAAATACCACTTTCAAAGCATAATCAAAATTTTCTATTGTAATAAGAAAGCAGAAAAGGGGAGCATATTTCCCACAGCACAGAAAATGTTGTGGAATGAAACAGTTCTAATCACAGGATGGCTTATATGATTTGACATTTATTTTGTTACTATAAATTTACATTATTTCACACAATGCTATAAAAAGGAGCAGGTTTTTTGGCCAAGACACACTGAAAAGCACCAAGTGCTTTAGCCTAAACAAGACATACACATTTTGTACAATACACACTCACTTCAGAGAATGGTGGTGTACTTATTTAAAAAAACACCAAACTTGCTTGAAAAACAAACAAATTTAAAGAATTAGAAAATACTGCCAATCAAAGAAAATATTTCCTTTGTAGTGTCCCTGATGCAGCCATTTAATTAGCATATATATCATGTCAATAACAGAATTGCTATATTTAATAATTACCACATACATACCAGACATGAGCTGCTTTCCTTATCCCCTGATTTTTCTTCTGACTCCTTATTTGTCTCTATATTCATCTATGCTCAGTTTTTAACTTTATCCAAAACAGCATACAGTATGAAACTCCAGAACAATTTAAAATATACCTCAGACCTGAGAATCAACAAAAACTACTAAAAAGCAGCATGAAATTGAACTTAAGAAGGCAGAGTTAAGGAGATATTAAAAAAGCTGTTACAGAATCATCAGATTTGCTTCAATGAATTAGCAAAGCATACATAAGTGCAGATATTTTGAAAAATTGTGATCTAGATACCAGTCTTAACCCTGCAAAAATCCACTTTATGAGGTGAAAGCACTAATGAAGGAGAGATTCAGGCCCAATGAGGTGTCCAGAACACCTGAGCAGAAGAGCTCTCTGCAGCTGAACACAGTGAGTTCTCCTGCCCCTGATGCCATCAGCACACACAGAGCAGCTCCAGCTGCCTCCTGAAGCTCCACTAATGCTAGCAGGGAATCATGAAGGAATTGCTACACCAGAACACAAACATGTCTAGGAGTTTATTTTTATCTTGTTCAGAGCCCTGTCTTTGAAGACCCACAATACTGTTTTTCCTTTTGTTTTTAACCCAGATTTAAGATCATTCTTTATGAATTTGATTTTGTGCCAGATCTTCAAAAAGCAATCGCTAATATTCTTCCAACTAAGAGAGCAGTTTGATTGATAAACACAGTAATTTTTTTAAAATGTGATTAGATTCAATTAAAAAAAATTTAAAAGGTGCCCTGTAATGTAAAAACTTGCATTGTTAAAGCCTAGCTATATAGTTACAAACAGACCATTTTATGCATGAAGTTACCTCAGTGTAGAGTTGCAGGTCATCTCCAGCTATCAAGCAAAAAATACATTGAATTTATAAAATGTAGGTACTGCAGTAAAACTTTTAGCTTAAAGTTCTAGCATTATTTCTTCCAACTAATGCATAAGAATTAGTGACTTATGAGAAAAGAAATATAGTAGGTCAAAATAAATTTCAACTAGTTTCACAATACCGTGAGTTAAATGCCTATCATTAACAGGAAGTCTGAGGTCAAAATCCATCTTTTTGAATATGTTTCTTAAATGCACAACAAAGACAAGCACTTTCATACAAAACTGAACAGGAGACAGAGTATAAAACCTTCAACTGTCATTTACATGAACGAAAAAATATACAATTAAGAGGCTACAAAAATGAGCAGATATAAGTAAGCTAAAACTCTGGTTTCTAAAGCAATGTGTGTATCACATTGAGTGTTTACAGTCAGCGCTCATCCAAATGCCAACCCCCACTCTCCTCAAGTGACACTCACGTCTCACCTGAAGTACATACAGGCATGAGCTGCACACACACACTCTTGTGTGGCCAATATAAATCGCAGCTTTTACTTACTCCTCACTGCCTGTGTTAGAACAGTTGTAGATTTCAGGCCTGCTGCAGCAGTGCCATCAGTACTTAAAAAGCGTATTTTGTCTGAATTCTCATCATGCCTACAAATCCTAGTAAAGTACAAGGTACTATGTAAAACGCTAAAGTAACCCCTAAATACCTTAGAATCAGGCTTCTCCACGCAGTACACGTGATGCTATTACATCTTCATTTTGCATAATCAGACACAACTTATTTCAGGTGGCTTCAGGAGCTCGGCGGGCACTGCCAGGGCCCGCCCCACCCAGCCAGTCCGCCCGCAGCGCCCCGGCTGCCCCGGCTGCTCCGGCAACCACTTGTCTCGGTGTGCAGCAGATCTTTGCTCCCCCAGAGACTAATAGCCCTGCGCTACAGAAGTCCGATTAAACAACCTACAATGCTAGGTCCAGATTAAGAGTTCCTGGGCCAGACTTCAAGCTGCAACGTTTAGCTTTCTGTAATTTTTTTTTTTTTCCTTAACATAGAAGTCTCTGCTTCACAGTCTAAAAGCAAATAAATGAAGGGCAGGCGGCATTTAAAGCGGGGACGTTAAACCCTCCTTGGTCTATTTTTTATGCCTAGGCATTCCCACGACCAGCGTTAGCTCCAACAAGAGCAGGAAACCTGGCAGAGGAGACACAACACCCCAGCACTGCGAGCAGACACGGGTGTGCTTCGCTCCGGCACTCCCCCGGGAGAAGCCCCTTTGCCGTCCTCGGCACAGCCCAAGAGCCTTCGGAGGGAAGAGGGGAGCTCTAAGAGAAGACCTAACGCGAGACAGACACCGCCTGTCTCGTTGCTGCCAATTCTTCGTATTTAAAACAAATACAACACAGTGTTAGCCAATGTTCTGCGGTACTTTTAGAGACAAAGCTATATAGTAGCTGCTTCTAATTAGGGCCGGCAGCTGAAAACGCTCTGATCGTCGGAGCAGCCCGGCGGTTTTCGGGGGAGCAGTAGCTCTGCCGCCGCCCCGAGGCCGCCCGGCGCGGGCCGCTGCCCGAGCCGCGCCGGGACCCCGCCCCGGGTCGTGCCGGGAGCAG
>VYXD01006830.1:3425577-3478318 GCA_013397195.1 Hylia prasina
GGGGCCGGGACAGGAGCGGCCGGCGCTGCCCCGGAGCCCCGAGCGGCCGCGGGGCGAAGGTGTCGCGCCCGGAGCGGCTCCGCGGCCGCCGCGTTGTTACTCATTAACGAGGCGACGACGAGGCCCCGGGGCGTCGTGTCCCGGCCGCCTGCGAGGCCTCCCCAAGGCGCTGAATCACGGCCGGGAGCGGCGGAGTACCGGCGCGCCCCCTCCTCGCCGGGCATCGCGCCGACACAGGGGCGTAAACAACGATTTCTGTATTGTTTACAAAACCACAGCTCTGTCTGTAAATCACATATTGACATGTTAGGAAAGGTGAGGTAGGCAGCTGAGGGAAAAAAGCCCATTTTTGATGGAGTACTTGGATGAACCATATAATTGACTGTAACGGAGTTTCCTCAGCAACTAGAAAAGGACCGGTGTTAAATCCTTGTCGAAGATTATTTTTCCACCAAAGTGTGACAAAGCTACTAATAGAAAGCAAATGTTGTGAAAGCCACCTGAATTAAATTCCCCTCTGAGGGCATGATTTTTTTAAATTTTCCTCTCATTTTTTGCTTAGAAATAATTTTATAACGTGGGATAAAAACTCAATATAATAATAAAATAGTAAATACTGCTAAGTCTTTATACCATGAAACAAAAATTACTGATATCCAATCATTTTTTCATTCCCAAGTCACCTTTCAGGTGATGTTCCTTTGCAAAACAATTTAGGTTTAGTAGTAGTATCCGTATGAAAGGAACATGCAACTTTTTTCAGAATGATATTAAATGATTGTACTACAGTAATATTAACACCAGAATATCAAAATAAGCAGTGGAGCTCACAGGTGAATGTAGCTTCTGGAACAAAATGTTAAAGGTATTCACATTACACCAGAAATGCATTTGTGTCCATGGAGAGCCACAAAATGAGTAAATGTGCCACATGCTGTGGTGACCTTTGTGTATGTTTTTAGCAAGGTAGTGGTCATGAACGCTCCACATTTCAGATTCTGAAGATGAAATTCCACATGTGGGCACAGTTCAGTTCAAGTCTGGCACATTAACTCAGTTGGTAGATTGTATTAATTACTGAAAATATTCAGCTAGCAGAACATATATTGAGGATTCAGGTGATGCAACAGAAATATTTATTAATAATTTTCATTGTTTACTTATATGTTTGAATTGACTCAACTTACATGGCTTTCAGGATTGGGAAAAAACAATGTCCATTAAATGCTGGAAAGATCAATCAGCCTTTTGCTTAGCTACCAGCTTGTCACATATCTTTATACAATTCTTAAAAATATATAATCAGATGAAATAATGAAATAACACATGCTCAAAATACAAATAAATAAAAAATAAAAGACTTTGTTCATTTTATATGATTTCAATGTATCTCGTGTAAATTAATACCTATAACTTGCTGCACATGTAATAATTTTATAAAGAGGCATTTTGACACTTTTTAATCACACAGTAATCCATACTGCACTGAGTCCCAACCAAGATTTATAAATACATGCAGCAATTTGGGCAGCTTTGGTCTTGAATGCCTAGTATGGGACTTCATTTTTTTACAAAAAGGTCACTTTGAGAAACATACACTGAACCTTTAATAGACACTAGAGGCAAGAGTCCTGGTGTGAATTTGAAATTTCTGTGATTTTATTAGCGTTTGAGTTTAAATATGGGCACAAGTATTTCCAAGATTGCTTTCTGATTTTTTTGTTTGCTTTTAACCCATACTTCTTCGAAAACCAAAAGCACATATATGTATCAGGTACATACACAGAGATGTGCATTTCATCTTTATTTAACTAGAAGTCAATCAGCAAAGATCATACATCACAATAAACTACACAGGTAATTGATTTGTTGTCAAGAGACATTTAGACAAATTATTGCAAAATTTGGAATTTGTGAACAGTATGTTAAGACCATGTGACTGAAATAAATTTTAATTCATTAAAAATAAAACAGAAGTCTTAATAGCATAATACTTACCACTTCAGCTTAGTGAGAAATCTGACATCAGTCACTGTTACCCCGTTTTCCTGCTTAAGCACACTCTTGCTTTAGGAATTCCCATATCAATCCTGAGCCATGCTCTCCTCCAGTTTAGCAGTTGAGGGTGTGAATGACCAAGCTGTAAAACAAAGGTAAGAGTCTACCACAGCTCTGTGGGACATTGCCAGATATGTTAAAATTAATCACTTAGAATTTTTACATTTTTTCCATTACCACGGAATGCAACTGACCCTAAGTCTAGAAATAATTAAACAGATATTATCCTAAAGATTTTTACTCTTCTAGTCACATCCTTGAAATCATGGGAATGCAACTAAAGGGACTCAAGAACATATTAAAGACATATTCAAGTAATTTTACATTCAGCAAAGGTTTCATGATAGATTGCATTGTTCTAGTGTCCTTGTAAACCACTAGCTTCTTCTGGCAGATGATGACAACTTATTTTTAGCTTACAAAATTTATATTTAGCTGTTTCCCCCATCACTGACTCATTAACCGAGGCTTTAAAAGAAAACTGCCCAATTCTGCTTTTGGACTGAATCCACATAATTCTAATTATTACAGTAGTTGTGTGTTTTGTTAATTCTGTTCACTTTCCAACAGAATCTACTTGAGTTTTCCAAGTGTACCTAAGGATATTATCTTGGCAGAAAAACAATCTGAATCATTAATTTGGAGTGGCAGAAAAGCTGTCTGGCACTCCCTGTGGGCACACTTTCTAAAGACAGAAGCAGCTTAGCTTTCCACTGCCACAAAACTCAGCAGGACCAAACAAATTACTTCCAAATATCTCTGTCTCAGTGTGAGGTGCTATTAATCCTTTTCTCTGCTAGCCAGCAGTCTCTTTGTCATATTAATATTGGATTTTTATTACACACACACACACACAAAAAAAAAAGGGTTGCAAAAACCCTGTTATTTCTTTCAGCTTCAACACCAAAAGCATTTAGCTCCCTCCTTCCTTTACACATGTATTTCCCCCATCACCAGCATTCTAAGTGCTCTAATTTTAAAAAATATTGATGTTCATAACACTTCCATGTGGTGAGTGGGTAATCATTACTTGAGAGCTCAGGAAATACTTCGAGACAAAGGAATAGGTGTCCTGACACTTCAGCTTGTGCTGAGCTCCCCACAGACTTCCTGTGTCTCCCCGAGGCTGGTTAACCATAACCAGCAGTATGCAAAGCGTTGGGAGCTCTGCATCTGCCTCCAGACTTACTTCCACTTGGTTCCTATTTCAGCTATTAGGCCAAATAAACTTATGGTTTTACTCTGAGTACTGATTTATTTTTTATTTAAAGCAGAAAATTACCAGGAAACTATAGAAGTTAGACCACACCACTCCTGCTTCAAGGCAGATGGAAAACTTCATTTATTAGTGCAAACTCAGCCACTGCTTGGAATGACTTAATTCTAATTTTTCTCCTATCTCTGAATTTTTATGGGAAGAACTGTACTGCTCCATCTTTTCCAGTTCAGTTCCTGTACTGAAATGAATTTTACATAGTAAAAGAAAGGCTTGTTTCTTTTTTCCCCCCTCTCGTCTCAGCAAACAGAAATGCATCAACAGTGATTGGATAACAGAACTGAAAGGACACTACAAAACACCAGCTATAAATAGGAGGAAAATGAGAACTTCCATCTGCTTTTACGAAATATCCTGTGCTCATTTTTTTTTTGCCTGCACTATAGCCAAGAGCACATCTTTCCGTGCCATATGTAGCAGAGAAAATGTGTTGTCAATCAGCATCGACTAGCAATATTACAAGTACAAACAGCCTTATTTCACAGGAATTTACTTTTTTCCTCAGTGAAACAAGACTATCACATGATAATTTAGCATTTCCTTTTGAAAATATAAACTGCATCCCAACCTGAATGCTCGGCAATTACAAAATAGCAGGGAACACCCAGAAATCATTACTTTAAAATATTATTTTCAACTCTCTAATGCTTGCATTGCCTGCTTGAATACAATAAATCTATTTGCTTCCAGTGTACATCCCTTCAGATTTATATCAAAAAAAGAACCATAAATGGCTTTGCTACCTTAATTTCTGTTACCTCCAGTTCACCTAACCCATGTCTTCTCCATTTTCCCATCAACCTCTTCCATGCACGTTACTTTAAATTAAAAGAACATCAAGCTGTATCTAATGTGCAGAGTTAAGTATGGCCATGTTGAAATTTTTTTCATTACCATATTATCTATAGCATAAAGATTATTAGCTTTTAGACAATAACCAAAAACTTGAACAGTCACATCTCTTGGCATCAATGGCATCTTTGGCACATACAAGCAGAGTGTATGGATTGACATGTGTACCAATAATGAAAGATGGAGACTCTGTCATGGTACTAATTCAAGCTGTAGAAAAATGAATAGTGAATGAATGTGTAGCAAAGGATCAGCACCACTCATTTTAAGACTAGCTAAGTGATAATTTACTACCATCTGACTTGGAATTACAATCAGAAACAAATATATGTGCAGTTATGCCAAATCTGCCTTAACACTTGAGCACGCTCGGTATCCTAGGTTACTGTTTAATCTCCCTAGCGAGTTTAATGTAGAACAGGTTCAGGCATTATCAGCGCAGAGCGGCTCGGGTCACCTCAGTAGTTCGGGCACACACAGCCCAAAGCCATTTTCTGGGCTCGACAGCCGCCTGCCGGCAGGGCCAGCCCCGGCAGGGCCGGGCACACGGCACCGCCTCTGCTGCTGCTGTGCTGGTGCTGCTGGGCTGCTGCAGCTGCTGTGCTGCTGCTGGGCTGCTGCTGCTGCAGCTGTGCTACTGCTGCAGCTGCACCAGCCGGTCCCGTCCCACTGAACGCCCTGCGAGTTACATTAATGGGAAACCGAGAAGGCCAACGACCCCTTGATTGTCTTACCTTCCATGCAACTGCAGGTCATCACTTCTCTCCCTTAAAGGATTTCATTTCAGTGTCCAGGGGTTTAATTTCACGTGTCCATCCCTTATTTTACATCTGGGGTGGTTCTTCGTGCTTTCATGAGAAAGTTGATATCCATTGCATAATGCCACACTTAATTGATGCGTGGAAAAAATTCCAAAGGATCACAATCTGTAGGGAAACTCAAGGTATTCACACGTCAAAGAAAACTCTTTCCTTCCCACTATTAATCACATTAAAAGAATAGGAATCAGGAAAGTCAACAACGGGAATGAGAACAACAGAGTGCTGTGCACAGAATAGATATCCCACTAAGCAAATCATTTACCTTTCTATGTCTCCATCTCACATTAATAAAGATAGCTACAACTCAGTTTATCATTTTTATTTCTTCCAAGTGAGATTCTGATCAGAGACTAACTGCAGAAATTTTCAAATAATCCAAGAGGAACAAAACCAAAGAAATCGCTTAATTATGAAAGAATTTTGGTTTTGTGACATTTTTGAAGCTCTAAACTAAATTCCAAGTGCAATGCTTGCTCTTTGGATTTCAAAGGCAGATCAAATCCAGCAGGTAGCCAATTGCATCCTAGTAAGAGACCTTTCCTCCACATCCCTTTGTCTTTGTACATTTTTCCCATTTCAGACGAGGTTACATGCAAAGGGAAGAATATACACAATTTATTAAGACTGTTCTTTTCCCTCCCTAACACGGTCATCTTCTAGTAGCCAAGTTTTTCCCTTTGGATTTACCACTATCTTGAGAACTCTCCCTATGTTCAGATCTCATCAGCTGATAAATTTCTGAAAATTAAATACACAGAACATAAGGGCTGTGTTGCTACCTTGTGTCCTTAATATCTAATCCACAAAAAGAAGTTACCATGTCACTATTTTGTATGTCCTTTTCTCACATTAAAAATACACTATTTTCAGCACCAAATAAAAAAGTTGACTCAATTTGAGGAATAAATTGCCCCCCTGGCTTGGAATATAGAGACCACTGAGGCAGGTTACAAAAACACATCCCAACACAGATACGTTTGAAAACTCTCAGCATTCATCTTTATCCTGTGTCCATAAAGAAGAAACTTTTAATTATGCTATTGCAACACAGTCAATATTAGAGATTTCATTTTAGGAAAACGGGCAATTCTCAATCCCTTTTGCACAGGAGAAAATAAAAAACACAATTAAAGCAATCAGTGAAATGTCCTCCCTCCAGACTTCCCTGCTCCTATAGTTCTTCCCACAGGACTGTGATTCATGCCCCAGATCCTTCATATTTGGAAGGGATGCCTGCCAGCTGATTGTCTTCCTGAGAGCAAAGTCTGAAGGGTGATTTTTGCCTCAGGACATCCACTAATGCTTTTAAAAAAGGTAAAATAATGCTTAATAATTTTTTACACATTTTAGAAAAGATAAGTTGCTAACAGAAGTGACATTGAGTTTAGACCCACTTTCACATCCTGCAGACAGGATAAATACCTTTTCCTATTCACTCAAAAACCGTCCCTTCATTTTAATGATATAATGTATCAAGATAAACTATTTTTTTGTCCATAACATTTTATTTTGTTTACATTTTTAGTACTGTATTTTTTTAAAAAACAAAGGCATCTTAAAAACTGTCAGGTTTTTGCAGAAATGACAATATGATTATTTCCAACATTAGAACATATTGAAAACAAAACCAAATTATTAATGATTTAAAGGTAATGAATAGAATAATCAGATAATATGAACAGTATATGTAAGTACATACTTAAGAAGCAACTGTATTTAAATTCTGATTTTTATCTGCTTAAATATTATCTGTGTGTGCAAATGGCATCAGTTAGGTATTTACATTACAGTAGAATTTTTTTAAAAAAAGTATTTATTGGCCACATTACTCTCTACATATTTTCTAACATTTTTACAGAGTGATGTCTCCTTTACTGTAGCCTGGGATGGTGAACAGTCGGATTTTGCTTTACTAACCCTGCCACCACCCTGACAAATTTACTTCTCTTCCATGGATTACACTGCTGCCTAACTGAGAAAACAAACTACCTGAAACTAAAACACTGAATTTGATTTCTATTTCAGCTGTGGTTTTTCACTCTGAGCTGACAGAATGAAACCTGAACACATTAATGAAACCAAGTCCTAGTCCATAACCAGCAATCCCAAGCATTATGCTATTACAAATAAAGGCTTTCATCTCTGACAATGACTTTTACAAGTCTGTTTTCCCAATTATTTGCTCTCCAGATGATTCACCCTACCATGAAGATAACATCTTTTCCGTCTACATAGTGCACCACCTTTTAGTTCTGTAGCACGTGTTAACTTCAAAGCACAGTGTAACATGGCCCACAACTAATTAATACTTGTATCATGCTTTGAAGATGTAGAAGTTTATGATTACTCACTAGTAAGTTTTGAGCTAATACCAAAAGTGGATTAATACTACTGAAATGAGTGTGGAAATCAAAGTTACACCATGCAAGATAACTACTCCAAAGTTAGTCACCGTGGGTTGGGGCTGAGGGAGAAATCCATTATTTCCTTTGAAACAAGACAAAAACAATCTCTGAAGCATTACAAAAATGAACCACATGAACATTCAGCCTTAAAAATAAGTGTAATCTTTACATAGTTTAATATGCCTCTTATAAATCTTCACCCCAGGTATGTAAAGCATAGTAGCTGTTCCCACTTAAAATGCAGGAAAAAAAACCCAAACTGGTTCTAGTAAGTATGGTCCATCCTTACCTGAACTTTTGGCTCAAGATGTGAGATAGAAGTCTTCATGTACTCCTGCAGTTGATGCAACAAGAAATCATGGCCATGAAGAATTAAAATCAAATGTCTCTTTCCCCAACATATGCAGGAGCATCATCTATTACAGATTTCCAGATTGCTGAAATCTCTGCTAGGCTCATCCACACAGCAAAACCTGTATTTACCGGATTTATCCATGACTGATGTATCAGATTAGGTGTATCCAGTTGGATTCACTATAATTATTTTGTTGCAAAACCTTCACTTCCCAAGTGTTGGCTTCAGTTGTATTCAGCACCACAGAGCAGAACATTGTCACTCAATCCTGTTAACTCCAGAAATGCACAGCTCTAGCACATTTGTTGCCCCATGTACCCAAGAACTGGAGTAAGTACTTCCAAAGCCATTATTAAATTCTCAGGGTTACTAATTTCTGTAGCAATGGTGGCATGGAATCAAAACAAAAACCACTTATTTAAATCAGGAAAAAAATTCAAACTAAGCACAAACATATTTTGAAAAGGAACCCACCCACTTGTCCTGATTGCCAGCAAACCTTAATGGGCTGACAGCAAGACAGACACTCCTTTTCATCACTGAGTTGCACCCATACAGCATCATTTGGTCCCAGATGGCACATTTATTGAGGGTCCTTTTTACAAGTCTGAGGGCTCAAAGAGCTAGTACTGACTGTAAGCAAAATGCAGCTGAACACTGGCCAGCATCCTACTGATGTGCTCTCACTGTAAAGCTGCAGAGTAAAACTTTTCCACGTTAGACAGGTAAATAGTATAATATCAAAAGCAAATTTAACCATGGCATGCTTTATATTTCATATTACACTTCCCCTCATCCTCCTTCAACATTGTTGTGTGCATGGTTTACACAAACTCACAATCCAACCCTAAGAAACAAAAATGAGGTAAACATTTCAGTAAGGGTTTGGCTGTCCCACAATGATCATTAGGTCACTTTATTTGGCATTGTTTCAAATGCCAAGTCACTTCATTTGGCTTTGTTTCAAATGAAAATGATCTTCCCATACAAAATGATCAACCAAGCATTATTATACACAGCCCTCCTTTCTGGAGGTACTTTTAAAAAATCTGAGGAAGATAATTTATATTTGTGGCTTTCAGGGACATTTTCCATTGTGACAGAAATTCCAGCGTTTCAAAACATAGCTCAATTAGCCACATAAAAATACTGAAATTCAAACACCATTTTAGGCATTTGATGTTTAGAATCTCTAAGACACTCCTTTAAAAGTACCTCTGTGTAGTAAATACAACTATATTCATTATCCACAATGTCATGCAGATGTGAACTTTATTAAAGCAATAGAATAGAAAGATTTCATAAGAAAGTCATTTGAGGTCTCTGAAACAGACTGTCGGAGTAATTATGGAAAACCCACAGATAATCTCATCAGCTCAATATTTAAGAAACAGACACATCTTTATACATGTTTCTTGTGAGACAAAGCAACAATAAAGTTCACTAACCAAACTTTATGCTCCATGTACCTGGTGTACCAAAAACATGAAGGGTACCATAAATTCAGAAATCTGTGTTCACTGAGCAGCTCCCGCGTGGAAGAACAACAGCAAAGCAGTACAAAATTTGTTTGTTGAAAGATCAGTGAAGATTCTCCCTGAAAGTGCCAGAGTTTATTTTCATACTTGGGGAAGAATAAGTAATCTCTAATCATGGCTATCTACATGAAATTAAGGTCTTACTATCTCAGCCTCTGCCTGTGGCCTTTTACTTTATGAAAGTATTTCAGCAGCTGGTACACAATCTACAGGGCTTTTGTGCAAATCCTCAGGTGCAGAATGTCAGGTTATAAAAATACGTACATTCTAAATGCAATTTCCAAGAGGAAAGAGAGCAGGTCAAGCCCAGAAATATTGTTTGCAAGCAATAACAACCACAGTGCACAGCAATGCCATCCAACAGTACTCGGACTGTGAAGACTTCAGGTCAGAAAAAGTGTTCAGCAAGCCAAAATAAAAACAGGGTTTAAGTAGTCTTTTATGTTTATAAAGGAAATGAAGAAGACAGACTGTTCATTAAATATAAAAGCAATTTTATAAAAACACATCAGAATTTTATTGCTTGAAGAATACAGCATATGAAAAAGCACAAGAATGTCCAAAAAGAAAGGTCACAAAAATTCAAACATTACACCATACATACCAGATGCAGTAAAATGTTAACCTGATTTCTGCATCAGAAAAGAAAGGTGTGAAAATATACCTAGTATTATTTAGAAGGAAAAGACTCATTTAAAATAGAAAGTGTGAAGGTGTTACAGTACAAATTAGAAAAGCCAACACTGCACATTAACATTGTATCACTAGACTAGATTTTCTACCTTTGGTACTTAAACCTTTACAGAAAACCACTTCCTCAGTCAAACCTTGCCTAACACATTTTATGTCGTATCCCGGAAAGTTTGTTTTTTTTAAACTTAAACATTCAAACAAATACTCTTCTGAGTTTTCACTGCATTACTGCTTTTAAAAACATGTTCACGTTTAGTCAACATGCAAATTAACACATCTCAAATTTAAATCAAAAGTCACTATGTGACTGAGATCTGAATACATGCCAATTGTATCTTGTTCAGATATCTAAATAAAAATGGGCCCACCATTTGCTGTTTCCATCCTTATGTAAACAGACTGCTGCAGCCCTCCTCAAGAATTCCAACTACAACAACTCACTGAGGACATAAATTGATAAAACCATCCACATTGTTAGAGAGCTTGGGTCATCTACAGCAGAATGCAAGTGGCTTTTCTAGTCTGCTCAGATTAGTGTACCAGAAGATATGCCAGTATTACTTCAAGTAACACATTAAAACTCAGCAATGGACACTACTGTGCTTTATTTCAACACAAAGGACAGCTGCTCATCCATTAAATCAACAGAACTATCCAAAGGACAAGTACATCATTTCTGTTTCATGTATTGCTGCTGATCACTCTTGGGGAACAGTTCATCAGAAACCTACAAACCAATTTGAATGAAGAAAATGTTGTCTTTCAACCAGGTATCTTAGTAATCCAGTGGCAATCTAGTCTGGAGAACATTAGCATTATGCTGACAATGACTAATCAAGGTTAAATAAATTCTTTCTTTTATGACCAACATGCTGTTAGGGTCGGCTTTTGCCTTCTTGGGCTTGAATACTTAATCACTCCCTGTCACATCAGCAGAACAAACGATTTTGTTTCTTTAATTTCCAGCTTTATATTTCAACAATATGAATAAATCTGGACTACAAAATACCATCAACAACAGTTAACATTACACTGGAGTGAAGTAATAGAGGAGTTAGTTCTTCAAACCAGGCAGTCTTTGAAGTGAAATACTCAGTTAGGACTGTCAAAAGGATGTCATAATAAAACCACGGGTTTATTTTTTTTCACCCCTGTACAAAAAAAATGACTGAATTTGTACAACTCCTATTAAACATACCTTTTCCTAGCTTGGTGAAAATGTTTCATTTTCAAATTTTAACAAGTGTGACATTTGAGCATATATAATATTTATTGCCATATACATCCTCATTTTAAAAAGAACTAAGAATTCAGACTCTTCTATGCTGAACTCTACTTTTTTCCTGTTAACAGATTATGTCTACTGTACCACTCCCCCAAAAAACAATTAAAAAGTCTAAGTAAGATTTATAGTTTAGTTAAAAGGGAAGAAATGCAAATGTGGATTTAGAGCTTTTTGTATAAATCTCACTATATTTTATAAACATGTTGTTTATTGTAATACTGTTTATTGATCAAATAAATGACGCACTGCTATCTAAAATTTCCATATACACCATTAAAAATCCAAAGTTGATATGATACTGAACCTTAAATCTTCAAGAGTTCAAAAAAGACAGTTTATACATGTACAGCACACAACAGCAGACACCCCTAGAATACCAACTGCCAGTCCACGATGCATACAAACTTACAGGTAAGCATTCATTTCACTGTTTTCATTGTGCAGGAAAAGTATTTCTTAGTAAGACAACTCAGCTGGTGATTTTCAGATATCATCTTCATCATCTTCATCCTGAGAAGATCCTGCCTGGTTGGATGCACTGGCTGAGGCAGCAGCGAGCTGTGCCTGTTGAGCTGCTTGTTGCATCTGTAGCCATTCCTGCTGTGCCAGTTCTGCTTGCTGTTGTCTAGCCTAGAGACATGAATTTAATTGTTAAGGCCACCCATAGCTTGTGAAGAATCTCCAGAACACATTCTCTTTAAACACATTTTTATCTGTACCTGTAGATTCCTTTTTCATGGTTTTTTTTATTAATTGCATATGCAAAACCACATTTAGAAGTACCTTAATTTTTTGTACCGAGAAGTTTAGCTATGTTCTCTCCTCCTCTGAAGACACCACTGTTTGGAGGCCTTACATTTACAAAAACAGCAGACAGAAACTTGTGTATTTGAGTTCCACTGTAAGGACTGTGCTGATCCACTAGCTAATGAAAAATTTAACTGAGGCAAAGCAAAGGAAACTTTAGACATCAGTTTCAAGGGATCTTAACATTTAATCACAGTTCAGAGATGAGAACAGCATTGCTTTGTTGATTACAAATAACAAAACTTTCAATTATGAAATCATCCAACTGAACCACAGAGGCACACATTATCACAAAAACAAAGCAAGCCATTATCTTACTTTGCTAAGCAATCTTTGCAAAACAGAGCAAGGCAAAGTCTTCTCAAATTCAGGTATGGCAACTGAGGATGGCTTTGCCACAGAAAGGTATGGACTTCTTCTGAAAAAGAGATTCTACCACAGCATTTCAAATAGTTCAGCTGTTGAATCTTCATTTTTCTGTTCAGGGTTTTCACTTTTTTTTTGGTAACTCCCGTTGATTTCGGCAATATAGTAATTGATTGTGTTAAAGTTACAATTTCAATTTTTATTTTGAGTGAACATTAAGAAAAAGTTCTCAAAATGAGAAATTTTCAGTCTTTTTTACTCTTCTACTTTCACAAGTCATAACTAAGATTATTATAATTTCCTTTCTAATCCTATTGCACTCACTGAATTTTCTTATTTTTTTCCGAAGCATCAAATTTTTTTTTTAGTTTTGCAAACTATAAGATGCCAAAAGATAATATCTGGAGAACAATCAAACCCTGTTTTTCAATTCAGCAATGTGAAAAAAAGGGGAGTGTTCCTTTATTATTACAAAGTGTCTCATTTTCTTCTGTTTTAGCAGTAAAAAAAAATGCAGAAGTAGAAATCTCTTCTCAATGAAAACTTTTCAGTATTTCAAACTTCAAGAGGTAGCACAATTACAAGGGCTGGAAACAATTTAAAATGTCATAGGGTTTTAAAGGAAAGGCAGCAGCACCTGTTCACATAGGGAGGCACAAATATTTGTCAGACAGGAGATAACAAAGGGCTCCCTACTGACCCTGCCCAGTGAAGTTTACTGTACACACAGAGCTGACAGAGGTGCATGCTCCAGGAAACAGAGGCTCAGAATTCACTCTGGATGCATCACTTTGTGCCCACCCTCACTGCCACATCTGAAATGATAACACTTCACCATTTCAGAAATGGGAAGAGAAAAAAATCCACATACTGAAGAATTCCATTGAGTTGGATTGACCAAGAAGCTCTATAAGCATCTGGTAAACTTAACTCATTTACTGCACAACTCCAGCCTCAAAAAAACCCCAATCTATGAAGACTCTTGTCTTGCACAAAAACTTAGGCATGAATATTGGGATAAGACATTCCCCTGACTTCAAATATTTACAATCATCCAAGCCAGAGGTGTCAAATGTTCATAACATTAACAGGCAGGCATTTTAAAAATAGAGCAAGAAGTCAGCATTAGTGTCATGCTCTAGAATATTAAAAAGATTAACACAAATAAATAAGCATGCACTTGTGCAACTACTTTTAAGACTAATTACAGTACCTCCAACAGCACATCACAGCTACTATTTTTGAAAATGAGACTGTCATCCTTGAATCTAAGCAAACATTTTCCATATTACCAAACACTATTTTTAAAAGACATTCATACAATCTTGTCAAACTGGCATGAGTTGTCTTAAATTAGAAGTTAAGGCACAGTAACA
The DNA here is from genome assembly GCA_013397195.1 of Hylia prasina. Taxonomy (NCBI): domain Eukaryota; kingdom Metazoa; phylum Chordata; class Aves; order Passeriformes; family Sylviidae; genus Hylia; species Hylia prasina. The sequence continues at coordinate 3,439,410 of VYXD01006830.1, forward strand.
GAATTTTAAAAGAATATTCTTCAGGTTGTCATTCCTTAGACAAAGTGTGGCTTGCATAAGGAGGTTTCAGCAATTATTTTTTATTTATTTTTTCAGCAATACTCTAGAGCAGTATTCCCTTAACACACCTTGTTTTACTGCTTTTTTATTTTGTGTATCACACTGAGTTACTTGCACAAAATAGTAAGCAAAAAACAGGTATCAAATTGCCTATTTGTAAATCTTACCCAAAATCCAGAAGCAGCCATATTGGTCTTTCTAATTTAGTGCACTCAAACAAGAGTTAAGCACATGTGACTTGATCATAACTAGTTCACTGCAGTAGCTACACGGTATACTGAAACTTTAAATGCCTTAAAATTCATCATGCAATAAAGTAGCTGGCATGTTACAAGATGAAAAACAGTTTGAGCAAGATAGGAAGGGGAGAGAAGGTCACAGCAATCAGACATTACTGAGGAAATCAAAGCAAAGAGACAAAATAACACTGGCCTTGGTTAAGAGAAAAGAGAAATACCAGATAACTTTCCCATCTCTTAGTTCAGAGAATGGTCTTGCCAAACTAAGAGAGTAGTTGAGAAAAAGATGGTGTAGAATGATAAGTAAATAAAATCGGGTTTCAGTCAAACTGGGAGATGTTAAAGGACCTGGGAAAGCTGGAAGGGGACAAGGCTGGCATGAAGGAGAGTGTCTGTGTGTGTGTTAGTACACTATTTGCAGGCAAATGCTTTTGCTATGCCTCAACGGCCTCTTTAAAAATTTATGCATGAATTCACTCAATTATAGTCTTGCCAAGAATAAAGTTTCTTTCCAAGTATAAGAAATAACATTTGTGCACTGATGGTCAGAAACAGAAAAGCTTTTTAATGCTTCAAAATGGGTAATTTCCTAGAAACCAGCTGTTATTCTTTTACTTCCTCAACTAATTCTTAATGTATTCTCCACGCTAGACTGGAAATAACCAACTAGCAGCAAAACCCCATGCTTTTTAAAGACAGAATATGAAATATGTTCATATACAAAATCCTACATGTCAAATCACAGAAGCATCATTTCATCTGTTGACTTCACATTCCCCAATTCAAACAGGCCAAGGTCAATAGCATCTTAGATGCCACATCAATTCACAAGGAAGGGAATATTTCCTGAGGTGTGCACATGTTTGTATGGCCCCAGACCTGCAGCATTAATTATTCCAACCTCATCAGGACAAGTATTGCTTCACTTACTTGTGCAAATAATTCCTGTTGCTGCCTTAGTAGCTCTTCTTCCGGAATGCCGAGGTTCTCCAAGCGTGAACTGGCCTTTCTTCTCTTTAGTGCTACTGTTTTGCATTCTTGTAAGACTTCTTTTACTTCACTGATATAGGAGCCAAACCCCAAACTTTCTAGTGCTAGAAAGAGACAAAAAAAAAAAGAGAAAAGGCACTGTTTACTTTTTACAAAGCTTCTGATAATAGATATTGATTTGTTTCCTTAAAAGAAAAAAAAAAGTAAAACATTTGGTAACTTTCCTATCATCTGGTGGCAAAAATCTCTGTTCCTAAAAAGATCTGACAGCTATTTTCCCTCTCTCCTTCTATGTCCTTTAGGAATACACGTTTTTGGGCTAAAAAAAATTAAGGTTCATCAAGTACAACCAAAGAAGCTTGCATTTGCAGAGGATTCAGGGCTTTCAGATACACTTTGCTAGACAGGCATTATTCTCCAGAAGTCCCCTTTTTCCCATCTTTTCTATATCAGAATCAGCATAATTTATACAGCTAAGAAGTCCTTCCTATCTGGATTTCTATGTAAATTTTCTCTCAGAGAATCTACCTTTCCAGTTTTTGCAAGTCTTCGGTAGAAGGTAAATTAGCAACCTATAACAGAGCAGAAGTGATGCATGTAAAGTGATCACAGATCCTTCAAAAAGGCAGAAATAAATAATATTATGTTGGGTTGCTGAATTTTAACTTTTGTCTTTTGGTATCTAAATTCCTATATATAAAATGCATAGTTCACACTTATAAAGCTACATTTACATATAAACTTTTGATTGTTTTATTTCTCAACAGAACCTCTTCTATTTATCTCCACATTAAAATGTATTCAGAAGCTAAAGTCTTGCACTTTTATCTGCCCAAAGAAATCAGTAAAACAGCTGCATCCTTCAACAACAGTTTTGTTAAAGAATGTAAAGGTAGCAGAAAGGATTATAAAATCCCAGGTAGCATATGTGACAAAAGGCACAGCTTCCTCATGCACCATTTACCACGACATGCTTCCACACACACCCAAAGTGAACCTATTACAGAATACACTGAAAACATTACATAAACACCAATTACATTAGAAACAAGTATCAGTTTAATAAAAATCATGGCTGATTTCCATCATTTACACAATTCAGAGTTTACAGTACAAGAGTTGTTTTAACCTTTATCTTAATTTTAAACTTTTGTGACAAGCTATTTAAGAAATAGCACTAAACTGCACTACAGCAATCAACAACTTGTTACAAACAAGATCTTACAGTAACTCGGACAATATTTCTAACACTGTTCTGTAAGCAACATTTTCCTAGCCATGATTACAGCAGCATGTCATTGTATCACAATCTAAACAATAAGCCAAAGGCATTCTCTAAGTTTTCAGCTTCTAACTTGTACTAAGGGGGAGAACTCACACACTGTCTTCACCAGGGCTGTGGGTGCTGCTCTCTAGTCAGACAGCACTACCTTCCCTTTAACAGAGAACACCTGGCAAAGGAATTCACTTAATACTTATTCCTTTAAAAAACTGAAGTTAAAAGACAAACTGATTTAGAGATAATCAAATTACTTCAGAGACAGTATGCCAGTTCAGCCTCAGCCCACACACAGACACTGACTGGAAACACTTCTTCCAATTATCCCACAGTTTCTAGGAGAATTACCAAAAAACTTCAGAAACTTGTTTCATCCAGCCTCAGCAGAGAGGAGGTGAATCCCTGTCTCACAGTCCAGAACTGGTTATCTTAATACTCTACAGATATTTAAGAACTCATTCCATTTTAAAATGTAAACAGTACATACAGTAAACTTTTTTAAGTCATATTTTCTTAACCAATCTGAAGAAATCTACAAGTCTAACATCACTAAGACAAACCATCACGGCAAAAGCAGAGGTGTTTGTCAAAAGACCAGGGTTGGCAATCTGCTGCATCAGAAGTTATCAGAATCTGCTGAGTCTGAAGTTAACAGCAAGATGTGTTTTTACAGAAATCTCACGTGTTCCTTAAAATAAATTAAAGGTAAGAATTTACAATTGTGTATTGAATATAACAGAGACACACACAAAAATAAATTTCAAAAGCCCCATGTGATGCAACCAAGATGGATTTTTACAATTATTCAATATAACAAAACTATGGAGAACCATATATGCATCATAAGTCTACTGCATCAAAATTCTACTGCCTGTGAAACAACTTACAAAGTTTACCCTCTTCTTGAAGCACATCAAGGCTTAAAGAACACATGAATGGAAGGAATATGAATCCCTTTATACCAGAATGATAAAATGTGGGACAAGCGATTGCTACTCTATCACAGCTGCTATTTCATCAAAACTCAAAGGCTTTCTATTTTTTGAGTCTTAAACATACTGTCCTACCCAGATTGCTGAAAATTCAATATCTTCCTGAAGCTAGAATTATCCCACCAAATGTAAACAGCTGAATTCCAAAACATAGCATTTGGGGGGATAACACAACTCATATTTACAAACACCAGATCACAACTATCCTTTCCCCAGTTTCCTTCTACTCTTAATGAAGGTGCTGGTCCCTGAGTAATCAGTGACAGTTAGTACTACTTTTATTTTATAAAATCAGTTCATTAATATCTGAGACTTTAAAATTGTTGTGCTCCTTTCAAAGAAAAAAAGAACTTCCAAAACATAATCCCAAACATGAACAGTTGTTCACAGAATTTTTTTAATTAAGTGATAATATACACACTGTCAGTATCCTAACAGCCCACGAAAAGAAGCGACAAGATTTGACATCAATCCACAGCCTACCCTACTGCACAACAGTGCCATGTAGACCAAGTAATTAAAGTAACCAACTTCAGAGAGAAAGGTGATTTTACAAGCCATCATTTTCAGAATTCAATGAAAATTTAATTTCTCATAAAAAGCCAGCTTTGTCACAAGTCATATAACACTCAAATGATTCTATTTTCTGTTTCTGTTTTCAGGATGGAAGAACATTCATTTGCTTACTAGAGCTGCAGATTCACAGCCGGGTTCCTGATGGTGGAATTCAACAATAAACGTGGAGATCTCCACTTACAGCTATTACATAGCCTTAATGCTTTTGGGTACCCTCCAAGAAAGCTGCCTTGCATTTTGTTACCAGTAGTGAGTGTTGGCGTAGTCTGAGAACATCTATCAAACCAGATCTCTAATGGGATGCAAGAAGCCTCTGCTTTCCCCTCCCTAGGCTGTTGACAGCACCGTGCCAGTGCTACCACACAATAAATCACAGCAAGGACCTCACCTATGTGAAGCATAACCCAAGGGTAGAGAGAGTTCTTGCTCAGCATGTGCAGCAAAGGAAGGGGAGTCTCAAGTAGCACAGTGACAAGGCACAGCTTCACCTCACCTCTAGTACAATGGCAGAGTGTCACTGACTGCAGAGTGCCCCTTCTCCTGACCCAGCAAAATACCCTTCCTGCTTCTTGTTCCCAACCCAGTAACTTCTTGTTTACAGCCCCAGTCAGCCAGCCGGCCTACCTGAGAGGAAAGCCTGCTCTGCCCTAAATTCTCAAAAGCCACAGTTGTGTCTGCAATTGCCAGATCCAGCTCTCAAGAAGGGTACAAGAAGACTCCTCTTGGCAGCACCTTGTGCTTATGGACCAGGGGTGATGTGGTGGCCATCAGCCTCATTTGACTTCCAAGCATTCAGAAGGAAAAAGATACATGGATGGCCACAGCAGACAGATTTCAATTGCCTCATTTATTAGCATCATTGTCATGAAGCTGCATTAAGAGCCATTCAAAATAGCAAGGGTCTAGAATCTATGAAGATGGATGAAAATGCTGAAATACTCTTACCTACACACACAATCCCTGTTTCCATAACTAGCAACCAAAACCCTCAAACCTCACACAGGGATCATCTGCCAACTGACCAGCATCTGAAAGGAGCTACTAACAATTACAGCTTCCTTAAACATAAGCACAGCAAAAATCCATCCCATCTCTAGAACAGTACAAAAATGGATACATTGTAATTTGAAAGTAACTTTTCCTACCTCTAAGATGTGATAACACAAGGACATAGAACCCAGGAACACATTCGGCATGGGACCATCTGCTGACATTATGTACACTCCCTTTAGTTTCAATTTCTTTTCCAAAAAACCCTGACTAAGCCTAGGACAGCAATAGGTGAAATCTTTTCTATGGACCACCACTACTGGGCACAAAATACTTTCATACATAAACCCTTTATTGCCCTCAGCCTTAAAAATCATGTCTATTCCTGTGTCAAGAGCTAACCTCAAACGTTTTTTGTGGTGACTTAAATAAACTATCCATGTATTAAAGAGCATCACACCTAAAGTATGCCTCCATGTGCAAGCACAGGTTTTACTTTATATCCTAGGCTTCTGTGATGAAGGTACTTGGCTAAACTTTCAAGCTTACATACATTTCATTTAACACTAAAGCTCATACATGCCACATATTTTCTTTAGCTGTTCATGACCCAGTCAAGTACTTGAACCTCTTCTGGTGAGCAAGCTAATAAATTTCAAGTGAACCTTTTTTATTTTTTTGTTTCTAGACGCAAATATTGCTTTAAAAAATCATATAAAAACATTTTTTAAACTAACTTGATACCATCACAGCCCTGAAAATAGCTCTACTACAAACGCTGCTGTGAATATCTCTACTAGGCAGCCAAGTAAAGTACTCTTTCACTACTGCTGCTATAAATTTGTTTGCAGCAGACACTGCTATCAATAACCCTGGCTTAAGAAGCAAAGCAAATGAGTTCTGACTAAAGATGCCTAATACAGACTTCAGGATGAGGCAAGAAAACCCCTTATTTGCGAAAGAATTTAAAGAAAAACAAACGAGACAGAGAATTCGCCTTTTATTGAAGCAAGCAGAAGTGTAAGTCAACAGCACAGAAAGATACAAGGGCATAGGTCACGTTTAAATGCTTTCTGCAACAGATAAGAAGATCCGACATTAAACAATGAGACGGTAAACACAGCCCTAAAGAAATATACCCTTTAGAGATTCCAGACAAAACTACCATGGAATAAAGCCTGGGCCCCACATAATCAATCTCCAACTAGAAAGACATTTACTACATTGAGAATCTTAAATCTGCATATCCATTCGAAAAAGCAGACCTCGTTTCACAGGTACGAGGAAGAGATTTGGCGACTTCACCCAGAGCATCGCAGGCTTCTCCGAAGCACAAAACCAGAGCCGGTCCCGAGCACACCCAGCAGCCGCTCTAACCACACAAAGACAACCTCTCTTGCAGCGCGACTGGCAAGCCGGACAACACAGGCTTCTCCTCCACACCCTTACCAGACCCTGCCTTTTGTGCTCCACGTAGCTGCGAGCAACCGGAGAGGGAGAAGCGGCAGCGGGACAGGGGCGGCTCACAGGTGCCCGGCCCGGCAGCGGCACAGCGCCCGCGGCAGCTCACCTTGTATGACGTGCTCCGGGGAGATAGTTTTCTTCTCCGATTTGTTGCAGATCTCGTTGGCCTCGGAGGAGATGAGGTGGATGAATTCAGTGCAGCAGTTGACCACCAGCTCCCGGGCGTCGTTCGCCACGCGGACGTTGGGCAGCGTCTCTTTGATCATCTTGTTGATGGCAGCCCTGGGGATGGTGAGGTCGTCGTCGTTGCCGGACGACGAGGCCATCCTGGCTGCGCTCGGCTCACGGGCTGCGCTCAGCGCCCGCGCGGGGCTCCAGGGCGCGGGGACCCGGCGGGGGCGGGCGGGGCCGCGAGGGGCGACGTCGAGGAGGGGCGGNGCGGAAACGCTCCGACTCCGGCTCAGGCAGCGAGGGACGGCGCTTCCGCCGGAAGCCGGAACAGCTTCCGCCGCCGGCAGCGCCGGAAAGGCCGCGGCGCCACGTGCGGGCGGCGGCGGCGGCTCCTGTAGCCGCCCCCCTCCGCCAGGAGCTGCGCTCGGACCCCCCCGGCCTTTCCCTCGGTTCCGGCAGCAGGAGGGGATCTGACAGCCCCGCCAAGCTTGGCCCCGAAGCAGGACGGGCTCGGCGCTTATACTGCTCATACGCAGTTTATTCTCACACTGCAGGCAGGGCTAGTTTCCCTCGGCAGCCATCTATTACACTGTATTTTCTACTTTCACTCACACCATAACCAGTAGTGATTGGGTTTTATGAGACAGAATTACCCAGACCACGATAGCGTTTGTGTAAGGCCCATTAGATCCACAGTGCTTGCCTTGTGTGCTGCCAAGGAAAAAACTGCCCAGGAATGGAGGCCAGAGACAGAGCTGAGCGACACTGAGGGGCTCCTGACGCGCCCAGCGCTTCTGTGGATGTCTCTGTCCAGTACCCTGTGCTGACCCTCAGCAGGTGGCCATTTCCCAGGCTCCCTTCAGCCCCAGCAGCATCCTGCTATCATTTAATGCCTGCTTTCTCCTTTTCAGCCTCGCTGCTGTTCCCACCTCTCTGCCCGTTTATGCTGGGCTCCGGGCACCCGGTCTTTTGCAGGAGGTGTGAGTTAGGAATGTACTTGGGGCCTCCAGCTGTGCACCGGGGCTGCTGCAGATGCTCCTGTCCCCTCAGTCCTCTGCCTGCTGTCCCCGGGAGGTCCCTGCACGCCGCTGCCCCGTGGGCCCCACCAAAGGGTCACAAGTGCAGAGCAAGCCCTGCAGTAGCTGCAGCGTTTGGTACCCGCGGGAGCTTCGAGCTCCTTTGGGGAGAGGCCGGGCAGGGCAGGGCCGCTGCAAGTCCCAGCACGGAATCAGATTTTGGCTGACTGGGACAGGACTGAAGGAAGGAGAAAGAGGGTTCCTGCATGGAGTGAGCTCCAGCTGGGCTCTGGGTGAACCAAGGACAGCTGCTGGAATGTGCTGAGAAACCGAGGCCCGAGGGACGCTCGGCCTTTGGCTCAGCACAGGGCAGCAGCCGGCGGGGCCGGAGGTCAGGGAACAGGAACGCCAGGCAGGAGCAGCCCTGCAGCCCAGGCACTCTGCTTGCCTCAGCCACTCGGAGGACCAGGCTGAGATAAAGCAAGGGGAAAGACCTGCTCTGCTTGGTAGAATTTGGTTTAACACATACTTACTAGGATAGCTTGGAACAAGAGGGTTCTGTGTCAGATACTGAAGGTACTGAAGGCATTTAGTGGATTGAGATTACTTATTACTGACAATACTTTGTTTTCAAAAAGTAGTACCCAGACAGTAAGAAGATATTTTAAGATGCTTTAAAAAACCATTTTATTGTTCACTAAGTGCAATATGCTAGTAACCATTGCATATAAAGGAAGCATTTGGAATATTATAATAAATATATATGAATAATAAATATTTTACTTGCTACATTTTAAGATTGATGAGACTCTCTTATGTTGCTGATAAATAGATCTGACTTCTGGAAATGAGAATTCCAGTGTGATCGAGGAATTACTATACTGATTCTATCCTAATAAGTAAAAACATATTTTTATGATATTAAGAATCTAAATAGTTTGCATACTGTACACCTCTCAGTGTGTATTATATTCCAGTGAAGAACGTCAGGTTAATGTTGAATACACAGATATCAGTCAGTGTTCATGTTCCTAGGAAAACATCTCTGGAAGAAGCAAACACTGAACAGAATAAAACTGCAGTTAGAGGATTTTAATTGCAAGGTTCTGCAAACTGTAACATTCAAGAGATACACATTGAAATGAATATCTTAGCTAAGCTCAAACAAACGTCTTCCATGCCTTTGCATAATTACAGAGCAAAGGCATTTGAATAACAACATACTCTGTCATCAGTAGCTACAAGTAATTCCAACCTGCACTATATAATCTCATACTTATTGTGAGGGTTTTCCCAGGTCAAAGCTCTTTCTGCTTCTCCACCGTAGCAATTTGATGAAGTTGAGGCTTGCACTGAAGATTTTGTCATGCTGAAAAACCATTTTGTAGAAAATGTCAATGGGTAGATCTCCATTTGGATCTGCATACTTCAGAGTTGTCATTGGAGTATACAGGGTGTTGGTCTGATGGCGAAAAGGTGGATTTTCTGCAAGAATTATCTTTATTGTATGCTGTGGAGAAGGAGAAAGAGAATTTTAAAAGAGCCTTTACCAATATAGTAAAGTAAAAACTCAGTTTTCAGTTAAACTGTGGAAAAGTAGAAGAATAAAGTGCAAGAATTATGCAAAACCCTGTATATGGTTTTATTGGAACATCATTAAAAATTCTTCCTGAAATATTTAAAGACCATAAGAAGTATTTCTTATTTGTTCTTACTTCTGTCTCTGTTTCTTTATGCCATGGTGATAGCACCTGACACCTTAGAATCCTGAGTAGTCTTCAAATGTGCCCACAGTAGGTAGATCCTCTCCTTTGCAGTTCACTGGGAAAGGATCAGGACAGTGCCTTTTGCAGCAGATCTGGGAATCTTCAGTTGACACTGAAGCTATTCATTACCAGCAAACACCTGAAATCATCATCCCCTCCCACAGCCTGCCTGAACTTGTCTTCCTGCAGGAAGCTCCACACACCAGAAACATCCATGTTCCTTTTATTGTGCCTTGGTGGCCTGGGGTGGCTGAGTGAGCTTCCCTTAGTGGAGGGATGATGAGTGAGATGGAAAGGACAGAGCTTTACCAGTGTTGGGAGCCCTGGGTGGATGTATGGTAACAATGCAGAATATTCAGACTTCACCAGAGGATGTAAAGGGCATCTAATATCTGAGTGGTATTTAAATTACGATTCATAGTTGTCTTCAATACTTCAAAATGAACATTCTTTTAGTATTTTGTGGACTTTTGTTTAAAACTCTGAACATTCTTTTGAATTTTTTAAAAAACTTTTTAATTGTGTATATTGCATTTAGTTAAATCTAATACTTCTACCAGAAAAACCAACCACTGCATTCATAAATTACAAAGAAAAAAGTAAATTAAAAAAAAAAAGTGAATTTTTAATGAGTTACCTCTGCAACATCTTCAGCACTTTGTCCCAGGCTCTGGAAAATTTGTTTGTAATTTTTAAGGTAAATATTAGTAAACATCTCAGCTGTTTCTTCATCTGCAGCTGAAAGATCCATTTTCATTCCATCTTCAAACACTTTTCTTTCAAACTCTGTAATCACTGGGCCTGGTTCAATCAAACTTAACCTATAAAAGAAAAAAGGTTCACTGATTGTTGGCTATGCTCCATGGAAAACACACTCCTCAATCCTTCTCCAAAAGGAGCCCTGAAGAGTTGCACTAGCAAACAGTATGTAACTACCTTCTGTAAAGGCAATTCATAGTGCCCTACTGCTGTCCTGCTCCTCCTCCCCTCCACATACTGTAGCAGAAATTTGCATAGTTTAATTGTTATAGAAGTGCTGTAACTTAATTCATTACGTAAGTGCAGTTGTTGCCTGCTGTCTCACAGCTGTGGAATCAAAGGGTGATTTATTCACAAGGACTTACCAGATATTAAAAAAAAATAATTAATGGAGGGTAAAAAAATTCATTACTTTCTGGACCAAATCCTGCATCGGTTTCTTTGTTTCTCATGACAATAATAGAAGCAGCTGAAAGAGATGGGGGAATTGCCCAAACATGGATTTTCTTTGTCAGGCTGTCAGTGTTACATAGTTTAAGATCCCACCACTATATAGTAATAAAATGCAATATAGAGATTTTTTACTGTGGGTGGACAGATTCTGGCAGCTGCCAGATCTGAAAATTTTTATTTTGCCCAGTAGCATATTATAGCAAATCACTGAAATAGTTACTGGTCAGATTTTTCCTGGTTCTTTTCTCAGGCAGTAATAACTCCCAGCCACTGTGTTTATCAAAACAATCTTTAGGATTGGACCTCTTATTAGACTTGAGTTCTTCAGGGGATGTTCTAAAGGCTCTTCTTTAGAACTAAGTCAAGCCATTGACATTCAGAGTAGAATTCCAGCTACTGCTGGAATTAAAGCCTTTTCTCTTGCATCACTCTTCCCATTAGACCTTGAATTCTTTCCTATTATATTTCCTTTTATGACCTCCTTTTTGCTATGTTTTATACTCTTGAAATCTCATTATGAATTCTGTGTATCATTACATTTATTTTAAATCCCTCCAAACTTTGCAGAGCAATATGCAGAATGACAGTTCTGTCTCTGAAATTCCACAACAGCAGCTGTCTTTTTTTCCACAAGGCCTAAATGCTTAGACACACAGAGATGGAATAGATATCCTGTCTAGATATCCTACTTTGTGCAAAACCCCAGTTATTGGGGTTTGCACAAAGAATAGTAGCAGAATTACATGGGTGTGAATATACATGTGACAAATCAAACCTGACTTCCCACAGATGATGAACAGGACCAGCCTCTTAAATGCTGTCTAAAATGTCAGGAATAGTGTAACATTCTGATGGATTTGCACTTGCTCAGTCTCTCTGATGAGCCCTTGAACTTTTTTATCTGTGAATTGCCTAAGAAGGCCATCATCCTTTCTAAGGGGAAAGATATCGGATCCATGTTATAATTTTATTCCTATGATATTGTATGTAAGAATCTGTGTCCAGAAGCATTACATGACCTGTATTTTATCCAAAGCTAAATAGCCTTTAACTGTTCAAGAGAATATGTTTATTTTAACATCTAGATCTTTTTATTTGCTTATATAATGTGAAGAGTGTGGGCATTCCTATGCCTTTTGTAGTTTTCAAGGGCTTCTCAGTCTGTTTAGCAGCAAGCTTTAAAGATTTTTTCCTACCTCTGAATAGAGATTTAAACTATCTGAAATACAACTGACACCAGTGGATCAATGCCTTTTACACCAGTGGATCAATACTTACTGCAGTTTGAACTTGAGTGCTTGTATAGCTAAACTTTCGCAGAATCCTTCCACAGCAAACTTGGATGCAGCATAAACATCATTAAATAAGATGCCTGATGGTACAAACAAAACATCCTGAGATTGAGATTTTATCCAACATACTAACAGTTTGATTTTAAAAACTCATGTGTTTTCCCAAAAATTTCTACAGACTTGCTGGGAAAACATTAGAAAAATCCTTGTGCACACAGATTCTAAATAGGAATTTTTGCCTATGTTCTCCAAATTGCTTAGTCTAGCACAGATACTTGACTAATGCTTTTCCTCCCCCTGGCTGATGCTGTGGTGTCTTTGGATGATATTATTTTGCAGTCTAAGATATGAAAGTGTCTGTACATATAATACCATCTGCATTATTTATCAGCAAGACTTTAATAGGCTCTAGATGAATACAGAAGCTGAGTGTAATGCAGGAGATACAATTATGCTTCTCAGTGATTTGGAAAAGGCACTACATCAATCCATTGATTGGTGGAGGGTAAGTGTTGTATTAAAAAAACAATTCTTAGAGTTTGATGGAGGATCTTTGCTCACCAGAATAATCCAATGTCACAGTTGTAATAAATGAAAAACAAAAAACAGCTAGACAGAATGGGACACAAGAGTAGGAATATCATTATCTGTCACTAAAATTTGACTCTCGAATATTGTGAGATGAGAAACTTTACAAAAAGGCAGTACAGTTCTCCAGGAATGGATTTTATTCTATTATTATTGTGCAGGGTGAAGTAAGAATGTTTGTCTGTTTCCATAATTTTTTCCCAGAAGAAAGAGAAAAGTAATGCTAAGCCCCATTTTCCAGATAATAAAAATGCAATAATAATTTTTTTTTTTTTAATTATAGAGTTTAAGTAAAAACTCTAAAAAAAATTACCCTTCAAGTTTTGTTGATAAAATGCTGTGAGAGTAGCTGTGTAGTAACAAACTACCTGGAAGCATAAAAGCCACCAGGTGCTTTTTATAGCTGGGACTTCAGCATTCCAAAGCACAGGAGTCAGATATGCCAGCTCCTACTTTTATTTTTTTTTTCCTAAAAAGAGAAACTTTGGATTTTGAACACTGAACTCTTAGTTCAAGCAAAGAGAAAACCCAGCTTTACCTTGTATTCCCATAACACTGCTTATTATAACTATATGCCCACTCCTTCTCCTCTTCATGTCAGGCAGGATCTCCTTCAGGAGTCGAACCAGGCCAAAGAAGTTGGTGTCCATCACAGTTTTCATTTCCTCGATGGTCTGACATTCAATAGGTCCAATGAGCCCCATTCCAGCATTGCTCACTGCACAAAATGGGAGACAAAAGCAAGCAAAAACCCCCAGAAATATCAACTTGTAGTTGTTACTGGAAAGCATCTGAAAGGAAAGTGAGGATTAAGGGTTAAATAATCCAAAATAATCCCTAAAGAAAGAATTAAAAGATGTTAGTCACAAGAGCTTTCCAAACACGTTTGACATTTCCATATGTCTTTATTTTTAATTGTGCTTTTATCAAATTTAAATTATCTGCTCTTTTGTATTTTAACTAATTTATTTCTGATTAATCCTTTAAAAATATAAAGGGATTACAGGAAAATGAGTCAAGAATTACTTGTATTTTTTTATAATTCAGTATTAATAATTGGAAGCTACAGTCAATACCCAGAGGAATGAATAGAAATCTTCAAAAAGTGATGGACTAAGCCATATTTTGGTCTGGTTTTTGTTTTATTAACTTTCATGTATCTTCAAGAGGAAGTAACCCCCCCAACAAAATAAACAAACAAACCAAAACACACCATTCCATTGATTTTTATTTGCTTCCTGGATATTTATAAGTGGGGAATGATGATAGGACTGGCGTTCTGCTCTAGAAGTAGTACGTCAAATTAGAGTATAATAAATTTTGCAGAAATAGTTGTTAAGCACTGCTTTAATAATTAATCAGAAAAAAGGCAGGTCCATAATTTTCTAGTAGGTAAGATTTAATAGCTCATGGTGTAAGCATTTCCACTAAGATACTAATATTTATTTTTAGCAAAACAATATGAAAACACTTGTTGCTGAATGATTTGTAAAGTACAATTTCAATTCTCAATACAAAATTGAAATATCTTTTTTTTCTTTTTTTTTTGCATTTGTTCTCTTACTTGCTAATTCCCATGCTGTTGCTTTCTTAGTACAGACAGGTGTTCATTGTAAAAAGGGCTATGCTTCATCAATAGGATGGAAAGTCTTGCTCATGAAGGTGCCAGTTTAGGCAAAATTTCTCAGATTTATTAAAAAAAAGTATCGTTTTATCCAAGACACCTCCCTGTGATCAAGTTTCTCCTTTTTAAACAGAGAAAACAAGCTTCCCTACTTCAGGGAAGCTGGGTGAGATTTAATCCACTTATGTCTCATGAAGTCTTAAGAATCTTGAACCAAATATACTATGTAATTATTATTGCTTTGAAAATTTAAAAAATACACTAATAAAACTTCTCCGGGGTATTGGAGACAATGTTTTATAGAAATCTGGTATCTGCTCATAGCACACACATGCTGTACTTGCCTAGGACATCAATCCTTCTGTCAGGGATGCTGTTCACACAGGCTTTGATGGAGTGTTCCTCACAGACATCCAGCTGTTTAATTTCCAGGGTTTTGCCCAGCCTGGCACCTGCAGCCTCCTCCAGCGGCGCTTTCTTGGCCAGGTTCCGCATCGTGGCGTACACTGCAGCACACCAGAAACTGAGCCTTTCCTCTGGCAGTCTTACTGAGAAGTACTAAAAACCAGTGCTTTTACATCCACATCTCAAATATCAGTGATAGAAAGCAGATAAAAACTAAAAAGATTCCATTTTCAATATATTGTCACTGATTTCCCAGTCTGGTTCTGAAATTTTCAATAAATTCAAATGAAGAATTAAACATCTATACGTAATGAAGAACATGCAGTGTATAAAGATAATACTATCACCAAAATATAAAACAACAGGTATCAAATTATGCCACTAGATTGTTTTTAGGTACCCAAAACCTAACTCTGCATTCCAAATTTCCCTTTTTTCTTTAATCACCATTACAATATTTATCAGGACAACCATCATTTTATTAAAAAGTGGAAGACATACTTCCTTAGGTTGAAAAAAATAATCTGGTTTTGTAAGCTACTTCTCAAAATTGAAATTAAGTTTATTGTAGCCTAATTGCTCAAAAAGCTCTAGGTCTGCATCCAGTCAGCAGTAAAATACTGTAAGTATGAGGGACTGAATTGCCACAGATTGCTGCCTTCACCTCGCCATCCATTTTCAATCATAGCAAAGACCCTGCTTTGCAGCAACAAGACAAATGCCACCCCCTTTATTCACCTGCCTACACAGGCTTGGAATAATGAAATGTGCTTTCAGGAAAAAACTGCAAAATTAGAAAATGTTTACTTAAATTCATTGCTTTGGTCTTCAAATGGGCATGGGCCTGTATATGTACAGATCTGTATATGTACAGATTCGAGTAGTCAGAAGCAAAGCTAACCACAGCTGTGAATGTATACCCAGAGCAGCATAATACTACAGATATTTTCAGCTATTTGTTTTATACTACTGTCTTTTTTCATTGTGTGTGTGTACACTATTCAATTCCAATAGCTGTTCCATTTCAATAAAGGTACAGAAATATCAACTGCTTACAGAAAACAGTATATTTTCACTGTATTTTCATGACAGTTGAAGAGGAAAATCAACCAGAAACAAGTCACTAAACTGAATACAGCCTCCTGTTAAATCACAGAGAAAAAACCAGCACCATCTCAAATAGTATGTTCTTTATATTTATAAAAACAGATAGATTGTTACCTTTAAATCTTTTCTGTTCGTCTTTTGCCATTTTTACAGCTAATGCCAGTCCAATTCCTGAGGAGCAACCTGTAATGAGGACATTTCTTCTTGCCATTCTCTTCACTGAGTGGTTCAATTCTTCAGAGGACCAAAGACATAAATGTAACTACAGCATAATGTGACTGGCCTTTAATACTATCTCCACCTTCCCTGACTCAACAAATCTGAAAATGCACACCTGGACCTTGCATTATTAAGGGATAATCTCCAGCTAAACAAAACAGAAGCAGATGCTCCTACATGTGCTTATAATCTGCATTATCAAAACTGATTAGTACAAAATTTGATTAATCTATAAACCAAGGCGCTTGTAAACTACATGGATTTTTTAATAGAATAACCAGCTTGCACAGTACTGGCAGGAAAAGCTTTGCCACAATTACAATTGGTCTGGAGTGCTAAGTCCTCCACTCACATCCATGGAAAGCAAGGATCCCTCTGCTAAAGGTGTTCAGAATTCCTACACCTACAGCACCCTCCGGGTTCTTTTGCAACAGAGTGAGGAATGGACTTCTTCCCCGATGCCTTCCTATTGTAAGAGTCCCAATAGGCATTACAGAAAAAAACCCCAAATTGCAAAATGGGATGTGGATTCTGAAAGATACAAGTTGTTGGACAACTTCCTTTTGGCAGTGTTCCCAACCAAGAACAGGGAAAGTAAGCAAGTATGCTGCAGCAAAGAACTGACAGGAAATGTTGAACAGACCAGCTTCACTACATTCCTGCTAAGACTGAAATCTCTTTCAACACTTTGGATTCTGCAAATTGACATGTCAGAAATTTAAAAAAAATAAGAACTAGCCTGATGTCTAGGTAGTGAAGAAAACATTTTGCATATAAGCTGTAGATTAAAGAGAGGGGCATTTGGGCTGGCACTTCAGTACAATTCATCTTTGACATACAGTAACTGTAGGCATACTACATTCAGGAAGAAAATCTCTCCCTTGTTTCTGTCCTGAGTGACAGGAAAAAGAAACACATTAATAAGCAATTAGCCTTATGAGCAGCATTCAGCTAATTGCAACACCATTATACACAGTAAAATGTTTTCCAAGACTCAACAACCCCATGTAAATGCAACACACTTCAGAAGAATGAACTTAGTGTTCCAGTATTTGCATAGATGTAAATTGGTTAGTAACTCAAGAAAAGTAGGACACTACAGAAATATTTAACTGAAATTATGTTTTTAAAAAGTCCATCCTTTCCAAAAGAAATAAACTGGCTTCAACAGTATAAGTCAAATCATTAACTTCTCAGCCAAGCAACTAAACAGCAAAACATCTAAGCTAAAATATAATTATGATCCTACTTATTTGTCAGGTTTGACCCACAGTTTAACCAGATAAGTTAGTATACAGACAAAATTTTAGTGCAAATGCTATTTAGCTGATTCAGAGATTAGGCAAATTGCTTTTGCTGCTCATGCACATTTATATTTAGTGTGTGGAGGAGGAGCAAATGAGGCTTTATATAATGCTAGTTAGTGGAATTCCACTAGTGTTGTGATGCAGCTGTAATTAAAGATTGGTTATGTTTTCCACTTGAAATCCTGGTTTGCAGGGCTTATATATTCCACTGCTTTTAAAGAATCTGTCTGAAATTTGATGCATACACTTCTAGGCTGAAGGCAAAGTGATGTGCATAAGGAGTTAAAAATAAAAGTACTTTAATTTGCAATTATTGCACTGGTCAACCAATTCTAAGGTTTTCCCTTTACAGCTATGTAGAGAAAGAAATAGCTTGATTTAAAATATACAATATATTTATTTCTGTAAGTAACAGTGGGTTTTGTCACATCGTAATTTTCATAATAGCAGAATAAATAATCTGAAACTGCAGAAACACTTTAGATGAGTGTATCTGGACTTGTCAATGGTAGCAGAATGTGGCTGGTTTTGTAGAACCACGTAATGTAGAACATGTGGCAGTTGTGGAACGTGTTTACATAAAGTGAAAGAGCCAGTACTGCCCAAGGAGTTTAGCAAACTGCCACTAGCAGAGTTTCTGGAATACCTCAGATAGGTTTGTTGGATAAGATACACTTTTAATATGCAAAACACTTCACTGAGGCCTGGTATTTAAACTGAAATACATTCAATTATTTTCCTCTTCTTTACATCAAATAACTTTAGTAACTTGATTTCTGAAGTATGAATCATGTCTTAATGCACATAAATCGTGTGCATTAATCAGACAGACTGAGGCCTCAAAAGTATATTTGCAATTTCTGATGCTTATGTAAATATAAAAGTGGGGTCACTAGCCATCCATACCAATTAAATTGTGTAGTACTTTTGGAAACCTGGAAATAAATATGTTTTATAATGCATAGCTATGATGTGAATTTAATCAATGGGAATTTTTGTATGGATTTTTGTTTGATTAAAAATATCAAAAGAAACAAGCTCGAGCTTTATGGCCCTGTCCCAGAACCTCGTGCATCTTAAAGTTACTGCTTGGAGTAAAGCAATCAGGTTTTGCCAGTGTCTGTGATCAATTCAGTGTCCCAAAACATCTTACAAACAGCTCAGTTTTACTAAGATGTTGTGTCTGCAACACTGCATGCATACAAAAAAAGATAAAAATATTCCCAAACAATAATTGCTAATAAGATAGTACCATTGTGCTTTTAATTAGAAGTGAGATATTAAACAAATACACAATTTAAAAACCTCGGAAAAAGATGACAGCTGAAATTAATCCCTACAATTTAAATAAATTTTATTTTGAAGTATAAAAGATAAATTAATATGTTATTATATGAAGGCAATAATCTCAGTTGGAAAAATAAGAAGGTTGTCATCTGCTTCAGTACAAATAACTACATTCCTCATTTAGAAATACAACTTCAAAATGTCCTTTTTGAATGCACAGTTACGATGCCAGAACAGCATTCCTGGGTTGCTGCTTGTCCAATGGGCAGCAGCAGTCATTTCTTCACAGTTCCTGCCCCTGAAACAAAAGATCTGATTACCATGTCTAAATCAATTTGTGCCAAGATGTTACTTTTCAATATTAAATTTTATCTTACAAATTCAAGAAAACTAACAGCAGGTCTCAAGTCCATGGCTGCCATCTCAAATTCCGATTTATGTTATTAATGCATTTTTGTTCACTGTTCTTGTAACTGCAGTGCATTTGCTTTCTCAAAGAGCACAACTTATAAGATTTCTGATGCCATATTAAGTTCCAGCAGATAAGAAGGAAAACATTATGCAGAATATTTTTGAGAAGAAATCTTCATATGCAAATCCCTGTAAACATTTTGTAGTTTAAATGAGCACTGTCTTTTGAAATCCCTCCTTTGCATGAGGCTTAAGGTTTCATGTTGGATTACATTGTTGTTCTTAAGTTGCTAGCAGTTCAGGAAGCGTCTGTAAAAACCCCATCAACAGTATCAAGGTATCAAGGTATCAAGAGGAAAAAAGCCTATGATGTCGACTATGATACACAGCTGTAAGCTGTATATAGAAGTAAATGCAGCCAAACACAGCATGTTTGAGGTTAGGGGTTTTTTGGTTAGTTTCTAGAGCTTTACTACTCCTACCCCTCCTTTTAAAAACAAAATGTATATATTCTGGATCTAATTATTCAACTGTTCATTTACAGAAAATCCCAGAGGTTTAGGTGTCTTTAGTGTATGATACACAGCAGCCATGTCTACATTGGCTAGTGCTGGAGCACAAGAAGAGACTCTGTCAGCCCCTAGTATTTCACATCATATCATACCAAGGTTCCTGTTAATTATAAACAGAGGTTATGTTTGCTCTCTGTTTATCTATCCATGCTTAGCTAGGTGCTTATTCTTTATGAGGCTATACATTCTGTACAGAAATACTTGTAAGTAGCATATAAGCAGCTTACAGCTAATGAATGAGTTACAGTAATTCCTAATTTCTTTTATGCTATGCACGATTTTTCAAAAGCGTAGTAAAATCACTTTTTAAAAAAGTCAGTCATTGCTAGCACTGATTTTTTCTTACTTTACTTGTCATTTTAATACAATTTTACTTCTCATTTCAGAAGGAACTATGGTCACAAAAAATTAGTTTGCTATAAGTCCAATCTGCCTTTTTTTTTTTTAAATAAAGAAAATTACTTCAATTGCCCCAAAAATGGAAAAGCCATTCTTAATGTTCAGCAAGGTATTTTCAGTTCCTTTATTTGGAATATTTACAACTTCTAAGGGTAGCCGAGTGCTGTGTTGTTACAAAATCTTTACTGCAGATTGAAGCAGAGTAAGAACAAAGCATGATTCAACTGAAAACTCTGTGGCCTGGTTATTTTATGAGTCCCAAAGGGACAGAGTGGACCAGAACACAAATCAACCCTCCTAGCAATTCCTTCCCTGAACTAATATATTTTTTGTCATAAGCAAGGAAGGCAATGTATTAAGAAGAAAAAGAATGAGACAGACTGTACCCCTGGGCAAGATACACACACTGCCTCTCCACCCCTTTGCCCTAGATAGATTAGGCAATTTATTTTTTAGAACTAGGACAGAAAATTTCTGTGGGAAAGCTGGTCAATCAGTCTGCAATGTGTTACTAATGGAGAAAGGGCTTTCTTACATTATGTTAATATACTCAATTTTTAAACAAAGAAGGAACCATATAATATTCTAAGTGGAGCCAGAAGCCCTCTGCAACATATTTCATGTTTTATACAGAATGCTTCCAAAATCCAGTGTTTTTTTATCTACTTCACTACAAGGAAAATAAAATTTCATTTCCTTGTCCCAAGCCTTGGAAGGAACATGACCAGAGTGGGTTTATTTTCAAAGCTTTTCTTATATCATTCTTAGGCCTCTTCCTACCTGGTATTCCTTAGCAAAAACAAGACAGTTTGTCTGGAAAGAAAGATTCTAGTCAGCAATTGTACAGGGGCTAGCTAGGAAATACTTTCTTTCAGAATCATCCCTTAGGAAAAGCTGGAAATTGTTAATTATATGTGTGAAAGGTAGCAGCAGTCACTGTCCTGTTCTTGAGGTTATTGATGAATAACCCAACAGAATTCAAGATGCAAAAGCTGAACTTGCTTTAATTTGCAGTGAAACAACTTCATATTCAGCTGTGACACAGCCAAGCCCTCATGATCTGGAATATAGACCAAATGTCTTTGGTGTTCACACAGAAATGAGGCTTCTCTGATATCTCACCCCAGGGCAAACAAACACATAAATGCAGCATAACCAAAGTGGCAGAGGCCACCTTGGCTTTGGTGTGTAGCTGCAGCTTGGAATTGTCCTTGACTGAACTTATTTCTGCAAGAAAGCCTGCTTATCTCAGATGCCATTTGTACTTGTAGAGACTGATTCATGCACCAGACAAAAGATCTGTATAATTCACAGTGTTGGCTGTCTTCTTGAGTGCCTCCACACGCTCCCATTCACTGTGCCAAAAAATTCTCACTTCTCGTTCCTCCAAGCATGCTAGAGCTCACTCAGTGGTCTCTGATGCAATAATTTGCACCAGATAGGTCCCTAAGTCATAAGAAGCTCTCATCACACAGCATATTGCTTTGTTTCTTTTCAAGGAAGACCATATCATCCATAGCCAGAAAGTCAGGTCCCTGAAGATAATCAGTAATCAAATTTCTCCACAGAAAACAGACAATTAAGAGCGTGGCATTAAATTTGTAATTTTAAAATAATTAAACTAGTTTCACTTTAGGGGATTAAGATTCAGCAAACACCAGGATATAAAATATAATGATTCTGGGAGAAGAATTGACACTTACACTAAGGAGACACCATATAATTTCTTTTAGGCAGCATAGTAACGGCAGTAAAAATTGATAATTTGTTGTGCATCCAGGTATGTTTACCTTTCCAAGAGCTTCTAGGCTATGTTGTTTTCTTTCATTATTTTTTTCTTCAGCTGATTTATTTCCTGATCTCTCTGGAGCAATTCAAACTCTTTTTCACGAAGCTTATCTTTAGAATGCTGGAGTTTCTTCTCTAAGCTCACAATCTGAACAGAAAATGCAATTAAATCAGAACCAATATTTTACCAAAGTCAGAACAATTTTATTAAAAGAACCCCTGAACACACAAACTAAACCAAACTCACAAATATTGTCAGTATTAACCCTGACTTTGGATTCCTCTGTCAATTTTTTTTATTTTGTCTACATTTGCCTTTACTAAAAGAGCAGTTTGAGAGTGGTATCATATCAAGTGAAAAATAGGTTTTTGTTTTTGCACTGTTATAGCCTTGCAAAATTTATAGTTTTAAAAACATCTATTTTTAGTGGTACATTCCTTCCCTCTCACTGCAATAAAAAAGTTTTTATCTTCTAGATTAAATCTGGCTAGCTATTGTGTCCCAGGACCAGACTTTCTCATAGAATTAGCTGCCCTTTGTTAGACAAACTGTTTTTGATTGTAAGAATTACCTGTTTGTTGCATTCCTTAATTTCCAACTCTGACTTCTCTAAATTGCACTGTAATTGAATTATTTGTTGCTCCATTTCTCCCTTATGCTCACGAACTGTCATATCCAATTGTGTAATCTAGAGGTAAAAAGGAAGAAAAGGAAATATTTTATTTTGAACTAATATGCAGATTTTAAGAAGCCATATTACAAACTATGAGAGCAAAGTGAATGAATTAATCCTTTGTAGCTTCAAGAGTATTCTCTTGAGTAGTCAATATAAAGCTACACCCTAGATATTTCATTTAAATAGTGGCCAAATGCAAAAAGAAAAGGGAAAAATTGGGAAAAGTCCATGACTGAATATGTTAGGTCCTCATATACACACAATGCAAATCCAGTTCTCCTTTTCAAAGAAATATGTGTAGTTTATTACACTACTCCACCTTGTTAGGAAGCGCCAGATTTTGCCAAACCAAAAAATTTCAATTCATCAAATGCTTTGATGACTTCCTGGGGCAGTTCACAGGGTACAGTGGCAAAAAACCAAACCTAGCAGGCTTTTTATAAGTTATCTAGTATTATAACAGGAATATAAAAAATTCTCTGACCTGAGCTACTCTTTGTTTCAGTTCCCAATTCCTTTCTTTCAGTGCTTGGTCCATGTCAAAGAGTTCCTGCTTTTTGTCTTCAATTTCATCCTTGCAATACCTGAAATTCTCATACTTTTAAATGCTTAATGCACATTCAGTTGCTTAGCTTCAAATATCCAGCTTGAAAATAATGAGATCTATTACTTACTTAAAGCATATTACCCTAAAGGTGAAATGTTTACAAGGAAACAAATCCAAATAGAATAATTCTGTTAAATATATTCCAAATGAGGAATTCCTAATAACTTCATTATTCAAGTTATTTAATCGGCTATATCAGGTTTCTTTTAAAAAGAAAGTATCATTAATTTGTGGTCAAAAAGGAAACTGGACAATTTGACTATTTTTATGATTTTTATGATTACTTTACAGCTTTAGGATTCAGAAAATTATTTCAGCAGATTTTAAAACAGAATTCCCTAAAAAGAATTCAGCACCCTTTTTAGAAATTAAAAATGAACTGAGGATCTCAAGTATCAAGTTATCTGATGGCCACAAACCACCTAAAAATTACAGAGAGCTGCTAGGAGTATTAAAAAACCTCATCCAAACTACTTATTATTCTTAAGGAATAACCAACATAACTAAATTTTCACGGTGGAAAAGACACCAGCTCACCTGAGCTCAGTTGTTAACTCCATGATAGCAATGTTCTTCTCCTCCAGAGAGGACTGTGCCTTCTGCAATGCATCTTGCAACTCCTGAAGCTGTGTTAAAGTGATCTTTAATTCTCCACAGGCATTCTGCAATGCAGATTCCAGTTCTGCTATTTTCTGTAAGGCTTTCCTGTGACAAGTCTCAGTTTGAAGCAGCTTATCTTCGAAATCATTCACTATTTTACATCAACACCACAAAAAAGAATGTTTAATCATCACTATATCAGGGTCTTCATGCAACACCACTTCCTAGCAGCACTTGTGGTCATTTTCAGTATCACTATTTTTTATGACAATCTAGAAAAACAGTAACTACTTATACAGAAAAAACGAGTATGGTACCTAAGTATTTGCTAGTTTTATTCAGTTCATAATCAACAATTGACCTGAAATATAAGGATATATCTAAAACATCTGGCCAAGGAGACAGTACAGAGACAGTATAGTAATTGAATATGTAGTGCTAGGAAAAGTGCAAGCAGAATTGCTGGTATTTCTCCGGCTTAAAACAATGGTACAATTAAACTAAATGGAAAAAGATGGATTCAGAAATTTTGTTATTTCCACAGACTTGTGGGGTTTTCTGTTTGTTTCAAAGAGCTGCATTTTTTGAATAGCATATGCCTTTATGAAAGCAAAGTGTCTCATTTGACTATTACATTAAGAATCTGCATTACCAATTGACAGGGAAACTACTTATTCTTTTCACCTGGGGTGAAGGTCTGTACCACAAGTGAGAATTTGCAAAAGTATGTGAAAAACATTTGTGATTTTTTTGAGGTTGTGGGGGTGTTGTTCACTTGGGTTTGGTTTTGTTTGGGTTTAAAAACATTATCATGTTTTGACTCTCATGGACTTCATTATGAAAGGGGGAGAGGAAAAATGTCTAATAGATACAGAGGAATAGTTTAATGAAAGGAAGCCTGAGAAACAAAATAGCCAAATTACCCTCCTTTGCCTTTTTATTGAGCTCTGATCTTGCTTCTTCCAGAGCGATATCCAACTGATTTATCTGCAGTGCTTTGTTTGCACCATCTTGTTTTAATTGCACTACCTCTTTTTCCATGCCAGTAAGTTCGTTCTTGCACTGATCCATCTCCAATTTAATCTGTCTAATAGAAGCAACCAGAACAAAATGAACCATGGGATAACAACAGCAACACACTCTAAGACAAGTGTTTGCGAATAAAATAGAAATAAAAGTCATGTTAAGTAGGCTTTTCTTGTAATCAAAACTATATTCTTTAAGACTAGCAAGCTCCTGTAGAATGTACTATCTACAGTTACAAGCAAGCTGATACAGTTCTGATTTGAACTGCTTTATGAAGTGCTATCTTAAGGCTATAAGGGTTGCCAGGACACGGAAAACTGTTCCAGAAAGTCATGCCTCTGCTAGTCAGAGGCTTCCCTTCTGATTTCCAGTCTGTGCTCACAGAGAGGCTGGAGTGAAAGCACACAGCTGATCAGCATTTCAGACAGTGGGTGCTCTGATCCATATGCCAATGTGCAGAGTGCACCTCTGCTTCTACCAAACCTACCTGATTGTACAGTGAAGGTCATCCACCTTCTGTCTGTTTAAATCTGCTTCCTGAGCAGCTAGGCACAGTTTCTCCTCCACCTTTCTCAACTCATCCTCTGCACATGCTCTCTGCTTCTGAAGCTCTTTTTCCAAATGGGATACCTATTTAAAATGGCATTTAAGGAGTACTTTCAAATTGCATAACAAAGAAATACACATTCTTGTCTTGCAATTCACATAGGGAGAGTTTTTACACAACAGATTGCTTTATAGTCTGTATGTAATTTAAAACTAAAACTCTGCATATTTGAAAGACAAATAGTTTTTAGTAAATCCAAGATGCAACCTTCTGAATTTAAAGACACCTCTCCTTAACTGCAGTATAGGGCTTGATTTTCCAAGTACCTATCCACTCTAATGCTAACTAGAATTTTTCGTAGCTCAGAACCTGGATTAAGATAAAACAAGCTACTAAACACTTCATTTTAGATTTATCTGGATAATAATTATCAACTCAGTTATCAAAGAAATATTCAGATTTTAGAGGTATTATGAAAACATATACAAGACATTTAATTTTCTTTATATATGTAGACACTTCTCACCATACAGTACCTGTTTTTCAAGTTTAATTTGATTATCTTCCAGCTCCCCATTTCTAATAGTTTCTTGCTGCAACATTTGCTGCTGATGATGCAAAGTTTGTTGCAGGAGAATATTTTGTTCACTCATGTCCTGGATATTCTGATCTTTTATTTTTATTTCTTTCTGTAAATAATGAAGCTGAAAAGACATTTATTTTCCATTACAATAAAACAGTTTTATTTGCAGTTGTGTCAGCTATTCTCTCTTAATGAACACAGAATCACACTTGTGATTCAATAAAACTTTTGGGTCTGAATTTAGTTTAATTACAGTTTCGACAGGACACAACAGACCTCGTATTTCATCGAGTTATGCTCTATAAAGTGAGGAAAGTAGTAACTTCTCAGTCAGTCCCAGGTATTGAATCTTGCTTTCTAAATATAATTTGTCAGTATTTTAAAAACATACATAGCAGATTTTTAGTTAGAACTACTTTTCTTTCTGCCAGTCTTCTTTATTTCTCAGAAAGTCCTTGTTTTCCCCTTGAGATTTTGTTATCAGTCCTCCCCTCTATTTCTTTTTGCTTGTATGACAATAGTAAGTCCAATTAAAAAAAAAAAAGGAATTTTGAGTGCCTAACTCGTTTTATGTTGAATAGTTTGGTTTCTCAGTGGTGAATGCCAGAGGGAACTGTTCTGGGAAACAAACAAACGAAAAAAAAAAGGGAGTGTTCTTAAAAAAAAATCAGAAAGAAATCACTAACTGCTCACTCCAAGGAGAAATAGTGACTGGAACTTATTCATGAAAATAGTGGTCACAATTACAAAGCCTCATTTGCTACACTTGTTGTTTCACACAGCATCCATCCCTTCATATGCAGTATAAGAACAACAGGGTTTAGGGCTTAGGAAGCAACAGAAAATATCACAGGCTTATGTGTGACACAGACCACACAGCTTCCATCAAGCTGATCCTGCACAGGGTCCAGCAATCTCCACTTGCCTAAAGCCTCTCTCAGCAGGTAGGCCAGCACTGACATGATCAGCCTGCTATATAATTAGTTCACCCACAAATAAAAATTCATTCTCATATTTAAAGTTAACTCTTCATTGCTTTCAAGTAGTAGTGTAAAGTATGTTAAAACTCAGGGTCTAGAAGTAAACTTTTTTTTATGCCCAAGACTTCTTTCCCATTAAGACAGTTGAAAAACAGATTAATTTTGTGCACTTAAATTTATGTTGCAATAGTGCTCTCTCCATGTTTTCAAAGATAATGCTTTGCTTCACATTATTCTGATTTTGTTAGTTCTTTCAACAATTCATTTATCTTAATGCTTCTTTTCCCTTAACTTACCCTCACAAAATGTACCATTTTTTCCCAGCTTACTTCCCATTCACAGGTCCTGTTACAAATTTTGGCTGTCATTTCAATAACTTCTAGATTAAATCAATCATAACAAGTGTTCTCTGCAATACACAAGGGTTGTAAAACAACCTGTTACCTCTTCAGACCTTTCTTTCAGCTGATTTTCAAACATCTCCTTGTTTTCTTGTGACTGGCTCAAATACAGTGCAACTTCTTCCTTACATACATTTAGTGCTGACTCAAGTTGTTGTACCTGAGTGAATGCAATAGATTATTTAACACTGCATGGCATGGTTTGAATTAACTGCTCTAAAAATTGTATGAAAAGAAAGCTTTGTGTAAAACATCAGAAAAGCTACACTTTTATCATAAGAGTATTAAAACAGTCATGGAAGGTTATAGTAAACTTTAAAACTGAAGTAGTCTTCAGAAATTAAAATTATTTGTGAAATTCAAAATTATAATACTTTAGACTGCATGATTTCCCTTTCTGCACTGGGAGACAGTGCCTGAGTTTCACCTAATGGGAGAGGAAGAGCTTTGAGCAGTGTCAGCACTGTCAATCTATTTTACACTTTTAATGTTCATTTGGGTTTGAGTAATCTCTAACAAATACCTTATAACCTTGAACTGCTAAAAATCATAACAAACAAACCCCCAAAGATCCCAGGAATAGTAATGAAGCTTTCCTTAACCATTTGGTTTCAATGCTGGGATTTCTCCTCGATGAGAATTGTGCTGAATTTAGCTGCAGAATGTCTAATTCTTTCAATTTTGCAATCTGGCTGACAGTTTTCTAAACCTTATTGGACTTTGTATCTCTGTCCCCAGCTGATTCAAGAGCTTTTTGAAGAGAAATTACTATGTGTCTTAATTTTAAGTCTCTAGAAAACATCTCAAATACTGCAAAGCCACTTGGATAGAAAATTTAGTCCAACACGAGCTCAGAAAGAGCATGAAAACAGCAAAGCCCCCAATATCTTCTCCCACTGATATCCTGAAGATTTAATACTTTGAAACCTGACTGTGGTAAATCTGCACATGGCACTGGTTTATTAAAATCCTGTTACAAAGGCTGCATGGAAAATGTTTATCAGGCAAACAATAGGAAGAGCTAGAGATGGCTAAAAACATGACCAATATCATAGTATCATATGAATCTAAAATGCATGCCACATGTAGACCTAAAGCATATATAACATTAGCTCTATGAGACAGTGTTGGATTTTAAGAGTACAATCAGCACAAGTTTGCCCTATTTGTAACTACAGTAATTGCATTAAGCAATTATGGCATTGCATAATCTCTTACTGTAGGTTTCATCACAGTTTTAATTAAAAAAAAAGAAAACTAAATGAAACAACAGATAAAAAATAAATACTTCAGATAAATGACTTCTGGAATATTTACTTAAGACAAATTTATAGAAAACAGTTTTTCTATAAAAGGTAAAAGTAAATACACTGTTACTGCAAACTTTAAAACTTTAAAACATCATAAAACTCTTTATTACTTGAACATTACAGAGAGCTTACTAACTTTGATTTTTTCTTCTGTTAACTGACTTTCCAGCATCTTCAATCCTTGATCTTTCTTGACATTTTGATTTTCCATTTCCTGTTTTTACAGATATTTTTATTCAAGAGAACCAAATATAAATATTACATAACATTAATCTAATGTTATAGAATTATAAGCAATATAATAAAAAATCAGAATTAGGAAAAAAATGCAGATCAGTTTATCTAAAACAATTGTTTGTATAATGTGTTTGTGCACATGATACTCTAAAGTGAATTTGGCTGCTGAGAGATGTCTCTTCATATTCTGCAGCAGCAGGCATTATTAAAAGGAATAAAACATTATCATACTAGAACATTATTGGTTTTCCACCTAGTGCAGGATTGATGCAATCATTCTTTATCCAGATGTCTTTTCTTTCATTAGAGAAAGAAGCCCAAGGGGCAATCCAGAGGCATAAAGAGAATGCTAAGACAGAAAATACTGAAAGGTCATTAAAATTTGTACAATATATAGTACTAGTAGCAGTAACTGGTGACTACAGCAGATTCAGCCAGTTATACTCAAACAAGAATTAAGAAGCAAAACCATAAACATCTTTAATTTCCCACAATTTTTCTATGTATTTATGAATATGCTTTTCATTCTTTTTAGTCACTTGTTTGATTTGCATTTAAAGAAAGTCAAAAGCCAACCTTACCTCTCTGTTTCCTATTAGAAGCCCATCCAATGATTCAATGTGATGCTGTTTATGTATAACCTCTTGTTGTAAAATAGATATTATTTTCTCCTGTTCAATGAATTGTTGATGTTTCTTCTCCAGCTGTGTCCGAAGCTGTCCATAAATAAATCGTAATTTATTATTTTAATAAGAATTTGTTAATCTAAATACGTGATTCAGTTCTATTCACCCATCATTTTAATAATAAAAATTAAATACCTTACTGCCATCAGCAGTATTGCACAGTCTTAAAATTATCAAGAGATCTCAAGCACTTAATATCTTAAATCCAAAGGCGAATGAGGGCAGAGAGAGTGTAATTGTCACCAGCCAAGAAAGTAAGTCATGCATACATTCTTTTCTAAAAGATGAGAAGCTTTTAAACAGCCAGAAATAATCACAGTTATATTTCTAATCACATGGAGAAACAGGCTTCTTCTCTAGAGACTGAAAAACCCCCAGCAGTTCTCCCTGAACACAGATGCCCATAAGGCTCAGATTGGCAGAGGTTCAGCAAACAAGAACAATTTTAGAAGCTGTCGTGCTTTAAACCCAGTAGGCACTCAAGTTTTACTTTTCTTTCTGTGTGTTTGGAGTAAAGAACAGTACTCTTCCTAAGTCCTTGTTTTCTTCAGTTGAGCAGGATATGAATATTTCAGAGGGAAAGTTGTATAGCTGGTTTAAAATGAGGGAATGTAGGGAGAAGAAAGAGCTTTTTAGCATAACTTTTTAAATGGATGTGTCTTGAAATTACAAGACAAATTAATACAGGAAAAAGTTACTGAGTGTAACACTCATACATACTACCACACAATAAGGGTCTTACTAGGGCAATCTGTTTCTCCATTTCTTTTTGCTGTTCCAGGTGAAGCAACTTTTCATTTTCAAAAGCAGAAATTATTTTCTCATGTTCTTCGCTGATAGTTGTTTCCAGCTCATGAATGTGTCTGTCTTTTCCCTGGGAAGTTGCAACAATAACAGGACTTAATAAAAACGTTTAGCTGTGATATTAAACAGTTTTATTTGACCATCTGGTTTCTAGATTTCATAAAGGAACAACAAACAAAATTCTGAAGTTACACAGAGCCTGTGTCATCTCAAAGGGTGTCACACCTATACCACAGGTATAGAACGTCAGTAAATGCAGCCACTACAGAGACAAGGTGTCTGCCAGGATGGATTATAGCACAGACAGCTCCTGACAAAGACAGAAATTCTGTGTCCATATGGATAGATGGAATCTTTAAAATACCATTTGGAAGACTTTTTTATTTACAAAGCTACATGAATTTCACTGAAACAAATGGCAATTCAACGGGGCCAGACCTTCCAAGGAAAACATAACATGTTCATTAATAACTTACCACATTCAAGGGCAGGGAAAAAAGGATGTTTTATTTCAAACAGGATTCTGGTTTTAAAACTTGTGTCCCTAAAATTTGCACCAATTATTTACCAAATCTGAAAGTCCACACATTTTGAATAAAGGGAATACTACTGTCAAGTTAAACTTTTATGTCTTCTTAAATGGTTTCTCACTGAGAACATTTTACCCTAAGTTTCTGTTCCAACTCAGCATTTCTTTCTGCAGCAGTGGAATAAGCAGTAGTCTTTTCTTCTAACTGTTTCTCAAGTGCAGAAAGCTGAGAAGATTTCTTTCTTACCTGAAATTAAATATCACACAAAACAGCATGTAGACAACTGTTTCAGTTTTATTCAAATATGTGTATCCACTTTCTTACCACCAATTCCACTTTAGCTACTGCTATAGTATATTTAATAAATTGGTTGATTTTGAACTATTATATTTTATTACTTACAGAGAAAGATTCAGGACAATTTACCTACAATTTAGCCAATTAATTATCAGTGAAATAGCTTTACATATTTATAACATTTACATTCATAACTGCAAAGCCCATTATGCTGAACTCTATAAACACATTAGCACGAGAATGGAAACATTAGCAATTTAATTTATTCACCTGGAGAAAAGCTGAAGCTTAAATTTTTTCTTTTGTGACTCTATGGTAATGATGTTCATCTCTGGCAACTACAGTAACATTTAATGAGGAAAAATACAACTGTTCCTTCAGCCTGTTTCCTGGGATTACCCATTAATTCAACCACACCAAAGCAACAAGACTGTGAATATTTTCCACATAACAAATCAAATTGTAGCAGAACTGCACCAGCTTTAAAACAGTATTTCTGACAATTAACAAATTAAGGCTGCTAAGTCCTCCTGCTTGCTGAAAAGTTTAGTTTGAATTTTTCTCAAATTAATCAGATTTTAAAATTATTATGGCAATTGTAATTTTTTCATAACTATTGTCTTCACTATCTTTGATTACTGAACTGAAGAAAAAGCGGCATATTCTTTTCAGTGCTATTAAAAACTTACTTCTCTCTCTAAGCTATTAGTTTTTGAAGCCTTCTTCAATAGGTCTTCCTGTATGATTTGAAATTGACTGGTTCTCTGAGCCATGCTGGTCCTCAAGGCAGAATTCTCATCATCTGCTTTTATCAGTTTAGTGCGTAGCCCTTCTATCTCTTTCTGGAATTTCTGTCTCACCTTTTCAAATTGTTTGCTTATAAGTTCCAACTGTTGACATTTTCTCCTCTCTCGAAGTAGAAAAAATAAATTTAAGATTAATTTATAAAAGAACATGCAAATCCATAATGTAACTGAAAGCAGTGACTCATGGAAACACACAAAAACCCCAACAAAACCCCCAGAAACAAACAGAATAAAGACAGCATAACCACATAGGTGCCCTGATGTAATTTCATGGAGCAGTCCTAACAGTAATGACAGAAGCAATCAGAGAAACACTGTGACAGCAGGATGCAGAGAAAAGAGTCAACAAAAATACAGAGACTTTAGAACAACCTGCTAAAGAAAAAGAATATCGTTCCATTTGAGCACAACTCCTAGCTCAGCTATTGCTGAACAAGTAACTTAAGCAGCAAAAGAAAGAAATATATTGTGTCTGAAGAACATGACAGTTTCCAAGGTGGCACAACATCCCCTGTTCAACCAAAGCACACCTGCTGTAAAACCAGCTTGAACCCTTACAGAACATTTCTGTACTGTGGATTACTTAGACAGAACTGCAGAGCTATTTCAGCAAACTTGCCTCCTGGACTTCTGATCAATTTGACAGGCTCTGTTTCCAGATCACATAACCTGCTGTTTTCTTGTCCTTCATTACCATTAGAAAGATGCTCAGCTCCAGTAGGTAAGTTTTCACTTGGCTTTTGAATTTCTGCTTCTTTCATTGCCAGTGTAATGCTATTATAAAGGAAGAGACAGCTATTTAACATTATTTCTATATGCTACTAGTTCTAATAGCACCTTATTATCTGCCTATTCTTGCTGTAGGTCAGTAACCAGAAAGTTGTACCTTAGGTCTGCAATCAAAGGTTTACTTGATTCACCACAGGATTCAGAGGGGGCTTCTTTTGTGGAACTCAATAGCTGGTGTTTGAAATGGTGCCATTTAAACTAAAAGTTAACAGAAAACAAAGGTCAATGAAAAATCAACCTTTTATTGCTTCACAGCATCCTTAATTCACGTGTTATACTGGCATATAAATTTTAAGACAGATATACCAGGATATTAAAAGTTTGATAACTCAGTCCTTAAAATTATTCAAAACGTAATTCACTGTTAAGACTATATCAGTTACTCTACCTCTTCAGATGTACTTAAAGACAACTGAGAAATAATGGTCTCTAGTATGTTGAGCTCCTTCCTTGAATCCTGTATTTCCTGACAACATAATTTCAAGTGGTTATGTTGCTGTGCAGTAAGTGCTCTCAGCTCTTCATTTTCACTTATTAGATCATTTTTCTCTTCAAGTACTATTTCTTTTTCAGCAAGTTCATTCTCAAGCTTGATGATCTTCTGATGAGACTGACTCAGCATCGATGTCATTTCAGTATTCTTTGCCTCTAGAGCTTTAATTTCTTGTTTTGTGTTGTGATTCTCTTCATTTAATCGTCTAAAAAGACATTTATAAGATTCTCATTACTAGAAGCAGAGATTACTAAGGAGATTCAAGCTAAGGGTGTTCATACACTGCCCACTCTTGCCAAAATGGACTAAAGAACAACAATTAGGAATGTGAGTGTGGACAAAGCATGTAAATTGAATAACCCCAAAATGTCTGTGCAAGTGTTTGTCCAAACAAAGACAATCAGCTGATGGTTGTCTTCCCCTCATTAAAGCAATGAGGGAATTACCTCATTGAACTTCTGAAAAAAAGAGGGCTTCAGCTTGAAGTGAGACATACAAGAAACATAAAAACGTGTAACAGCTGGAGTTGGGACAGAGAGCAGTCAAAACCAGGTTTGACTGTTGCATCAGCTGCAGTCAGCAGCACAGCCTGCCCTGAGGCTGGAGTGCAGCCCAGAGCACCCCTCGTTCCCTGGGCCTGACAAGGGGGTGTGCAACAGGCAGGGAGCCAGAGCTGGCAGTGCCAGGCAGCCACAGGAGCAGCCCAGGGCACAGCACAGGGCACAGCAAAGCAGAGCAGCCCAGGGAACCAGTGCCCCACAAGGCTTGGGGGGCAGCACGTAGGATTAAAAGGTTTAAAAACCAGTTACAGAAAATAAGTAGAAATGCATTGGTTTGAACTACATGAATTGAGCAGAACATTCACAGTGTCAATTGCAATTTCTTGTAAAGTAACTGTGCAGAGAATTTTTTAAAAGCCTTTGTGTTACCTTAGTTGCTCTTCTAGGAGGTCTAGATCCTTTCTGTAGCTGATACACTTTTCATTCAACTTCTCTTTTTCTTTTTCACTATTAATTAAACGTTCTCCCAAGACTTCTTCTTCAGCTTTAGCCTTAAAAAGCAAATTTTTTTCATTACTGTACAGCAATAAACTAAGCTTCCATGGTCAAGAGGCTATTTTTAAAAGAACATTATGAATACTATGGTCTTTCTGGTCAGTCAGTAGATAATAGTATTGCTCACCATTGTGAAGAGAAGGAGAGAGACAAAGAAGTTTTCTTTTTCTGCCGTTTAGGAAAAAATTAACTTAATATTTTAGGGCACATTTGTGGTTGGCAACCTTGTTCCACAAGGAAAGAAGTCTAACAAAAAAAATCTCAGTAAGAGCCAACTGTATTTTCTCCTCCCACAGGGCAAGAATAATTAACAATTCTGACTGTTGCAACTGTGGGAGATGATCATCTTAGGTTTTCTTCAACACATGTGTCACTGAACAGCTTATACATATGGAGGAAAAAGAGTTTTTGAAAGCATCTTGTATTTTTAAAATGTAAAATTCCCAGCTGGCAAGCAGGAGACATAAGAAACAGCAGCAGTATTAGGATGCTCCAAAGATACAGACTGTGCAAAGACAGTGTAAATGATATAACTGAATTTATCACCACAAACAGTTGCTTACCCTGTCCCAGCTCTTTTAGGACTTTGCCATCAACAAGTGGAAACAAGTGACTCACTGATGGACCTGTTGCTATTCCCTGCCTGGCCTATTGGAATAAACATCTTAACACCATGGCAAATACAAGTGAAGAAAAAACTCTCACCTTTTCTAATTTTTCACTTATTTCTGCTTTATACTTTGTGAAAGCTCTTGTCAGCTCCTCCACATTCAACAAAGCTTCATTTCTTTGCTGCTGTGCTCTGCCAAGCAAAACGTGCAAACCAATTTTAAAAACCTCAAACTCCAGCCATTAATGTAACTATCTTCTCCAGTTACTAAAAAATTACTACAGTAATTGCTCCAGGTACTACCAGCTCATTTCAAGATTTTAAATGTGCCCATTTAAATAATCAGTACCTTCCCACAGTATTTTCCCTCTTTTTTTTTAATAGCATCCTTAAAACACAAAAGTAATTTGATTCCACAAAGCAAGCCAATGGAAATAAACATTATAAATCTATTATTCTATGCTCCATTTATTAAAATTAGTTAATTACCTCTTTCCTTGCTTGCTTTGTTCAATTAACTCAATTTTCAGATTTTTATAGCCCTTTTGATATCTTTGCAACATGTGTTCTCTTTCCATTGCTGTTTTCTGATTTTGATCTAGTCTATCTTCTGCATCTCTAGCAAATAAACAAAGCACAATAAAAAAATAAATTTTGTACAGAAAATAGATTTCTGTTGTTCTTTAGTGGGCACAATGTTCCAGAAGTACTAGACAAACATGCTCTAACTCTCAAAACTAAGTTAGGAACCCCCATAGTCTCCAGACTCCCCAGGAGTATGTCTGCAGTCTGGAGTGGTGTCTAAGACTTGTCAATAGGCACCAGGTGTCACAACTGCCAGGCACCCAGAGAGATGACTTGGTGTCATGAGCTCTGATCATAGGAATCATATTTTCTCTGCCAAGACGTGTGACTGGGAAAGAAAACCAAAATATAAATTTAACTTAAGTATTTTCACTTTTTTTTAATGTCTTCCTGACACCTCTGAACAGCATTTACGTCAGCATTATTTGGCCATTTGCCCTGATTAATGTATTCATGGAGAAAGAATCCTTTATGTTACAAAGAACACAGTTGTGTTTAGAAATATGTGTGCTTGTTACAAGAGAATATATGTGCTCATGTAGCAAACAATCACCCTATCCAGTTGTAAGGGCACATTGTTATTCAGCCCACATTACAAACTCGTTTCTTTTACCAGTCTTTATTATTTTTTCTTGAAGTACATTCAGCACAAACTAAACCACCTCCCTCCTCCTATAAATAGCTCTGAAATGAAAATTTCAGACCCCAGATTACACGACCCACCCAGTACCAGAAATTATGTCATCCCTAAAAAGAGATTGGACTAGCAGGAAGACAACAATAAAGTATTGATTTAAAAGTACACATTACTTCAGAATTTTATCTTGAGCTGAAACTTCTGCTTCCAAATTTACAATCTGTTCTTTCAACTTCGGAATGCTGAATAAATGTGTAGCTAAAGCAGCCTCAAGATAAGAAATCTGAAATACAAACGTATTTGGAGTTTCACTAATATTTACATATAACATTAACATGCATTAACATTTACAGATGAGAAACAAAAGAACAATCTGCTTAGTGAATGACAGTGCTCTTAACCCTACTGTAAACTATGTTTGCTCATCTACACCACCTTAACTCCTATTTTCTGCTTATTTAAAATTCCTTCCAGTTCCAGTGTGACATTCTGTCTAGCAAAATTATTTCTTTATTGGTTGATCTTGTCTCTCACTTCCCCAGAAGATTATATCCAACTATTTCTTCTTTCAGTGCCAGGCAATAAGTAGATAAACAAAAATTTTGTTTATCTACTTATTTGTACTGTTTTGAAGATAACATTTCTCAAAAAAACCCCACTAAGCATAGCTATGTTTTATTAATATTATATATAAACCAAATAAAAGAACATAATTGTCCTGAAACAAACCTGTACAGACAAATGTACACTGAATCAGTAATGATTTATTAGATACAATATTCCCTTCTAACTAATTTTTACTTTTTTCAAAATAGCAATATTAATCCAACCTGAGATGAACTGTTTTCATTTCCAGATAAATGACAAGTGTGCCATTATTATTCCTATCAATGTCTCGGACACGTGAATGTACAGTACTAAATGCATTACTGAACTATTTTCTTTCATAGTGTATTTTTCATTCTATGGCTGTTTTTAGACTAAACTTAGGGACATAAGTAGATAGAATTCAGAATTAATATAGTTGTTTTGCCCATGGAGAAATAGATTACAAACTATGCTGTCCAAGATTAATATTGATTATTAAATCTATACTCAATATTAAACTTATGCAGATTAAGATAAGACAAAACCCAGCACATTTTGCTTGGAATTCTAAACTCAAAAGTCACGGTCACTGGGTGTCTTGGGGTTTGTGTTTCTCTTTGATGAATATGCTAAAGATACATACTTTTGTTTTTGACTGCATCAATTCAAGGTTCATTGTTTCCACTCTGGTCTTCAGGTGGTGGTTCTGAGAAATCAAAGATGCATTTTGGTCATGAAGGGCATCCAACTTCTCCTGAAGATGTTCATTTTCTTCCACAGTTTTATCCAAAGTCATGGACACTGAGTAAAACTAGACATAAAAATACGTTTGTTTATATATATATACATACACTTACATAAAAATACATCATAGAATCAAAAACAGTTTGGGTTGAAAGGGAACTTTAAAGGTCATTTACCCCAACCACCTTGCAATGAGCAAGGACAACCTGAAGCAGATCAACTTGCTCAGAGCCCTGACCAACCTGACCTTGAAGGTTTCCTTGGATGGGGGATCTACCAGGGCTTGGGGCAACTGTTCCTGTGTTGCACCACCCTCATGAGTAAAACAGTACATCTTGTTACATCTAGCCTAAATCAGTTGAAAATCCTTACCTGTTCTCCCACTGAAACAGGACCTGCTAAAAGCTTTGCTGTCCCCATCTTTCTTGCAAGCCTCAAGTACTGAGAGGCAGGAGGGGAAACTTGGCGGATGAAATGTCCTCGAGTGATACTGTGTTTAAGAGTGCTCACTTGATATCATTGTCCAATGCTACAATATATCTACTGTGAGCCCACCTGCCAAGAATGTTCCAAAACATAGCGAAGCATAGAAAGCCAAAGTAATAAAAAGAAGTAATGAAGAGAAATATTTACTTTGGATTTCCTTTGAAAATCCTGACGAGATGTTCTACCAGAATTCTTACAGCAGCAAAAGTCTCGACAGTTGTAATTTGGCTGTACAAAGTCCTCCAGAGGGACGTCTGTCACCTCATCGAAGCCGTGGCTGTAATGTTCACTTGTACTAGTGTTTGGAGAGAGAGCAAAAAGTCACTACTCCTTTCTTTCTTTATTAGGTTGCTCATAAAGACTATTCAAATGAAAAGCACAAAAGGAGCTAATTACAGCAATCCATCACACAGAATACAACAGTCACACTATAAGAGACAGGAGGTTCTCATTCCCAGACACACTGATACCTGGACAGCTCTTTCTCTACAGTTTGGAGGTTTTTTTCAGTTCTCCTCAGCCGAATCTGTAATGACTGTACATTTGCGAGCAGGTCGTCGTCAGCACCACTTTTAGAGCAATTCCACATACTACAGTCCATTGGTAACATGCATAAGGCTAAAGTAATATTTAATATTAAAACACTGTTAAATGGGCATGAAAACTATTTTCAAAAATCTAAAAAAAAAAAAAAGGAAAGGAGAAAAAAGTACAATAAAGAAAAACCTGAATTTCCAAACGTAGACGTACATTTCACACACTACTCCTTCCTATGCTCACTAGATAAAAATAACAAATTGTCTCTTTTGTGAGGAGTTCTGTATGCATTCATGAAGTACAAAAAGCTTCGTGACTTGCCATATATGAAAACTGGAAAAACCTGCTACGCGTTATTTGCCAAAAATCTGTCACGCAGCGCACCTCAGAGATCTGGCAGTGCGGTGCACCTGGCGGGGAGCCCGAGAAGCGAACGGCGCACAAGCGAACGCGCAAAACTTGCCTCGCTCCCCGTGACCAGCGCAACGAGAAGCGAAAGCCAACCGGCCCCGGGCGGACGGGCAGCACCAGAGCCAGAGC
>VYXD01006830.1:3478647-3514204 GCA_013397195.1 Hylia prasina
TGCCGTCTCCGGGCCGTCTGCCGGTGCCCCTGCACGGCGGCTCGGTCCTGCCTTCCTGAGGCCGCAGCCTCGGCCCTGAGGGGCAGTGCCCGCCTGCGGTGCCCTGCCCCGAGCAGCGGCCGCGGGGCTCCGCCGGTCTGACCCGGCGCGGGCGGCCCAGCCCTGCCGGAACCTTGCCGGCGTCGGCAGCGCCCGCAAAGCCACGTTGGAATTGTACACTGATAGAAGTTCTGCGTTTGGGAGTTAAAAATTAACTTATCGACCTTTTCAATTATTCTAATACGTTCTCTTGGTGGTTTCGGGTTTTTTTTGTTTGTACTTTAGAAGAGCTTAAGTCGCCATCCTTAAAAAGGGCAGAATGTAGAAAGTTCACGATTGTGACCTTGTGATGTAGATCTGAAGCACAAGGAGCGTTGTGCTAATGCACAGAGCACGTACTTGCCTATCTGTGTGCTGAGATTAAACACCTTTCATCTCGATGATGAAAGTTTTACAGAAACAGCCCAATTTAACAGACTGTCATTAAGATTTTGATGTCCTTCTTGAGAAGAGTCGAGTTTCCCAGAATTGTCTGATAATCTCGATCTCAGACTACTCTTCATTCTTAAAACAAGGACTTCTTTTCATTAAAATAGGTATAGTGAGGGAAGCTGCACTGAATATTCCCTCACCCTATTACTGTGCCTCGAAGCAGGCCAGGATCTGTCTCTCTTCTCCTCCATCTATTTTTCCTGTTTCCCCACTGAAAGACACAGCTGAAATTTGTGGGTTTTTCCAGTTTCCAAAACTGTTACGTGCAGAACTGAACAAGAATGAAAGAGAGGTGTTCAGGCTTTGTTTAGAGCCCTCTCTAAGCCAAACAGACGTTTATTTTGCAGAGAGTAGAATTTTACTTTGATCATAAGCTAAATAAAGACATTATTTTATAAAGGAGTAATGTGTATAACATATATACATAACTCACTTCTACTCAGGCATATATTTCTTAGCACTACTGTTAACAGTAATGATTAGTCTTTATATTTGAATGTGTAGAAAATGAGCTCTGTTTATTACTGCAAATAGATTTATTTTGTACTTAATTTTAGTGGCTAAAGCATAGGAATATTTAACATAGGATGCAGGTCATTCTCCAAAGACAGAAGGTAAACACTAAGCTAATACAAAGGTTCTTTTCTTGGTGTTTACACTGCAGCATAGCCCTGAAGGTATGTCACTATGTATGGTTTTTAATTTGATCAGCTGTTACCCAGTAATTTAATTTGTCCTTAACTTTTTTTTTTTTTGGTAAGTCTTCATTGTCAATTTGCTAGTGTAAACTTTGCCCTCCTTTTCAGCAGGAGCAGACTGCTATATTCAAAAAGCTCACTGGAAAACATGCAAACCAAAAATTCCCCTAGCATGGACTTAAGTAATGTCATAAAAATGATCCCTGTCCACCCCCTTATGCAGTTACCACCTTCCCTGTCAAGAATTTCTGCAACACAATAGGTGTGGTGATACAACTGTAGCTGCGTTACAAGCAGCACAGCTTTGTAATGCTGCAGACACTCCCTGAGAACTCAGGAAGCTAAATGCCTTCAATTCCTCCTGCCTTTGGGAGAAGAGAATGCCCTGGCAGAATTGAGACCTTAAATGTGCATCAAAAGGTGAGAAGGTCTTGGGGTACAGCTTTGATTGGCAGAGGAGGTTTGGTCCTGTGTTCAATACTGTTAATTCACAAAGAGATCTTAGGGGTGACAGCACACAGTGGACAAATATGTAACATGTATATACAGAAAAGGGACTTGTTAGAACATTTCTACCACTGAAATGGGAGGAGTGCAGGTACTTACCAGTCAATGACATCTGCCATAAAAATACCAGATTTAGCCATCTGGTGGTATTTTTACAAGTTGTCTAACCCTGCCTGTTGATAAAAATGCATACATTCTTAAAAGCAATTAGGGAATGATTCAATATAATCCCAACCTGGCAGATTTCGATTACATTTAGTTTAAGATTCCGAAATTGCTAACATGCTTTTAGGTTGAGCCATTCTTTAAATCTGTTTCTAGTTACTTTGGTGTCAGCTCATCCAGGCAGAGTAATCTTTCACATTATTTATTTGTCTGTTCCCTTACCTAAAAACGTTTGCCTTCCCTAAAAACGTTGCTGTCAGCAATGTAAGTGGGAATTCCACTGTTCAGATATTGGTTATTTTTGTTTGTTTCACAGGTTCTAGATGGAGCAGGATTAGATGTTGATTTTCATCTGCTGTCCCCAAAAGGTGAAACTCTAGTTTTTGATGAAAGAAAATCAGATGGAGTTCACACGTAAGTTTAAAATCTTCAAACTCTGAAGTGTTACATAAAAAACTTTTCTGGTTTCTTTAGCAAATATAATTGAAATGAAGGTTAAGTGCTTTTTACTCCTTAGTATTACTAAAGACTTTCTAATGGGGCAGTTGGAGAATACCAATTTTTTTTTAAATAAACACTGAATGCTTTTTACATGAATTGTACCATGAAGGGGTTTTTTATTGTAATTATAGCTGTTAATCTTCAGTGGATAAAAATAATTATTATGGAGTTGAAAAAGGCCTCCATATCTAGTATCAAATGATCATGTGTCATACAAATAAGAAGCTAAAAAGTCCCCTGTTTTTCCAGTCCTTTTGTCAAAATATGTAATATTTGCTGTAATTTTACTATACAGCATAAGAATTCCACTTACTGTGTATTTTTTGGTAATGACTAGCAGTGATTCAAAACCCCTGAAAAGAAATGAAAGCAGGCAGCTGTCTTCATCATTTTGAGCCTTTGGACTCAGTGGGATTGTTTTGCTGTGACTGTAATCTGTAAGGTGTCTTTAGAGTTTTTATTTTTATACAAAAAGAAGATCTGGTTATTTCTAAGTGCATAATTGTCAGTCTTAAAGGTATACTTACAAAAACTGACTTTTTGAGAGCCAGCACAGAAAGTGTAGTTAATCACATTTTGCTTATATACACAGGGTGGAAACAGAAGATGGGGATTACATGTTCTGCTTTGACAACACATTCAGTACCATTTCTGAAAAGGTGATTTTCTTTGAATTGATCCTGGACAATATGGGAGAAGATGGTCAAGATGAGGAAGATTGGAAGAAGTATGTTACAGGCACAGATCTCCTAGACATGAAATTGGAAGATATTCTGGTTGGTATTTGGTCTTTCATTCTATTCAATGTAAGAGCATTTGGAAAAAAACTCAGTACCATGTGGCCATTCTGCCTCGGCCTGTATTCCAGTTCCATATATTGCTTTTGCTAATACAGGAAGTCTAGCACCATGGATCTCTTGTTTACACACAGAAACTTGAAGATCTTTTCAGAATAGTTCCTTCATCAGCAAGAAGAAACTGCCTAGCTCTCAGTCACTTGGTTTCCAATTCAGCTTCCTTTCTTCCTACTGCTAAAATGGGGCATTCTTCCCTACCAGCAATGAAATGCTTTGAGCATTAAAGTATTATTCAGTAATAATGTAGTTGGAATTACTGCATAGTTTTTATTAATGTTTAAAGATAAATTACTGTGTTAGCCTCTTCATCATATCTTTGAAGAACTATGGATTACTGTTTCTATCTTCAGTAAATTAGATATTACTATATTAGGTTTTTTGCCCCCAAATTTTATTTAATCTTTTCAAACTAATAAACAGAATGAGAGTTAATTTGCATAACCTACAGGTTCATCTTTGCAGACATTGTTTGAGAGGTTGTTGGCTTAAACTGTATGCCCAGCCTGTTTGATGTAGGATTCAGAGCAGTGCTGAGTCAAAGCTCTTATTCTCTTTATGATCATTGAATGTTGGTATTACTCTAGAATAAAGGATTGCTTAATGCTCCATACCACTGCTCTTAATGCTTGGTAGGATGCAGTGAGCTACTGTTTGTTTGATCATAGCTACAGGCAATAGGTATCTTTAAAAAAACTGACCCAAACCCCCCAACATCTGCACACACTTACTGAATACATTGTGTAGAAAATTAGAGAGTATTATTTATTGCCATAAACAGTGCAGATTTTTAAATAACAAACCAAACAATGTTCAAAATAATTTATAGGTGTATGATACACTTGTCAATAATAATAAAACTAAATACAGAATCTGAAAATTTGACCAGCTCTTTAAAATTAGCAATCAAGACACAGAAAAAAGCAAAATTTCTATGTGAAGTCATGAAGAAAATCCCACTCAGACTGATCACAAAAAATACTTGAATGGATGTGATAGATACTTATTTCCATACTGGTATCTTTTCCAAAAGAAAAAGAAACGTAGAACTTATGTTTGAGAGCCTTGAAAATCTTATAAAATAGGTAATTTTTGTGAAGTTACAATTTGTTCAGAATTCACTATTTTTATATGTCCAAATAGGTTTGATTTCTCTCTTACCTCCCTACCTATAAAAGAGAAAAACCAAAATTACTACAGAACACTAATGCTACATTAGTTAAGTCTTTTTAGGTGATACACAATAAACAGGCTAGACAAATTAATGAAAACTGTGATGATGTGTATATTTTAAAATGAAATTAACTCTTCGCTTGTCAAGAAATTAAATTACAGGTGGTAATACAGTGTTAACAATTTTGTATGTGCTGCAGGCTATACATTTAATTCAGATGGCTTTTTTGTAAAAGTACTCTTTTGTTACTTACCAGGAATCCATCAACAGTGTCAAAGCCAGATTAAGCAAAAGTGTGCAGATTCAGACCCTGCTCAGAGCATTTGAGGCTCGTGACCGAAACATACAAGAAAGCAACTTTGACAGAGTGAACTTCTGGTCCATGGTCAACTTGGGAGTAATGGTGGTGGTATCAGCTGTTCAGGTTTACATGTTGAAAAGTCTCTTTGAAGATAAGAGGAAAAGTAGAACTTAATATTCATTAATGTCCAGATTATGATCATAACAATATAACAGGTATGGGGGAGAAGGGGAGTAATAAACTACAGTAAAGAAAAAAAGACCTTTCAGATTCTTTTGGACAGTGAAAGTCAGGTTTGCAATTCATGTTGGGCTTTTTGGATGTGATAGTGCTGGTCTTGTTTGTGTTTGGGGGTTTTCTGTTGTTTTTTGTGGTGGTTTGTGTTGTTGGTTTGGGTTTTTTTTAAACATGAACACAATGCCTCCTCCCAAGCTCTCCCATTT
The DNA here is from genome assembly GCA_013397195.1 of Hylia prasina. Lineage (NCBI taxonomy): Eukaryota > Metazoa > Chordata > Aves > Passeriformes > Sylviidae > Hylia > Hylia prasina. The sequence goes on from VYXD01006830.1 coordinate 3,483,822, forward strand.
TTCCAAATGCTACTAAACTTTTTTTGTACTTGTAATTGTTGTTAATGACTGTTGATGCCTACCTTATGCACAGCACACTTGGTGCATGTGCAAAATAATGTTAATGTAACTGTCATTTTCTTAATTTTCACATAAAATTCTAGGTAGTAACTTAGACATTGGTTGAGTTGCTGTTAAATACTGAGTGAATTTACACGTGCCTAAGTTTACAAGATTGGTTGTTACTGTCATTTTTCTTTAAAAGTGTTTGTTTTTAAAAATCCTGATTTTGTTCTTTGGCATCATGGAGAAACACTGGGCTAACTATGTAACAACATGAGATCTCTTTTTGTAACAGATGACTAATATCAGCACTTTAAAAAAAGCACCATCAATGTGAAATTGAGGCAGTCTTGAAAAACAATTGGAGAAAATAGGTACAATTCCTGTTCATAAATCCTTCTGTCCTGTAGCTGCACAATCCTATTTTCCTTTTTGGCTGTTACATGAGACAAGTGACTACATGGTATACAAACAAATACAGGCACACTTTGAAGTCTGGTTTGCAAATTCTTAGTTACTGTAACCTCATGTAAGAGGTAATTTTTAAGTAAGTAATTTCTCATGTTTTTTCCTTTTAATAAACACAAGGGGTGTCATGATACGCCAAAACAAACATTGATTGTTGTAATTCCAAAACCCCTCTTATTTTCCACTTTATTAAACTATGACTGATGTAACAGTCAGGCGACTTACATAGGTATATAAAACCAAAGCTGTTCACCCAAACTTTCTCTTTTTGCTCACCCTCACAAGTCTTTCAGCTATGTAAGTACATTCTTCATATAACCCATGTTTCTGTACCTAGCTGTTCATCTGAATAAGGCACAAATCACAGGAGCAGTAAGTACAGGCTTCAAGTTTTATGATCAACTCATTATGTAGTATCTATCACTAAGGCAAAGCTAATACCAAATCAGAAATTTATAGTATCTGGATGAAGTGGCTTTTAACAGTGTAGTGAGAGTAGAGAGTTTTTGCCAAAACTCCCGGTGTGTGTGAATTAACTTTTTTTTATAAGTTTCAAGTTAGTAATTTTTACAATGTGCCAAGTCATTGGAATTTCTTGTATAAATGTGTTAACTACATTTCATCATAAGAGTTTTTTAAAAACTTTATTAAAAACACTTTTTTTTAAAAGTGTTTTAAGAAGTATATGTAGTAGTGTTGTGCCTGTTGTGGGGTCATCTGTATGAATGGCAGAGTTGCAACTTTGAGACTTTCTGTAATTAAATATTGTTTCAGGAATAAAAACAGGGTCAATAGGTGCATTGAAGAAATGTGTTGTTCAAATGAAACAGATGCTAGCAAGGGCTACAGAACACAGAAACAGCACTTGAGCTTCAACTTCAGACAAGAGGACCTAGCAATAATATTTCTAAATAGTTTTTATAAGGATAAGTATTATTATTAGAGAACTTGTTATAGAGGGCTCCAAAGGCTGTTGAGCTACTTCATCTTTCTGCAAAACCATGTCCAAAATAAGACTTTACCCCTTTAAGGTTTTGTGTATCTTACTCCATATGATGCTTTCTATTCTAAACTGCCTGGAAGTAGAAAGCTTCTTTTTGTGATAAGAACAATGCCTAGAAAAAATTCTTTCAGCTAGAGTGGCAAATAATGCTTTCCTGCTGTTTCCCTGTTCCTCTCCCAGCAGCACTATCCCATGTTGTTATCTTTGCTTGCATCACCATGTGAGATGCTCCAAAGCATCTGCAAAATGCTGAACCAGCTCTGGGAAGCTGTGACTAAGACATCTACCTCTGCTCTCCAAGCTACTAGAGTCGAGATTTCAGCTTAGGATTCCAACAGATAAGCTCTGCCAAGTTTTTCAAGGGCACCTTAAGGGATTGGGCTCCCCAGCTGCACTGCTGTGCCTCTCTGTAGTTACACATCAGTGGCAAAACAGTTCGGTGTCCCAGTTTAACCTGCTACTGCATGCAGCCTGCTCTGAGCAAAGACACAGGACTGCTGCAGTTCAGTGTCCCCCGTTACAAACAGCGGGAGAAGGAGAAGAAAAATGCAACAATTGTCAGCAGAGTTCATCTGGAAATAATTCTTGTTTTGCAACTAAGAGCTCTGACTGTATTTGCTCTTCATTCAAGGTCCACTATGGAAAATGAAAGAGGGAATAATTAGAAAGGTTCATTGACTTTGGCAGCTGGAATATGTTTGATAGGTGAAGGATTAGGCATTCAAACATGCAGTTAAGTAACATTGTGCTTGGATTTTGAAGAGTAGATTGCTTTTGACTGTATAAAAGGAGAATATAAATTACGTTTTTTTTCTTAATGGACTTTTTATTCAGAATTAAATGTTTTAAGACTTGCACATGTTGAATAATTATGCAAAACTGAGATTTTCAATAAATCAAGTTTAAACCTGTGTTTGTGCTGTTTTGTAATGAAGAATGCTACAAATACCTATGAATGCTACAAAAGCTCAAGGATGCTACGCTAACAGGAAATTTCATTTTAGTAACGTGGCTTTTTTATTTCTTCGTCATGCAGTGTTCAAATTCCCTTCTTATTCATTGTAAATATCAATTTTATCAGTCCAAACAATTTAAGATTTGCACAGGCATCAGATCAGAAAGACACCAACCTCTGGTCTTTCTAAGTATTTAACATATTTAACTCGATTTCAGCAGCAAACATCAACAGGAAATAGTATCACAACCTCAAGCTCAGAATTAAAAAATCTTACTATATTCATTCATGTGTAATATTTTTGCATTATTCGTAAAATAATACTCAAGATGCTGAGAATAAAGCTCAAAATATTGGAGCATTTTTTTGAGTAGTTGAGCAATACACAACAAATCCAAGCTTGTTCACCATTTCATAAGGCTCCTGATTCTCCGGAAGCCTGCAAACCACATTGTTCAAGTAATGAAACAGGAACTTCCTCTCTGCTGTGTTTTGAATCAATGAAACAGATCATAAATGCTAAGCTACAATGTTATGTTGTCAGGCAATCAGTGGTAGAAGGAACAGTGATTTGACTTGAAAAAGTACATAAGCAGTAAAAACTCTCAAGAGCTATTTTTGGACAGAGACATGAGAAATACTTGCTAAAGTTCCCTTTCCTGATCTCTCCAGGTGTGCACTGTGAGAAATGACACTTTCTGCTCTCCCTTCTCCTGTACAACACAGCACAGTCTTGTCCCTCAGACTTGTGTTCAGCAGTGCAGCACAGCATCTTTTAACTCCACTTGTTTGTCAGGCTGCACCACCATCCTCATCCATGACCACGTGGTACAATGTTAAGACCACATTTTTACAGATTTTACTCATTAGTCACAGCCGTTGGGGTTTTTTAAATATTTATATGGCAATTTATTCTAAAGACTCATTATCCCCAAAATTTAATTAAGACAGCCCAAAACTACGAAGACTGAGCTGTATCTGATGGCTTTCAAAACTAACAGTTCCTTGTCTGTGTTTCAAACAATCCTCCTCAACTTTCATTTGAGAACTTAGCAACTTGTGATGTAGACAGGAACATACAACTCAGTTACTGCTGAGAAATTGCCCCTCCTTTTCCATGCTTTCCCCTGGCTCCAGCAGTACTCTCTCACAGAAATCCACTCTTCATACAGGAGGAATGCTGTATGAATAGTGAGGTACAGAGCTGAGTAAGCACAATGAACACAGATCACTACAGAAAGTAAAAAGGCAATCAAAACCTGCATAACTTATTGTATAATTTTGTTTTCAAAATCAACAATTCACATAACGTAACTTGATTTTTATCAAAGGCAAAGATAATAAAATAGTAATAAAATAATAAAAAACAACTTAGAAGTAGTAAGCGCACCTACACTGCTGGAGTTTCACCAGAAGCATCTGAATTACATCTCTCATGCTATCTAGTGCTGTTGACAACAGTTAATGAGACTTGGAACCCGTACTGTTCACAAACTCCTTTCTTCTCTTGGTTCATACCAAGTTTCTGGAAATGATATCCATCCTCACTCTCCACCTGCTACCTGCTAAATTGGAACACAGGTGCATAAGGAAGGCATAGAGTTGCCAAAAGAAAAGTTCTAGAAGCATGTATCTATACATTTCAACCTTTTGTTAAGGGACATTAACATATTTTAAATTAAATAGGTTTTAAATTAAACATAAAAGTCCTTTTCTTTTATGCTTAAGGATTTAATGGAGTTAAAACCTTTCCAGTTGCTAATTGATTCCCTTTTCCACTATTTCCAACTATTGTTGATGATCTTTAGAATTTTACCCTTAGTGCTATCTGATCTCTACTATCATGCAAATGATTTGTGAAGTTATGAATACGAAATTAGAGCAACCAAGTGACACAAAGCAGGCAACCTTAGCAATGCTCATGAATGAGAAAAAAAGGTACACAGCAAAGCAATAACTATCCCACTCGCTGGTGACACAAGTAAATGCAACAACTGCCATGTTTTGTGAGTATTCATTAGAGAATGGCAAAGTACAAATGAAGGACTTGGAAATGGTTCTTACAGAAAAACTTTATTTAGAGTAAGATAGAACTATTAATTAGCTTCCTGCTTTAAAGCAGGTTTTGAAGTAAATGAGCTTGTTAAGAGTAAAACTGCAGATGTCAGGACTGGAAGGTAGCGTGTTGGAACATGAAATAAACAGAAGACTAAGGAAACCAAAACCACATGGAAGTCTATCAGTGCCAAACACTAAGTAGCAAACAATGGGAAGCAAACTGAGCATTGTCAAATTGAGAAGCTAGAAACACAAATTAGAACAAGAAAAACACACACTGGTGAAATAGTATCAGTAAACAGATTAGAAGATTATATAAAAAGACTGCTATGAACTACAGCTGTGTTTGAAAAATTAGTATCTGCAGGCAAAGTATTTTGGTACTAATGAAAACCAGAACTGTTGATATTGTGGCGTATGGATCTCAATACTGAAATATATCCAAACCTGATTTAAAAAATAGCAGAGATGAGCTAGCTGAGAACAGTAAGGGATTCAAAAATGCAAAACACTAAAACACCAAGACAATACAAAAATCTTGTTTCATTGTTGCTGAATGATAAAATTGAAAGACAGCAAAAGCATCAAATTTCAAGCTTATTCTCAGACTCTGCACAGCTTGTACTTGGTGATAGTTGTCTTTTCTTTCTATTGTCCTGCACTACCTTTGCTAAAAGACAGTTATTCCCCCCTCCAACTTCCTTCAGGGCCTCTAAAGGTGACTCTTTCCCATGTCTTTCTCTTCATTACACTTCACCTACGGATGATCCAATTTACAAAAAACCACGGACAAACAAACCACCACCCCCCCAAAAACCCCAAACAAACAACAAAAAAAAACCAACAAAACACCCCAAAGCCTTTTCTACAAGCTAACAACTTCAAAGATTAACTCATGCATTAATGTTTTTCTAACTAAACTAGGATACCAGCAGATCTGACACCTCCATATGGTGTTTAATCCTCAGGTTTAAGTTCAACACTGAACAAAACTCAGCGTCCTAAACCCTTTTCTCCATGTAACTTTCTTTCATCATGCCCTTAACTGGAGTGTTATTTTTCATTGAGACAGATGTGATTCAGCTAGAGACATGCCTGAACATATTACCTGTGTAGCATTTGCAAGACTCATCCTCTTCCCTCTGTGCACCAGATGCTTCTGTCCAGTTTATCCTTTATCACTTTGCTCTGACTATTGCTCCATCGTCAGCCTTGGTATGTTCCATCTCAATTCACCAATTTCCTTTTAAAATACAACACTAAAAATCACTTTAGTAGGATGTTCCAAAGACAAACTATTTTACTGTTTACTAAATTATTTTCCCCCTCCCCCCCAGACAATAAAGTGCTTGTCTTCACCTCAAAGGCCTTTTAAAATTTATGTCTTCACGTTAAAACATTGACCTTCATTTCATGTATTGTGCTTAGAAGATTTTTCAGAATTCCTTTGCAATCTCACTCAAAAGGCCTACTATGCATAGAAAAACCATAGTTTTATTCAAAATTCCTGTTGAAGATTTTGTTGAGAACAATTTGACAAATAGATTGCTATGATGCATATTTTACAATTCTGACCATTGTATTGTGCCATTACTTCTTTGCTGTCTTGTTCATGCGATACCTCTGTTTTTAGAACAGTCACGAGAGACTTCCCCGATCTAAATACTACTGTAATACAAATAAAACATAATGGAAAAATATTAAATATACACAGAAATGGTTCTAAATCAGTGACCACAACGAAGTTGAATTACATATATTTACACACATGCATACATACAATGATCGAGTTATACCAAAATGAAATCATTACATACAGCAACATTTGTCTTTTTCCTTTAGACACACCACTACTACATACAATGAAATTCACATAAAATGAGAAAGGCATTTGTAGGTGTGCTTTAATTACTACTCTAGCTCTAACTTCAGCAGCACTATTGCAGCATTTTCCAGTACATGACACCTTGTAACAAAGCATCCCTCAACCATAGCTGGAACACCAGTTAGTGTCTATGTGCAGGGCAAGTGTCTCCAGGACAGGAACAGGAAAGCTAGAGATTGGGAAATGATGGATGGGAGGATGCCACCAAGTATGTGCTTCACAAGAGTACAGAATCAAAACTCATTCTTCTCTCTCAAAAAATACACACATTTAATGTAGGTCTTTTAATTCTAAGAGAAAAGCAATTCCAAAAATACAAACTGAACATCAGAGTTAAGTCAACCACCATAATAAAATGAAATGACATTCACAATTGTTAGGTCTATGGACAGCTGAAGTTTGACAAGTATTTTCTCCCCGCACCTCCCCCACTAAAGTCCCCAGGTACATTCCAATATTTATTGTTAAATGAATCTTTATGAAAAATACTGCTGGTGTTCAGTTAGAATTAAAGGACTTGGATAAAGTGAAACAATAAAGACAAATACAGATGGTGTGAGTAAGGTTACAAAGGCTTTACATTTTGCATTATCTCAAGATATAAACATTCAAAAAATTAACATGAAGTTGCTGTGTTATCAAAATATTGCAGCTATAGGCAAGGCAACATTAAATTAATAGCTGAGGGTGTGAGAAAAAACCCACACATTTTAGTGAAGGTAAACAGAAGTGGGAGTTTTTAGTTAGCATTTTTATAAAGCTAATATAACCCAGCCAGCAATAAGCCAATACCAGGATAAAAAGCTTTCTCTGCTTCCTTTGGCTATAAGGTGACCAAAAAAAAAAATCAGAAAAAAGATCACCTTTTCAAGATGTTCAAGATAAGCAGAAAAAGTCAAATAACCAAGTAATGGAATAAGTACTAACTCAGGCAGTACACCTTAAACCACTCTGTCATTTCTTAATGTTACATAATTTTATTTTGGTGGCAAACTGTAAGCATGTAAGAAAACCAACCTTATACAGCACAGTGAATAACCACCAAAGTAAAAATATTCTTCTGTTTACTCTTTGGCTAAAACCCCCTCAAAAGTAGCAGACAAAGAAAAAACATCTAATACTGGCAAGAGACTTTTTGACTTTTTTTTTAACAAGTAAAATAATCTTATCAATTTAAAACTTGGTACATTTTATAAACACAAAAGAGGTAATGTTGTAATAAAATCAGTAATGTTACTTCAAATGGCAACATTTGTTGACCCTGTGCAATAATACACTTCGTTCATACTACATTTATCAAAATATGACTGTTTCTACAGGTATGTAGAAATCCTGCACAACTCCTGTCGACTTTCTTTATAACTGGGACACGAAATTTACAATCAGAGTGCCACAAGAGCTTTCAAATTGTTATTTCCAGTAGAATTAATTTCAAAATCTTCAGATCCTGCATTATTTTTTAACGGTCAATTCAAATGGAGAACAATGGAATGTAGAGCACATGAACATCAATGACTGCACCCATTGCCAGAACACGCTGCACTGGTTGGACACTTTTCCTTAGTATGTAAAAAGCAACAGCACCCAATAAGCCTGAGAAGAAATGCTGCTGTGTAAATACTGGCAACTATTCCTGAAAAAAGAATTATGGGATGTATTCTCAGAAGCGGACTGATCCCATAATTGGTATTGCATAGGTCACAATCACACATCTATTTACACGCCCAGGTCTGTGTGTGCATATACACCTCTGTATATACGCACACACGGCACACGCACACACACAGAGAATATATTAAGAAGACAATGAAGTCTGGTCACAGAGCAATTTACAGGCTCAATATATTTTTTTCTTTTTTTTTTTTTTTTTACACTTTGTTTGAAAGAAAATTTCAGTATTTTACAGTCTTCAGTAGGCATTATATACACTGCACTTATGAAATCTAGAAAGTATTGAAATAGAAATACATTTCTGCAAACATTTGGGTAAGAAAACAAACCAAGATTTTTCAAATATTTGTGCTATCTACATAATAGTTTCTCTAAATCACAATAACTGTATCCATGGAATGTTCTCTAGAAAATGTCATCTTTTTTAAACACCATGCACATTTTTTAAGCAATTGTAACCCAAAATATCCCAACCTAAAACAATCTAACAATGTTCAGATTAAAAAATTTAAGTCTCAGATCAGATTTTAAAAAGATAAGTCTTTATCACAAAGAGCTGTAATGATAACTATTACATGTTAAGGCTAAACTGGTTTTGTTTTGTTTTTTAGAAACGCATTTCAAGACCATTTCTCTCGTGGCTCTGCATTATGAACTGTACTTACAGATGACAGTGCAGTGAACATAATGTTCAGTCCTACAGTCAGGATGCAGTTGCTCCTTCCCACTCCACAAGATACTGCACCTTTCCATCAAGTGTCACCCGACGAGCCAACACACGGTACTTTTCCCCACAAGCTATTCTACCTGCTGCACCGAAATAACTAGTGATGGAGTTCTTCAGATGATTGAGCTGTAACTCCTGATCTGCTAAGTTGTTAAGTATCTCTGTATTGAGTTCATCATACTGGTAATCTTCCTTGCTCTCATCATCTTTCACAATTTCTGAATTTTGAGTCTGGAGTGCTTTTCGTGGAAAGCGGCCTCTCCTCCTCAAATGTGGGATTGCAGCAGGCCAAGTTCTTCCTGTACGAGTCCTTTTTCTCGAGTCAGATAAACTATTGAAAATAAAACCCCACAGCATTAACTCCAAGGGAATTCAAAGTGTATGCTGTATCATCAATTATTTCCATGCCACTCATGTAACAGTTTTTGTTGTTTTTCACTCAAAAAATACTTATTGCATACAGAGAGGTAACTGTAAGTATGACACTTAGGTAACAATTTAAGAACTCCAAATTAAATGTGAGCTTTTTGAAAAATGACTATTTATATCAATAAGGCACACAAAATGACTCATGAGAGCACTATTTAGCATGAACCAGAAAGGAGAGACAAAATAGTAGAATCCATGGACATTAATGAAAGAGAAATTTCTATTTGCTGAACTTCGGAGAGGGAAAAGTTCAAACAACAATTTGCTTGCAGGAAGGTTGATTGTAGTTAATAATTTATTTATAAACTCTGTGCCAAAACTTTTTCATGCTCTACTGACTGTAGAAAAATCACATCATACTTAGTATTTTATAACATGAATACACAAATCCACAGAAACAAAAGCTGCTAAAATTAACTCAGAGTACATCAACTCTTTTGTGTGCACCAGTAGAAAACTAAGCTCAGCAAATACTTATGTAGTTTAATTCTTTTCAGTAAGTGTCACATAACCACATATTTTACATCAAAAACAATGGTTAGTGAGCACCAAAAAATCCTCACCCTCTCAATTGTAAGCAGAACTATTAAAGACAAATTTTCACTCGTATTTCTTTGTGTTCCCCCATGCCATTTATAGCTCTACTCTGAGAAAATTTTATTTAAATGATACACTGCAAATGTTGATCTTTACAGCAGATAGAGTAACTGAGTAGTTACCTATAATGTCTGGAAATGTTAGATGAGGTAGTTTCTTTCATACTGGCAGCACCTGTGGATTCCACATCTGAGGTATTGGATGAATGTGCAGTTCCATCAGATTTCCTGTTTTGCAAGATAACAGGTTTGCCATGTAAAAAAATAATCTTATATTAAAAATTGAGCTGACATTTCAGAAGCAAACAGATAAATTACACAGTGTTACAATGTTTTATGGGAGGGTTGGTTTTTTTTTAAAATTTACCCAACAGTGCAGGGTAATTCCAAGGCTGGGTTCTCTATCACTGGAACTGGGTCATTATCCTAAGGGGAAAAAAAAAAACGTACTTCAACTTAAATTTTTAATTGATTTTATTTGAGAGCAAGTGGGGGAATATAAATTCACATTAACTTGTTATGTTTTTCTTCAACATTTATGATGCAGTTAGAAGGAAGGGAGGAAGGGGAAAGAAATATCCTTACCAGAGGAGATGACTCTGGAGTTTTGTGAATCATTTTTCTTGTATAGGGACCAGGTGGACGACCTACTGATTTTTTTTTCCCCTTTCTTTCTATACCATTACTTAATTCCCTAGAAGAAAATTTGTATTTTATTCTGTATTACTGATTATAATTTTCATTGAATACATGTTTTCCTTTGGCAATGAATATACAATTAGATGTTTATTTCTAAAACATTGTATTAAATGAAATGATTCTGGCAAATCAAAATTTGCAGGTACAAAGCTACTTAGTTTTGTCTTCATGAAAACATAACAGATTCAAAGTATTTCTAGGGACATTACTGATTCCCAAATGTTGAAGAGGAATGAACAAGTGTTAAATATCATTTATTCATAGGATCACTCTTGGTGAAAAGGATGGCACATTTACCAACACAAGTTACTATTTCACAACATACTTCCCATTGAGAATTCGAGTTAGATTATTGCCTAAGGGATCCAGTAAGGCAAAAGGTTTTGTTTCCCAAATGACAGCAAAGTTGGGGTATTTTCTATTGCTCTTACTGCTAAATTTCATGTTGATTTTTTAGGAGAATCCTAATAGATAGTTAACTACATTTGTTCTAAGACCTTGTTTTCACAAATAATTATTTACAATTATTTAAAAAAAACAACCTTCTACAAAGAAAAGGCCTTTTTGTTGGCACCAAGAAATACCCCAAGTAGCCCCAATTAGCACAACACCGCTGGAATGACTGGGTTATTTTACCTCACATCAGGGATTGGTTTAGATGACTTTCTGCCTTTAATTTTGAACTCATGTGAAGTTCCTTCTGGTTCTTTATCAGCCTTTAAAGCAGCATTCGGTGGCACAGGAGGAACTCGAATTCTCAAGCCAAACAAATGCTTCTTTTTCTTTATTTCTTTTCCAGACATAAACCTAGATGATGTTAAATTACTTGTTAAAATTCAGATCCCAGGGAACACAACTTTTAAAATAGCAGCGTACACACAAACCAAAATTATGCAAAGAGAATATTCATTCAAATGCTACTTTACTCCTTTCTTTACCCCATCACAATCCTCCTCCTCAAAAACAGACTGTGAAGTGGAAGGGGGATGGAAGTTAAAACAATTCTCTCTCTCTGTCTGGGTTACCATCAAAATAGTTACGGAATGTTATAGTTTGAAATAGAAACATTATTTAAAACTTAATATGTTATGTTCAGCCAGAGCAATTATCACAGATTGAAGACTGTAACCTAAGTCAGCTTAAACAGGCAAATAACATTTAAAACAAAAAATACCAATAACTTACATAGTCTTGTAATCATTTAATGCCTCCAGGACATGCTCATATCTTTCAGATTTTGGTGTGTCTGCCAGCTGTAAAGTATTAAGAAACCATTTAACCTCTCAAATTCTTTAGTAATAGAAAGATTCCAATTAATCTGAGTCATTGCAACTACAGATTTGAATGTGAAGTACATTAACACAATATTAGCTGTGGTTGCATATTACTCATAATCCCACATATTTTGTCATTTACATCCACAGATTTAATGCCAGGATCAAGCCCAGAACACAGAACGAGTTTCACTTTTAAGAAGTACAAGAACAATATCTCAAAAACATTTAGTAGAAAGAGGGAACATAACACTAGACTGCTCTCCCAAGACTCCTGACAAAAAATCTTCTGTATGTATTCCCAAATTGAGACTGCAAACAGAGGATAACTATGGAGACAAAAGAACCTAATTATGATATTTGAGGCAAAATCCTGCCATAGGACCCAATTCACATTTTTTAATACTACTCAACTTGACACAAAAAAAGAAAGGAAAACACACAGAAAAATTATCAGAATTTAAAAAACCCCAAATCAGTAGATCCATTTTCATGCCCCTTTAGCTAAAACCCAGTCTAACCTCATTCCTTTCACCAAGCCTGAAGTAACTAGTCCCTATCAAGCTTTGAAATCATGAATTCTCTGAAAAATTGCATCAATAATTACAGAGAAAAGCAGAACAAGTATGGTGGTGACTATCATGTGGACACAACATTTATGTACCAGAATGCAAAATTAGATTGTTTGCATTTATATTTTTATATCTCCTTTTTAATTCCAGCAAAACGAACATTATTTTGCCATGCCAAAGCTTGTAAATTTATCTTTAATTATGGAGATGACAGCAGTTTGCAAGTTTCACCATTAATATGAATACTAAAGACCAGACTGTACATTTGCAACTCAAAGAAACCCAACAAAAAATCCAGATCAGATAATTTCTAAAGAATACAATTCTCACCAAACAAGACAGAGAGAAAAGGTCAAAGAATTCAACATGCTAACAGCTAAAAATAAGTGAATAAATATACTCACAAACCTCAACCTTTTAACATGATTTTGGGCAAGATTGACAGTCTACCTAACTACCAGAGTTAAGGGAGGTGTTCAAGTGGTTTCAGCCAAAGAAAGTAACAACTTGTTTTCCATCTTCCCCATATGCATTCTGTACAATCAATCCACTGCTATCTAGAGGTCTTGCAACTCTGAAGCACTAAACTACAGAAAACTGCCACATATTTATTGCTTTCTAAATAACAACATGTTAAAAATTACTGGCTTAGGAGTTCTGATAACTCCACCATTTACTACTTACCTACAGCTGAAACCCTTTCCCTCTTACTCAAGTATAAATAGGTAGAGAAGGAAACTAAAGTGCCATTTTTAACATTGGCAATTTAAGGAGATGACAAAACCCCTAAAACCACTATAACGCACATGTCAATTATTTCTGTGACCAATTTGTTTCCCTTATTTCCCTAATTAACCGAAGTTCATCAGATTTTTCAAGCCAATTTTTGCCAACTTCATGAAAGAAATTTTAAACCTTTTCAGAATAAATTACTGAAATTTCCTCAGTGCAGCTTGTATGAATTTATTCAAACTCTAGCCCTTTAAAAATGTAGCATTCAGACTTCAAATTAGTAGTTTCCCTGAAGGTGCAGAAATATTAAAGAACTGAAAATACTAATTAAAGAAGTGAATTTACTTATTTTGGATGTGCCCTTTCCTAAGGGGAGCCCTTAGTTATGTGTTTTTCACAGATTGAGCGTGGATGGATTAGAAGCAGAAAAAAGAGCACAGAGTGGACTGCAGCCATTTAACAGCTTCAGAATGGCTTATGTGCTCCACATCAGTGACAGCTCCACTCTCCTCATCCACTGCCCTGACCAGCCAGTCTGGCATGAAAATATGTTAAATATAAGGACTATTATGTTAAATGAACAAATTTATTCTACATTTCACTCAATACTACGAAAAACAAAATCCAAAATTAAATACAGCTTACATACTTATTAAGTTATACAGTAAGATAGCTAAAAAATTCATTCTGTTGAAAAAATGGTGTGAGAATTACATTTTGTGCAGCCTTTTTTTTAATCAAAGCTCAGGACTTGATATGACAGACTTATTGATTTTGTGTGATTTAGGTAAAAGATGCCATACATATCAAAGTAACCCTAATATGTATTCATGACTAATTTTTAGTAATGCTTTAGTGTTTGTTTGACTTTCTAACAAACTATGGACACTGATAGTTTAAAATACAGATGTTTTGACTATTTTCCATTATTTATGAAAAATAGTTACTCATTTAAACCAAGAACATACACTTGGTTCTCAAATTTTGAGTGCTAGTAAAAATGGACCACAGTTGTACAAATTTACTGAAGAGAAGTATAAAAGTAGGATGTACTGACAGTTAGAAAATTTCAACCCATTATATGCCATGTATTAAAAAACCTTCAAAACCCTGAAGAATTTTCATGCATAAAAAGTACTTACTCTACTAGCAGTATGCCACTTTGAACTTAAATCATAAATTTTTGCATCTAACCTCATATGCAGAAACAAAGATCAACACTGGTCCTCTTAGTTAAATATGAAGTTAATCTGCTTGAGTAAATGGTTTTCCTTTAATGCTAAGATAAATGTTCAGTAATCAAATAGCTGGAAAAATAACTAGTATAGTAATGAACTAAAATCAAAATGTCTTGACAAGTAGCTGAATCCAACTGGAAAAGGATCAAAACCAAGCTGGACACAAACTGACCATCACCACTGTAAGAATTAGGAAGAAGAAATTTTTGAGTACAATATTTAACACATAAACAATGTGTTACACCTTAGAGACACAGAGTGTGGTCTTCACATGCAACATACTCTGCCTTCAGTTCTACGGTTAGATTTTTGGGTCAGGGCACACGAAAATATCAAAGCAATAAAAAATTATGAAACTAAAAGAGAATGTAGATGTGCAATAGACTAAACAGCTAAGTAACGAAAAGTCGCAAGTAATTAGTTGCATAGGTAACTTGAAGAAATTTTACAGTTTAGGAAAATATGCACCACTTAGAAAACATTCTATTTCTGCAAGGAGATGAAAAATTATTTCATTATTTAGGATTACCTGATTTTAAGGTATTAAAGGATTTAACATCCAGAATAAAACAGTTCACAGGCTGCCAACTTTCAGGACATACTGCACTGTGATTTAAAAAACAAGAAAGGGTATTTCTACGTACTTACCTCACCAGGATGCAATCTATCCCAGTTTTCATTAATGTAGGCCATAAGTTCAAGCTCCGAATCAAAATATTTCTTTTTATGAATAACACTTAGGTTGTAAAGGCATAGATGTGCTATATCTACCCTAGAATATTTGAATAAAAAAAAAAACAAAGAAAACAAGTATTTTTCTTCCCGTTGCTTTCCTTTGAAACAATTTAGTAGAAAAGATATTAGCATTATACAGGTGGAGGAACACAAAGCCCAACTTAAGACACTCAATCCAGACAACACTATGAAACCTCCTGCAATTTCTCTTCAGGTGATTCATTCTGTTTTGCATCTCACTTTCATTTCTCCCTCATCTCATTGTTACGATATTTTTTTAAACTCCAAAACTGGTCTGGACCACGGGATATGTAAGCAAGTCTGAATTCATATTTGAATTTAGCAGTTCTGAATTTATGCAAGTATTTTGGCGAATTAACATTTAACAGGGTAATTTCCACCATGTATTTGTTAGCACTAGGTATGTATCCACTAAATTGAATATAATTTCTTTTACAGACTAGTCCCATTAAGACTATTCAAGGAAGCTGTTATAAAATGTTTCAGGATGTGTGCTCTGGGTCTCACTATGTTTACTTTACATAATACAACAGGATCCTAAACCTACAAAACCCACTTAACTTAGATATCTCAATCTTCACACACACAACAAGTAAGTAGTTGCTTGTTACTTCACTGTATGATCCCAGGATTGAATCCCAAGAGTATGCAATCACAATGTATCCCTTAAAGATAAACGTTGAAAGAAATTTATCCCTGATCATACACACAGCAAGAATGACTTGGGAAACAGCTCAAGCTAACAATCAGATTTCCTTTTTAGCAGGGAGAACCAAAACACCAAAAAGAAAAGCAGAGCATGTATTCAACTCACCCCTTTTTTAAAAAAATTCATACTTACCATCTCAAGGGTAAACGTTTGAGGTATTCTGGTCCAGAACTGCAAACTGAGCAAATGAACGTATAAAACCTAAAAATACATACATATGTATATGTACATGTGTCTGGGTGGTGGGTGTCCATACACACACACTGTTTTAACACCCTGATTATGAAAAAAAATGAAAGTTAAGCAAGCTAGAAATTCAGCCATATAGAATTTGTGAGTCCTTTTATTCTTTATCTTACTTTAGCAACTTCTATAATTTGTGCTGATACCTGCAGGCCAGATACAAGGTACTTCTTCAATTTCATCCTGCTACCACTGTTTCATCCTGCCTGAGAAAGTCCCTCAGCCTCTGCCTCTACCAGGGAAAAGGCCTCTGTAATATCCCCAGCACAACCTCTCAAATGCAAAAACCTGTGCAACAGTGTAAATACGCATTTGAAGGACCCATATATTCCTGGGTCCTAACTCAGTTCCTTCATACAAGTATTCCAGAAAAATTCCCACATAGAATTACAATAAATAATGAACGAAATGCTCTTTGATTCCCTTCTCCAGTTTTCCTCTTTCATCTGCTGCAAGTGCTCCAAGTCCCTCTTAAAAGCACAGAGCAGCACTCTTTTTCATTTCTTTTTGTCCTAACTCCTCCCACATGAACAGAGGATGTGGAGTTGCACCTATTGTATAAAGGATTTCCACACAGAGTGAAGGCAGTAACAGCTGGAATCCAACTCTCCATTGGTCTCCTCTCCACCACCCACTGCTGCATCCCCTGTTCAGCTGAGCTAAAGAACTGCATTTTCCTTGCACCCAAACACAGGCTGTCTTGTGTATAAACTTCTACTCAAAACTCAACTTCTTTTTGAAAAATACTGTTGTGTTATGGATACCCTAATAAAAGCTCATATGTGAGACTTCCCTCACATTTAAAATAAATGCAACCAACAACGAAGTACAGTTTAATTTTCTTACCTGTCACCAAAAAGCATTGGCTTTTGGAGGCACTGCACACAAGCCTCATGAAACCACTGTTTACATTTGCAGCACTGCAACATCTTTAGATACCAGCTTCAGCAACAGAGAGAGAGACACAAGATGTGTTAAAAAAGTTATTGAAAATTGTTTCTTCGTTATGTTTAAATTAAATAGGAAGACATCCAAACTGATTTTCACAGTTTATGAAACAGTCATCTCGATATATATTTCAGTAACATTTAGTTCCATAATAAATTACTAGAGCAGACAGATTAGGAATAAGAAAAGATAGCCTAGTAAAGGAATTAATTTATTAAACTAAGAAAAAGAACGTTTAATTACTCTGACATCCACCTTTTAATTCTCTGTAAGAATTCAGGAACTCCATACAAGCCCCTTCTGACATACTTGATTACCTTCCTTGTTATTTTCTAAAGCACAACACAACTGCATTAAGTCACAAACATTTGTTCTGAGGATCCAACTACTTACATCCTCAAAAGAAACTTCATAGTTTACACCTTTTCCTTTTTCAGCTTCTCCCTTGAGAAAAGGAACCATGCAGAACTGACAGCCATGTTTGTTCAAGTCTCAGAAGTTTCAAACCAGAGCTCTGTCCTGCGTATATACACTCAAAAACTTTGCTTTTTTTGTGGGACTCTTTACTGGCCTTGACCTCAAATCTTCAATGCTATCTTATTCATTCACTCACTCATGCAGACACCAGAGTGCTCATCTCTACCTGCTTAAGAAGTACTCTTCTTGCCTTTCTTGTAAAAAAGAACCAGCAGAGGACTCTGTAATGCCATAAGAGGGGGAAAAAAAAAAAATCTTTCCCCTGTCATTGACTGAAAACCAGGATATGACGCTATGGTAGAATCTGACAGCTGTCTATTCCAACCAAATTTAACAAACTAATCTCTAGCTACATTTATTTTCCTGACCTATGACAGAGCTGAGTTAACATCAGAAAACGTCTGCCTAGAACTGCAAGATCATCAAAAAACCACTCCATCCAAACTCAACACATCAACAGTAGCGACACAAAAAAAAATTCTTGCTCATTACAGAATGTACTGTGATGATCTGTGAGGGTCACATGACAAAATTAAAACAAACCAAAATATTTTATGGGAGAAGATGTCCCGCTGTGAGACACTTCAAAAATGTACAGATAATTCAAAATCCCACTTTGCATCCAGTTTCTGATATGTACACAGAAACAAAAATTAACAAGTTCACAAGGAAGTCTACAAGAAAAGAGTCCAAGTTTGTAGCTGCAGTAGAGAAAAGTTCTTACATATTATCCATTTACTTACTCTCCAGGTCCTCCACAATAGCAGTAACACTGCTGGACATTGGTTTTATGACCTGCATCCCACTCAAGGTCTGTTGCATTATATGGTAACGTCTGTTTCATGACTTGCAGTGCTTTGGCATTTGGTCCTTTCTTAAGCGCACCACCTCTCTGGGCCAAAACAGATACATTAGGTTACAAAAAATAATAATGTATTTCTGAAACTTTCAAAGCTTTTCTCTTGATTGCAGAAGAGTTTTCATAACTTTCAAGTCAAATATTTTCAGGTGTACTTATGTTTTAATACTAGCATGTTTGTTTACAAGTGAAACATCGTCAATTTCTAAAAGCAGCATTACTTCTCAACATACAAAATTTGTCTTCAGATCAAAGATAAAACAATAAATCACTAAAAAAAGCCATATTTTTTCTTGTTTGAATTTCAAAAACAAAGATGCATGCAATATGAAATGTATTAACATTTGTTTCTAGAAACCCACCTTTGTTGTTGTTGCAAAGACACACTGTCGACAGAGCCATTTATCATCTGAATCAATCACGCTGGAATCAATATTTGGTGTGTGACACAGCTGATGGTAACCTGTATGAAAAATGATCAGCCAAACTGTTATTAAATGGACAAAAGCTTACACAGAATTAACCATACATAACTTTAAATGCAACTATAAGGCATTATCCATCATTAAGTACCAAAAACCTGAACAAAAAGGTTGGTAAAACACACAAAATTGTCTTTTAAATTTTCTTAGTAGAAAAAAATAATCTTGACTTACAGAACAGGTGTTAGTCACTTTAACATGGATTATCATCTTTCACTGAGCTGTTAATAGCCACTAAAGGCTAGAAAATATAAGATCAGTTGAGCAGTCAGTCATAGCCGGGCAAATATCCTCCTTTGTGAAACAAATCAAAACATCTTTTAAAATGCAGTAAATAGGAAAAAAAAATCTCATTACCTTGCCCACATTTATCACATATAACCATTTCATTTGGTGCTTCTGAATACTCTTCCTGACATATTGTACAGACCATTTCCCCACTCTCAGTGGCTCCTAGACAAAGATGAGATTGTGATTTTTTTCAGATTATATCTGCAGTTGGAACAGTTACCACATGTATAGCCTTCTTCAAAATTTCACTTACAGATGCATGCATTGTAGAAACACATTGTTACAGTGCCAAACTTCTTCATGAGAACATATTCAGACATTTTGTACAGACTATGTTATAAATATTTATATCACTTATGATAAGCTGTCAGATATTTATAGGCTTTATACTGCCCACTGACTATGCAGTCCATGGTTCCTCAACATCAACAATAAAAATTCAGTAACTGAATAAAGAACATAAATTTAGGCTAAAAACACCTATAAATAAATACCATCTAGACAACTAATAGATCTTTTGTATTTATATTACTTTGCATTACTTTCCATGTAAATACAGACACACTTTGCATATCTTTTTGACAGATCTGCCAAAGCTGCCTTAAACTCCAACATTACTATGGTTATTACTATTTAAACATATCTGCAAGCACACAAAAGCACACAGTCACAGCAGAGGAAGGAGAAAAACGTAATTATGCAAACTGGAAACAAAACTACATCTTGTTCCATTTATACCACAAACCACGTAACAGTTGATTAAATTACAGAATATTCGGAATTCCAAGGGACCCATAAGGATCATCAACTTGAAATTTTCTCATATTCACTTATTAAATTTTGATAGGATAAATAAATCAGAGATCATAAACTAGTACTATACAGAAGCAGAACAGCATTCTTTACAAGCTTCAAGAAATAAAGCAGTTGATTTTTTGCTATTACAAATACAAAGCTTCTCTTTTAAGTAGACAGTGTTTAGCTTAAACATCAAGAATCAACAAGAGCGAACAGATTTCCATTCCTTTTGTACAATGAGGAAGTTGTAACTGATTTTCAGAAGAAATTATCATGTGTGCTTCATTAGCATTAGGTTATGAAAACATTAACTGCTATCAAAATGTCTCCAAACCAAAAAGGTATTATACAATAGGTGCCTCACTTGATAATTGCACATATCCTTATGTGTAGTTATGAATACTCCAAAACCTGTAATGGTTTCTTATGTGCAACAGTTATGGTGTTCCTTTTTTAAATGTCAAATCTCTGTTCAAACATAAGATTCACCAAGCTTTAGTTTCTTTCCATATTATGTCGTTTCAACTGAAAACAGTACAAAGAACACAAACTTGGTGTAAATTAGGGCCTGGAATTTTCTGTTAAGGCAGAGAACATAATCTACCCCCACCCGAACTAACTCAAATGTGATTATTTTTAGAACTCTTCTCCACCTCACACATGTGAAAACAAACAACAAAAAAAGCCCAAAACACCACAGTAATTTCAATGACAGAGTTGTTTGAAAATATTTTTTCTTATTTGCATAATTTTTGTTCCTGGATAGTATTAAATTATATTACTCTTTCCAATAAAAGAATATAATGTAATCATATTTTTTAACAGATAACAGTAATCTAAACAAATAAGATACCAAACAATGACCACTTCATGGAAGTTCTTGCCTGTTTGTATGTCCTTCCAGAGAACCCAGGATTTGGAACTGTCTTCAAATATAATGAAGCAGTTCTGTTTCAGTTTGTTTATCTGAAAGACAGAAATACAGTGGAAGCCATGAGTAAAAGCACCAAATACAGAAGAATGTGTTTAATACTACAGAAGTGAGACAATAACACTGCAAATTTCAACATTATGCGACACTTTAAGACTCCAGTGAAGTCAAAAAATGTGATTACCTTTTTGATAGTTCCAAGATAAAACAAGCCATCTGACCATCTAGCTAGGACATCCTGACCCTCCTCAAATTTACAAAGTGGCTTTTTGGCTTTCTGTCCATCACGTATCGACAGCTTGGCCAGAGATGCTGAGCTCTTATGGCTGCGACGTAAAGGAGACCGCTTCTGGACCAGTGAATTACCCACCGCGGCGGAGTCTCTAGGGGAAGGCAAGCAAGAGAACACGTAACCAGAGCTGGGTGAAAGGAACTGTGGATTGGAAATACCAACACAACCAACTCCAGAAGTTCCACAAACAAAAGACCTGCTCATCTTTTCTGACTTTACACACCTTTAGTAGCGGTGCCTCTGCTGCTATACAAAATCTGTGTACAAAGTGTACAAAATCTGAAAGGGACAAGTTTATAAAAGAGAAGTGTTCTAGGAAATCGACTAATGTAAGTGAGGATGGGGGACACACAAACTTCCCAGCTCAGAGACTCTTCATAAAATCACCAGAAGGATTGAAAAACACTGAATCAAAAACATTCAGTACAGGATTGCTTATGCAAAACTCAAATCACTGCCAGTTCTCGAAAATTCCAAGAAAGCTAAAAAGGTCCTAAGGCAATTCTAACTGCATTACCTTGGTTGGGAGAGTACAGGTTGAGCATTATCCTGGCTCAAAGTAAATACTCAGGTACCTCCAACACAAAGTCATGCAATGCCACTAAGCATAGCTGGAGAGCTTTCCAGTACAGGTAGAATTTCTACATGTTGAATTTCTTATGTAATCCTAATTTCCCTCTCTGTTAGAGTAAGACTGGAAAATAATAAGGAAGGAAAAACAACAGATTTTGCAACCCTTCTTCATACATGAAACCCCAGACTGTAAGTTATTTGTATCAATAAGTATTTTTTCCTCATATATTCCACAATACATAGTCTACCTATGTGCAAATGTGGATATGCTTTTATGTCAGACTGTCAAACACTACACTTCAATTAAAGCAGTAAAATACAGAAAATTATAAAACAGGACCAGAGAGTACACAAGGAAGAATTTCATAAGTAATACTCAGAATTTGAGACTATGTGATAAAGTTACCATTTGTATATCCAACTGTATTTTCTCTAGGAACTATATGTATGTGTAACTAGAATGCAAACACAATTAGGGATCTGGGAATTAAATAGGACACAGTAAACTGAAGAGCAGTTTCACCTCACTCAAGATATCTTAAGTACATTATCAGCACCAGAAACATTAAAACATTATCAGCATCAGAATTAATCTCAAAGCACCAACAAAAGCAGTAAACTAATCAGGTCTCATATAGTTTGAGAATTGCTGTACAGATATTTGAGAAGTTGTTCTATAGCTTCAAAGAGAAAGGAATCTTCTCTCCAAAGAATTTACTACTCACTTTTAATATGACAATAAAACTGGAAAGGTAATGGCTTAAAATATATTAAACAGTTTAAACCAAGAAGGTTAGGCACAAGAAAATCAGCTGCTTTAAGCATATTTATAATCAATGTGACATTTAACAATGACATGACAGTAAGAGCAGCTATAATGGGCCTCTGGCATCCTCATGCACAACTGGGTCACCAATTTAAGTCCTGTTTGGACCCAAACACAAAAGCTTTCAGATGGGTGACTAGGAAAGACCAGAGGAACAAAAAAAAAATCCTTTGGCTTGTTTCACAGCTGACACCTTGTCACTTCATCCTTCATCACTGCATCAGAAAATTAAACTGTCATTTTCCACCTTCTCCCTTCATGGTGCAAGTAACAATGTTCAGACCCACCACCCAGCCAGATTTCTGAGATAAAGGATCTTACCTATTCTGCTGCTTCTTACACAAAAGCTGATTCAAGTTACTGCCAGTTTTCCTCAGCTGTACTCTAATCTCTGATAAATGAGACAGGATATATGCAGCATTCAAAATAGGTTTACAATAACAGAGTAAAAGCATGGCAAGCCCAGGACACTTATTTTTTGCTTTCTCAGCACTAAAATTGGTTTACAAGTGGTTTGACAGAATTACTCTCAGAGAGGTTCAAAGATTTTCTTTCCAAATTTTTCTGGGGTTTAAAACCCTAGAAAAAGCTAGGTTAGCCTAGCTAGGCTAGCCTAGAAATAGGTAGCTATTCCTGCTACAAGGCAGGAATGTTTGCTCTTCTTTTCCAGTACTTGAAAAAACTGTGTGAAAGATCTCGTACCAAATACACAAAAAACCAAATTCATGTATCATAAACAGTACAGATTGTCACTTAAAAAACAATGACCTTTATATTAAAAAAAGTCTTCAAAAGCATTCAAAAGAATGCAGTACAAAAGTACAAAAGTTTGTCTCACAACACCATTAAAATTACAACCAAAAAAAGTGTCCATTTTCTGGCACAAAACACTAAAATGGATCTATACATTCACTTATCCAACAATGTAAATACACACTAGCAGCCTCAGACCCTGAAGAACCTTGATACACAGTAAAGATGTGAGCCAATAAAGCAGACACTTCTCCATTGTCCACACTGCTCTCTTTGTGAGTGATGGCAGTGCTGAAGTGACAACTAAACAGCTCATGAAGCAGCTCCTGCTGTGGCAGTTTATGGTTTATCTCAGAGACTGAAAATAGGGTTTGTTATTTCAATAGACTGACAGTAACTTAACAGTTGCTTTCCACATGGATAGGAACTTGCTCTCCAGGGAAACATACCCCCAGTGTTTTTGACTGCAATTAAGTAGGAAGTCAACTGTTTTAACAAGTTGACTTTAATGAACAGGACATAAGTTACTTAAAATAGGTGTCTCTGAAGTATCTTCTGGAACTACTGCACAAGAAATGCAGTGCAGACCAGTGCAAAAGCTACATGGATAAAATGTTTCTAACTTGCCCACCTGTCTTGTCACAGCTCTAACTGTTGTCCTGGAATGCCAAAAAGTCACATCTACCATTAAAATAAAACTTTCATTGGAAGTTAAAATGCAAACTGAATTTCAAAATTGGCAAGCAAGAAGGTAAAGGTTCCACATTTTCCAGCAATTTGCTCTCCAGTCTTCCTTAAAGTTAACTTCATAGCACCTTCCTAACACATAATATTATGGCTACCAACAAAATCAGTAACCTTGAAATAACAATTTCCCCACAATCTTAAACACTTCTCTCCAAGAACTTATAATTCCACAATATCAGTTGCATTGTTTTTCAAAACAATCTTAAACAATATCAAGATCTGTATTATGTCATTTAACTTTCACAACCAAGCTACACTGTATGTCATACGGCATCGATGGCTTTACATCTATTACTCAATGCTAAGTATGTCTCAGTTCACTGATCTGTTCCACAGAGTGGTTTGTAAGCACAACTGAATAAATGCAAACAAGCAACTTGGGACACTAACTCCCTCAGCTGGCACTGCATGAGTGAACTAGTCAGGTTCACTGACAATCCATACAATTTCAGGAAACTTTTTGAGAAGAGCTGCCTAATTCACAAATGCTGCCACAGCAACAGATGATGGCTACCCCATGAGCACATATAGGTTTTGGAAGCATTACAGATACTAAGTTTTAACAACAAAGTACCCAAAGAACATGAAGAGAAAATTTTAATCCACTGAGAAAACTCCAAGTGGGACAAATAGCTCCTTTATTCCTAGTAAATACAAACCTACTGAACCAAAGGGATGACTACTTTCAAGATTTATCAGAATGGAATGCAGACAGAAATCACACACAGAGCATTCTACTAGGACAGCCCGCAGAGGTTTAGGATCTATCTCAAAACTGGATATGTGGTATCCCACAGGAAAGTAAAATACAGTGAAAGAACTTGTAATAGCTAGAGATAATAACTTCAGATTCTGGAATTATAATGTTACTGCTGATTAATCACAATATTTTTTGGTCTGAAGTTGAAAATGATCACCTTTTATCACCCTGTATTAGAGAAAGCTGACCTATGAAGAAGTTGTCAGATGATGTAAAATGCCAGCAGTCTGTTCTTCTTTCCTTAAAACAGGAGAGTTAACATTCACATGGAATGAGGGGAGTGGAGCTTTAGCAAGGGCTCAGAACACACAAAACTCATGGCAGTTTCACACATGGCTTATCCAATCCAGCAGCTTGCTCCCTTCCCAGCAGCTCTGGAATGACAAGCTGGCTTCTCCATTAGCTTCCTATTCAGTTTTCTTTCCCTTAATATGGGATTCACTGACTGATTTAAAACAAGTTCAAGCACCTCACAGAGAGATCTGGCGACTAAACAAGCCAGGTAAGCAACAAGTGTGCACAGCTAGAAGACAGCAGAAAAGGGAAATTAATCTTGTCTGAGAGTAATAACCATAGCTTGTTTACCCAGCTCCACATAGCCAAGCTAAAGCCATGTTCCCAACATTGCCTGTGACTTGGATCTGGTACCTACATTAACAGCTGGAGAGATGTTGGACCCTGGCCACATTTCTTCCTTTCAGCTTCTCCACTATTTATGAGATCTCATACCAACCATTGTCTGTTCACTTTGGCAAACATACTTTCCTCCCCCAAATAAAAAGATGCTGCTGGGCCAAGAAGACAGTCAAAATTAACAGGATAACAAGTCAAGTTAACTTCCTCAACCCCAACCCAGGTCCAAACTTCAGATCAGGTTGATTCAACTGGTAACAAAAGAGAAAAAAATCACTTTGCTTTTTGTAATACCAACATTATTGCAACAGTCACTTTTCAATTACACGTAAACACACTGTTATATTAATACACTGTCATTAACTTCTATCAAGCAAAGGATCAAGTACAAATCCAGATTATAGTCTATCCTCTACAGGACTTCATAGACTGAAATGAGTATTACTTTTCCAATGTACTGTATCATACAACATCTACAAAACACACTTGAAGTTCCTTATCTTCACAATATTTTGCATGCTGGTACAATCAAAAGCCAACTGTACCAAAGAAGAGCAAGGGGACTCTTCTAGGGATCCCTCAGTCTAGAAAAGTAGAGAGTAAGGACAGGGGGATAAGAAATACATTATCAAAATTACTTTCAGTTCTAAGTGTTGTTTAGGATAATACAATAATTCAGGGTAAAAAGGTTCTCAGGAACTCTCTAGTCCTGCTCAGCATAGCATGAGCCATGAGGCCAAACCAGGTGGCCACAAAAGGACCCTGGGCCTGTTTCACTGCTGAGCTGCCACCCTGGGTGGGGGGATGTCCTCCCCATCAGAATCTCTCTCATTCCAGTGTAGGCATGTTACCTCCTGTCCTCCTGCCAGGCACTGCTGTGAAGACACACTAATAGCATCACACTGATTTTCTCACAGGAGCTGGAAGGCTGCAGTTATGTCTCCCTGAAGCTGGCTGAACCTGGTTCCCTAAAGCTCCCCTCACAGGGCAAGTGCTCCAGTCCCTGACAGTCCTGGTGGCCCTACACCAAACTTGTCCAGTTTGATGTTTCTTGCAGTGGCAGCACCAAAACACAGCATTCTACTGAGATGCTCTCTAATGAGTTTTGTGTAGAAGGAAATAATCACTTCCCCTCAGCCTTCTACTTGTTATTATAGCCCAGGATACCACTTGCCTTAGCTCACAGGACACAGTGCTGGCTCGTAATCTGCTTTCTCTCTGTTAGATCCCCAGCCAATCTTAGCCTGGAGTTCCTTCTTCAGATGCAGGACTTTGCTTTCTTATCTGCTGAATTTCACAAAGTTCATGCTCAATCTCTTCCTTCAGCCTTGCTGAAACTGGGGTTAGATGAGGTTCCCCCCGTGTTCAAAAACCCAGCCATTTTTAACACAGAAGGTGTCAGGTTGTTCAGGCCATGATTTAAATCTTTGGTGACTGTCACCAGCCATCACCTTTCCATGCACCCAGAAACATCCTCCAGGAAGACTTCATGACTTCCCTAAAGACCAAGTGAAGCTAACCAGCCTGTGGTTCCCTGGGTTGAGCTCCTAGCTCTTTCCAAAGATGGGTGCAACACATGCAATTCTCTAATCATTATCAATGAGCCCTGCTCTTCACAAGCTGTAATAGTGAGGAAGAGCCCTACAGGAACATCACATAGATTCCTTGGTGCTCTTGAAAGCAGCCTGGTCCCATAGGCCTACAGGAGTCAACTTCCTGTGTTTGTTCAAAAGTGCAGCAAGCCAATTCATATGCCACTGGAGCAAAGCTTAACAAATCCACCGTGGATAGAAGTAAAAATAGCACTTAAGGCAGAACAATTCTGTCCTACCAATGATTTCAGGGTAACCATTCTGTATAAGCAGTTCCTTGTCAGTATGATGAGAAATTGTAACTCGCTTATTCTCAGCTTTACCCAGTCAACCCTAACAGTACCCATGATGACCAAATGTGATTTTGCATAATACATTACTACCCCAATAGGGTGGTTGGCTTTGGTGAGGGTTTTAGTTCTTTCAAAGGGCTTTATATTTTGGCTATGCTTTTTTTTCTCTGAATTCTTCTGTCTGGTTAGATGCTTTAGGGAACTCTCTAGTTACCACAGAATATCTTTTCATTAGTGAGTTTTTTAACTAGATCCATGCTTTCAAAAGTACACACATCACATTACCTGACAAAAGTAATAAATTTTGCTTCTAAGAAATAAAAAACTGGCAATAAAAACTAAATAAAGCCCTGCAGCCTATTAATCTGATTAGCACTTAGGTCTCTGAATCTGTTGCATATCAAAAGAAGTTTAGCCAGAGGACTGAAGGGAAGTGACTGTTTGTGACACAAGTTAGACAGCATCTAGATAGAATCCGTGGTTTTGCTCTCTGACCCTGTAAAATATGACTGTCCTTTATAAGACTGGTATATATTGTTAAAAAGATGTGGTCACCAGGATAAGTGTACTCCCACGTTCATAATACTACAATCATTAGTGATTTTATTTTTGCTCACATTCTCCCTCAAGAAATCTGAACTAGAAGTGTTTTAAATCTATTTGATATAAATAATGGAAGTATTGGAGTTCAAAAGATCATTACAGAATAACATATTGGGTACATAGTGAATTAGGACAGGGCAGTCATGTACTGCAAGAGCCATTTGTTTGAGATCGATCACGTGTTTGCACATGAAGAGGCAGAAGGTATGGGGAGAAAACAATGGGACCAGGTCACAAGACACCTTTTCAGACCAAAATTCCCTTTAATTGTACCCTCAGCACCTCTGTGAATACAGCAACTGCCTTTTGGGTTTCTACAGTACCCAAATCCAGTACATGCAGCAACACACCCTTCTAAGGGAGTGTGAGCACGCACTCCAGCAATGAAAGAAATAACAGACAACATGCTACCTTGCTCTGGGAGAAGTGGGGAAGAAAAAGGATTTCAGAGCTGACCAAAATCCCATAATAAGTTTTCTTCTTTAAGGTTAGTCTGTAAGAACAGCAGCCTCCACAAGCATTCCACAGACTTAAAAAATTCCAAAGAATTAAAAAAATAAACAGATCTGAAACATAAGCAGAGTAGTATTATCCTTGAAGATATTTAGTGAATGATGTCCAGACTCATCAGGAATGCTCTCATCATTGGCTCTCCTGCTCTCAAAGAAAGTTAAGTATCTCGATTTCACTACTCCATGGAGGTTCTCTCTCCAGCAATACCTGTGGTTTTATAATTCTCCTGTTGTGTTTTGCTCAAAGACACACTTCCCCTCCATTTCGGGCCAGGAAGGCCTGTGCAGGTGAAGGCAGCTCTGCAGCAAGGCCAGCCACACAAAACATGTGGGCACTTCACAAACTCGGATTCATCCTGGCCTCCGGTCACACGTGCTGCCAGTCACATCTCCAAGCTTCCTCCTCCACAACTCACATGAGGAGCACAAAATATGCTGTAGTGCCTCTACAGTCACATCCATCTCCAGGGAATACACAAGTCCACTGCCTACTGGGAAATTAACTGGAACTTATTTGTTACAGCTGCTCTTCTCAGAAATTTTACCTGATCTCCTGGTGCAGGGAAGGACAAAGATAACTTCATACTAACTACCAACACATGTCTCTTTCACCTACTAAATATATATATATACACACACCCTGCTGACTAGCCATAATAAGTCAGATGAGAAGCATCTACATCTCATTTTAAATTCTTTCCAGAACAGAAACACCAAGTTGTTGAGAAGTCACACACCTGTATTTGACAAAATAAGGGTTAACTGTGGACAACATGACTACATTGTACTCTCAGCACAGATCCACATTTCACAGCTTGTAGCTCCTTGCAAAGATCCTTCTCAATTTCACTATATTATGCATTTCCTTTCATATGTTCAATCTTTGTTTTCCCTTATTCTCCTCTGAATGAAAAGCTATGAACTCATTAACCTGTATTCTAATAATACAGAAACGAAACATTTTCATCCCTTCTTTTAATCTCAAATGCTTTCAAATTAAATGTAATTTGAGCTCTCAAAAAACGGGGGAAATATTACCAGGTTAACTTTTACCAACCTGACTATGGAGCAAAAGAAATAAAAAACAAGAGGGAAACTTTTTTGTTACTATCCCACACTTTTGGCAGTTTGAGTGTATGTCATTGATCACATTCCCTTACACTAAGTCAAGAGAAAACCATGTCATTACCCATTACTACGTTTGACCTTTTAAAGTTATGATAAGCTGGGCCTATCACAAATTCCAGAAACAACCATAAGGCTACACTGCTTTCCTGGCAGAGCCTTTCATTTAATTATGCAGGGTCTCTACTTCTAATAGCACCCTGATCCTTCATGGATGAACGACGGACCCTCGATTTCAACGCTAATATCAGTGTCCAGAGCATCCAGCACAGAACCATATTGTTCTCTTTCACTAAAAGAATTATCAGCCCATTCTTCCCACAGAATTCAATATAAAAAAAAAGAAAATGCATTACTGCATATCCTTTCAGCCAGCAACAGTTACCACATTTAAGTGGTAACATCCAAATCGTCAACCCTGACAGAAATTAAAAGGTGAGGCATTGCAAACAAACAACTCCCCCCCCCAAAAAAAAAAGGAAACAAAGCCCCACAGAAAAAAATCATAAACAAACAAACAAAAAAGAAACAACAAAAAAAAAAAGCCCAAAACCAAAGTTACCAACGAGCACCACTACCTCTTTGTGCTGCTCTCTTCGCACTCGAGCAAACGCAGCCTACTCGGACAATATCCTTAACGGAGAAGAAGAAAATACAGCTGGCGCGAGGCTGATGGCACCTCACCGCTGCAGCCCCCGGCCCGTCGACAGGCCCGCTGCCTCCCTCCCTTTGTTTTGGTCACCGAGGAGCACCGCTGACCCCTCACATTCGCCTGCCAGCGGCCGCTCGGAGGCAGCTCCCTCCCCCTCCGCCCGAGGCCTCGGGCCCCCC
>VYXD01006830.1:3514272-3531481 GCA_013397195.1 Hylia prasina
CGCGGGGGCGCCGCGGCGGAGGGACACGGGCGCAGCCGAACCTTCGCCGCTGGCGAACAAAGAGGGACTATTTTTAGGCGTGCGCGCTCGGCCCGGATCTGTGCGCGCCGCCGGGGCTC
This sequence comes from Hylia prasina, assembly GCA_013397195.1. NCBI lineage: Eukaryota > Metazoa > Chordata > Aves > Passeriformes > Sylviidae > Hylia > Hylia prasina. The sequence goes on from VYXD01006830.1 coordinate 3,514,392, forward strand.
GTTTTGGCCGTGCCCCTCATTGTTCCCGCCGCACCTGAGGGGATGCGGCTGCGCTCGGGCTTCGCCGCCCCGCGGGACTCCCGGCCGGCCTCGGGGGAAGCTCCCCGACTTGGTGGCGTCGGCTGTGCCGTGTGGAATGACCCTGGGTCCGCCTCCTTGCCCGGGTGGTTGGCGAGGCGAGGCGAGGCCCGGCCCAGGTGCCGGAGGCTGCCGTGGCCGGCCCGTGGGCAGCGGACGGGACAGTGTGCTCCTCTGCACTGACATCGGGATGCTGCCATTTTGCAGACGAGCTGAACCTCAGTTCTAGTTTTTAGCAGCAGCTGTATTAGCTAAGCTAATGGAATAGGCTGAACAAGGAGGTCATGGAGTCTCCCTCTAGAACTCAAAACCCACCTGGATGCATTTCTGTGTTACCTGCTCTAGGTGACCCTGCCTTGGCAGGTCTAGATGATCTCCAGAGGTCCCTTCCAACGCTAACAATTCTCTGATTCCGGAAATACCTTTTTGTTTTCCATCATTGTGTTTTGCAGTTGTTCAGACTCCGGCAGTGGGCCAGTCTCTATGGTCTGCATGGTTAAGCACGGCAATTGCACAATACCGTGGTAATCAACACTCTAAATCTTGTCCTAACCATGTAGGAGCCTTTGCTGTGCACAGCTCAGCCCTGTGCAACGCTGGAGTGCAAGTGCTCCCTGGATCAGATTTCACCAACTGGGAGCACCAACTGGTGTCACTTTCAGGAATGGCTGAACTCAGAAGACTGGATGGTGAATTTAGGATTCCAATCTATCTCCTGCTCAAACTGCCCAAGTTCTCAAAGCCATCTTCCCTTTTGGGATAAGCCACTGAAACTAAGGTACTGCAGCAGTTTGCCATTCCTGGAAAGGGGCGCAGGGAGGGAAGCCTGGGCAGAACCCTGAAGTACAGCTTAGTCTGGTCAGTTCCTAGTTACATCAGAATAAAAGTAGCATTTATAATCACAATCCCTTGTTCAGAATTGTTTTAAATACAAGTTTGAGGGGATAGTTCTCCCATGGATGCACTAACTAGACACTGTTCAGCAGTCATGATGGTCTGCTAAAACAGTGGACAACACAAAGGGCCCTGTTTGCTCTTCACGGATTTTCATGTACGGTGAACAGCAGTCAGGTACTGCTGGTGCTGAAGGCAAAGTGTCACCAGCAGGAGCAAAAAAAATGAGACTCCATCTGAAGTATATACACATACAAATTCTTGGTTTTAAATCACAATTTTTGTGTAAGAACCAGTGTTCAGCTAAGTTAAAAAAACAACTTTCTAGTCAGCAACAGAATAAACATCAATAATTGGCTACATCACAGCTTCCTTTTTTAGTGTCATACTTGGAAGGTCTTACCAGCCTGTTGTCCTGCTGTATCTTTAGAATTCATTTAATCAAAATTTGTCAAAGTAAAATCACTCACCTAGAATGTAAATTGTTTGTTTCACCACTGTGAGAAACCACCAGCACCAAAACCCCCACAAACTCAACACAAAATCTTATGACAAGGAAGACATGTGCCGTCTCTACGCTCCTTGTCCTTGAAATAATGTTCCCAGCAGGAATTTGCAGAATTTCATTGCAGAATTGCAGAGCTGTGTGGCCCCGTCCTACCCATAAAGCACCACTTTACACAAAGCTAGGAGCTGCTGCAGGAATAGCATTATGTGAGGGCAGCACAAAAACAAACTAGGAATCCCTACATCATATAAGAATAATTAGGATTTGATAAATTGATTTGTTTGCTGTTACATGGATTGCAATATTTAGGCCACAAAGCTTGTTACCTTTAGCCTTATTACTAAAAAGAGCAGACTGAGTATTTTACCACAAACTCGATTCCATGTAATTCTCCTGTAATATCCAAGAAGAACAGTATGAGGTCATAGCCAAACCTACACACAAAAAAAAATTCTAATGTTTCCTCTAAATTCAGCTACTACTGGTAGCTAGAAGGATTCCAAGCTCTATACCTCCCACATAGACACCTCATCCCCCACCAACCTAATTTAGTAACTCATACTATAACATCCTTTTTGATCACTTTAGCAAGTCACTGAATTTCCATCTGACAGGAAGCCCCGTTCCAGAGCAGGTGTGTAACTCCTACCCATCAGCTAGATCAGGTAAATCAAATGGCTGAGGGGTACATAGACACAGGTGACTGAAGTTCAGTAACTTGTTTTCCAGGACAAGAAATATGCAAAGAAAGTGTAACACTGATTATTCCTCTGCACAGCCTGACCAGATCATGACAGGGTTGGAAATCTTACTGGGAATGTGTAAGTGCTCCTTTACAAATGGTTTTCTATTTAAAATGCTCAAACTGGCAAACCTATATTTGCAGGGGGAGGATCTTTGTTAATGACTGACATATGTGGGGGAAAAAAATCAACAGCAATAGCAAAAATTGCTGGGTTGAGCAATTTAGAATGATTAAACAACTTTTTCTAGCATTCCCATTACTATGCCATGAGACGTGCATGATTGGTCTGATTTGGAGCAAGGTAGAATCTTTGTTTTGTATTCAGTGCTAGTAGTAAGTAAACTAACCAGTTATTTCTTCTGTTCATATTCAACAAGACTGTATGTCAGGTCTTTAGAAGGACTTGCTTGACTTTCTTTTTTGTCTTCTGCTAATATCTCAAAAGTATTTCAAAATACAGCTTAAGCAATCTTTCCTTGTGTGTTTTCAATTCCACATATATTATGTCTGTACTTTGAGGCACAGAGTGATCAAAGCCAAATTAAATTACTTTACCTGCAATGTCAGTAAGGGCTTTCTTGTGTAGAAGTTTTGGAGGGGAAAAAAAAAAAAAACAACAAACTTTTATTATCTGTTGTATTCTGCTTAATAGTAGGTATGTTCAGCTTTATTCAGCATCATCTTATAAATATCTGTGTTTCAGAAAGAAGCTAAATAATAACAACCTAGCAATGTCTTTACCTCTGTTTGTATTTGTCCTTATACTGTTGGGCAATCTCTTGCCATAAAGACATGCAAAAGCAAAGTGTTGTATTTTAAAAAATTGTGTCTTGCCTTGCTGGCACAGCAGAGAAATACTAAATTTCATATTCAACATGTAAATTCCCTGGTACTCAGTAGAGATGGATAAATTTGAAGAGTCAGAACAATGGCATTTCCCTTAGCCCTTCTCTCAAATGTATTTTCTGCAAGTCAGTGTTTATTTTTATACTTCTGCTGCCCCAATGTCCACATAAATATTAAACAAGCAAACCAAAATACACAAAACCCAAAAGTGAAGGCAGCAGTGTATGTCAGTGAGAGCACCAACTGCTGCACAGTATTATTTGCCATTACCTATTGTATCACACAACATAACATCAAAATGATACCCTTGAACAAGACAATGCTGTGAAGCTTATCCTTGTACAGATGGTTGTCATGACCACAATTCAGCAAGGAGGGAAAATTATATCCCAGGACATTTTCTCTGCATTGTTTAAGCACAGAAACAGCAAGGAAGCTCATCTGGGATCTTCCTATCTTAAATCAAGATAGATATGTAGATCTACTTTTACAAAAGCATACTAATTAGTAAGACAATGCACATATGCTGCATTTATTAGAGCTCAACTCAGAAAATAATCTTCAATTTCAAAATTTAAAAAATAGGCAACAGGTAAGATATGAAGACTTTTGTATTAATTGTGTTGCAATTAGCTAACAATTGTAGTAATTATTCTCTCTTTATGCTAAAGATATAAAAATAGCACTGAAAACATTCTAAAATAAACATTTTTAAATATTTTTCTAAATAGGCAAGAATATTAATAATTTTTCATCCTCACATAACATCAATACAGAAGAAAATAAATTAATATTACTGGTGGTAAGGTACCTTTACGTTGGTCTTCACACAAACCCATGTTTTTCCTAGTACAAGCACTTTGCCATTTCTTCCTTTTTTACCTTCTCAAGGTTCAGGAAATCCTGAAAAAAACTGCCCTGTACTCCATCATTTTCTTGTGAATGTCATGATCTTGCCCGATAAATCTTAAACTATAAATGCCCTCTTAAATGTGTTCACTGTCACTGTCGACCCAATTGAGCCAGTCAAATACTAGGGTTTTTTCTGTTAAATTCAATGTATAGAAAAACAACATATTTGCCTCACTAATCCTAAGCAATTATTTTTTTATTCTTAGTATTTAAAACTCTGCTAACTTTTGAAGATAGAATATTATGAGTATTGCAGTCCTATTTTTTAATAAGTCTCCAAAGCCCTTCTGCAATACATATATTAAACAGCAATTACTGTGTGGGTTAGTGTATGATCTCTTCGTATCACAATCTCCATTAGCCTTTGAACTAAGCTACATTTAGGCTTGAAAATCATTAGAGGGTTGTTTACCTTCAAAAAATTAACATTTAGCAATGTTATAATTATTCTTTAAATCTCTCTGTCACTATTACTCAAAGCACCATAGACACTTTAAGAAAAATCCAACCAACTCTGCCTATTAGCTCTACATCTAATAGCAGACACTTCAGATGCTTGCAAAAATGTCAAACAAGCTGACACTTAAAAGGTCCTTAATGCTTCATTCACTTAAAATTTCATTCCAGGTGTGTAACCTTGCTGAAATTCGTTGTAAAACATAAGCCAAGATTTTGTATGGCTGAGTAATCTTTGGTAGGTGGATAGATAGTTCTTCAAGTGCTCTACAGTTAATAATTCAAAGCACTTACAAGGTATTAAATGCTCACATCATTCTGCTATAAGCCCTCAGTAATTCTTATTTTGTAGTTCATTCCCTGCCATGGCTGAATTCTGTTTGTGGAAGTGGCTGAACAAGAAGCAATCCCTCAGTTCTCATATGTGTAACAGTGCAGAAAATAAACTTGCTGTAGACTGAGATACTCAAGGACAGAAATAGAGCTTGAGACAGTGTTTCTACCCTATTCACAACATCTTTGTGTATGCTAGTTAAGAGCAGGAAAGGCTTTTGTTGTAAGAGATTTTGTCTCGCATCCATCTTCGTTATACTAACACTTTTTTGTACCTGAAGACAGTGAGTGAGTCTGAAGGAGAAAAAAAATAAGTGTTGGAACTAGGTTTGGCCTTGCTGAGAGTGCTCATGTTTGAGTTACTGTGTTTTTACTGCTCATGCTGGGGTTTTTTGAGTTGAAGGCTTACGAGCAACTGTAGCAGTATTTTAGCTCCACAAAATAGCTGTGGGAGAATTGCAACTTATTGCTATTCCAGCTAGTGGGAATTTTGTGGGGGTGTGTAAGTGTGGTCCTAAGTAATCTTTTTCTCCTTTTTCTGGTGAGACCAGTTCATAAAAATCTGAGCTCAATATTCAGAGGTGGAATTTAAGAAAGATTTACTCTCTGCTCTCTGCCTGCACTGTCGTTCTGCTGCTGTGGTCGTATAATTGCCTCCTTTCAGAAAACAAACAGCTGCCAAGGCTTGAAATTTTGGTTAATTGCTTGGACCAGAAAGAGATTCCGGTTCTCAAACTCCCTGAGAATTCAATCATGCACCAGTGTGAAGCATTCCTTCCCCTCCTCTCCACACACAGATTTGAAAGCAGTTACTGAAGCTCTAGCTAGTGACTAAAGTTAAAATGCAGAGTCAGCATTTCATTGCCAAAGCCTAAGCAAGCATTTTATTCCTTCACTTTAGCTCTGCTCTTCAGATTTGCAAAAGTAATTGCAGTCTCAAATATTTTACATTGTGATGGGCTGTATCATAACTTCTTGAGGACTGGAGCATCATACTGTTTTATGGCAAGGTTTTGTCTGTCAGCATCTGTGCTCCTTTGTGGACTGTAAAAATGTCTGCTGGAGCAGAATTTCCAGCTCTTTTGTGGTTAAATATTGTAGCAGTACAGACCAGACTTACCTCTTAACTCTAAACTGAAGTTAAAAAATGCTTAAAAATGCTTAACGGCCCCTCAGGACACAGTTACATGGCAGAATATTGCCATTTCATCTGCTGTGAAAAATCTGTTCTGGACATCAGTGTGGCTGGAGGGAGAATTAGTACAGCATTCCTTCTGCTCTCCCACCACCTGGAATGTGGTATGGCCCTTCAAACAAGCTTTCAGCAGGTCTGCCAAGTCCCACTCAGATGGCAAATCCCTCACTTCTCTTATTTTCTTTTCTTTTCTTTTTTCTTTTTCTTTTTTTTTTTTTTCCCTACCTATTAGCATCTCTTTATTTATGAAGATGGAGACAAAACACTTTTGAACAGTGCAGCATGACAGGACCCTGACAACACTTAGCAGGGGCTGAGTAGCTAGAATTTTTTGCAGCCCAGAAAATTCAGCTTTGGGGGCTGGAGAAAAGGCAGAAGTCCCTTCTGCTGCCAGCCCCAGGGGGCTGCACAGAAAGAACTGTAAGTGATCCCAGGCTGACACACCAGCTGTATGCTTCATTCTTGCAATGCTTATGAAATAATGACACTGTTACACTTGTAAACTTTGATATGCTTACTTAAAAGGTGCAATCTAAGTGTCATTGTTTTAGCTAATCCAACTGTAGTAGCTGTTGTCACACACGTATTTTGATCACTCCACACTAATGTCATGTTCTCTCAGCCTGAAAGCTCAGATTTTGTTCTAATACAGCATTGCTTATCTGCATTCAGCTAAAAACAAGTATACTGAAACAGGATCAAAATCAGTTTTTACAACATTGGTCACTTATTTTCTATTTTAGCTTGTTTCATACCAGCACTGAGGCACATCCGTATCTACACAGTCCTGACTCTATCCCTAAAATCTGGGGCTGCTGTGACAGACTTTTCTTCTTTTTTTTCCCCTTGTGCTATGCTCTTTTGTGACGAATCTCTAAATATTAGTTAAATATCCAGTTGTCCCCTCTGCCAGCTTTTGTAGTGAGGTGGAAATGTGAATTTTACAAAGCAGCACATCAGGAGCTGGCAGTCCTGCTGCTCCCCTCCCAGTGTGCTGCCACCCAGCCCACGTGGGTGCTCCTCTGACCTGCTCCATATCCTCAGAAGTAGAAACTAAGCCCACAACAGTGGTTAAAATCTTTTCTGCTGGTTCAGTCCCCTGAGCCTTCTCCTCCCACAGGCAGGGGAGGCCTGAGCTGGAAAAGGGGGTGGGGAGCAGAACACCAGCAAGGGACTTTAAATCCATCTCTTCTCTGCAGTTGTAGCTGAGGGTACAGTTACCTGACTCAGCCACACTTGTCCAACAGCTGCTGCCATCTAAGGTTGCACTCACTGCTGCTCAGGGACATGCTGGCTCTCCCCTGTGCCAGGAGCCATGCAGAGATGGCAGCTCAGTGAGCTGCCCCTGCTGAAAAACATTAATCTATATATGTATATAGAACACATATATGTATGTGTAAAAATAGGTTTGTTTGCAGACAGGTCAGCTTGCAGATTTCAGGGGCCCAGAAGGTGAGGGCATGTACCTATTGATGAGGGAGTCCAGAACAGAGGTAGCAGAAGAGGTGATACAAATATTCATGTCAAAATGGAAATGCAGAGAGAAAAGGCTTATTTCCTCCTGTGTTTAAGGTACAGGATGAAACACCTACAACAAGCGAAAAGGGAAACATGAGCTTACCTTCAGTTTGATCCCATGGGCTGCCCTCTCTTTCAGATACCAAATGCCTGTTCTGTGTCATGGGCCACTTACAAAGTGAACAACTGAAGTATTTCTGATTATGGGACAAATGAGCTGCTTCTTGAGTCAGGAAAGCAGAAGTTTGCCAAGCAGGACTGCCAAGTAGGCACGTTGGCCCTGTGAATTCAGAGCTGTGATGTGATGGGCTCAGCCTGACTGGAGTCAGCCCCCAGAGAGGGGCTCTGATGGCTTTGCTGTGCCCCATTACACCCAGCCAAGGTCCTTCCACCTGCCCATGAGAGATGCAAAAGAGAATGCCCAGACCTGCCATAAGCAGATGTGAAGACAACTTCAGGTTAAGAAAGACCACATTCAAAGGGCTTCTCGATATGAAAATACCCTAAAAAGCTGAGACAAATTAAAGAAGACAATGCACAAAAGGGAAGGCCTAATAAGCATGTGTGAGGATTATTTAAGTCAGAAGTCAATTTGCTATAGATTAATTCTCCTTCAAATTACAACAGACTGTTGTCAGCTTGCCTCTCACAGGAACTTCACCAGCTGTCTCAGATTTCGCAGGTAGGATCAATTCTAGAGCTGTACTTGCCAAAGATAGGAGGAAATGTAGGCAAGCATTGATGAGACACTGCACTAGTGTGCAGGAGGTTGCTAAAAGTGGAACTGATTTTTTTTCTGCCTTGCTTGGAATTCAGCAGGCCAAGAGGTCAAGTAGTGATGGTCTCCAAGGACTTTTTAATTTACTGCAGGTTCTAAGATGTAAAATGCCTTTGACAGTGCTATCATGCTACTAAAGATCTAATGCTGTATCAGATTACTGGTGTGATTTAATTACCAATGGATAGCCTGTGGTGAAAAGGGTGCCCTTACTTGCTAGACCTGTAGATCCAGGTCTTATTTTAAAACTGTTGTTTTGGGTTTTTTTTTAATCAGCAAATTTATTGAAAATGTCATTTTCTTCTGTTTAGAATGCACTTTGAATCTCACATGATGTCTGGGAAGATGGATTAGGGGGGAAAAAAAAAGGAAAAGTTGTATAGTTACCACTGTTCTGGTTTTAAATTAAATTGTAAGCATTGATTCCTGATGGGAAATTATAGTTGTGGTTAGAGTTTGATTGGAAGTAAAAATAGATATAAACCTATATCCTCAGTTGTGTAAATGAGTCCAGATTCAAACAGGACTGTGCAGAAGGGCTTTTTATGTGGAAAATTGCACAATGAGAAAAAGCTGGGATAAAACAGGTAAAAGCTGGGATGTCAATACACAGTATGTCTGTTTGTTGGTGTATAAAGAGGAAGTCACAAAATAAATTGACTGAAAACTCAGCAAATCTCACATCAAGGTCAGCCTAAACTGTAACAAATTATTTAATACATATCTAGACAAAGCAGAAAATAAGTATCTGTAGTAATTAGAAATATTTTCATAGAAATCACACCATTTGTGTCAACTACAATGACTGCATTGACTGGCTACCCTTCTTAGAGGTGTAAAGGTCTGACAAAGACTCTCTCTGTCTTCAGAGAACCGTTCAGTTTACCTCACCCACTACTCCCAAATTTATACTCCCAAATTCCAAACTGAAATTGGTGTGGGTTGGAAGTGTGGGTATGTGAATTGTTTCCTTTTGTTCAGCTACACTGTAATATAAAAGATCTAGAAAGGGTCTGATTGCCTTGTCGATCTAAAGAAAATGCTTTATCTGCTGCAGCTTCTGTCTGAGAGTGCTGGTGGTGTTGTAGGAAAGAGTGTGCTGAGCCCATGTACAATGAGAACTCAGGGCAGGCACAACAGGTACACTGTGCACCATAATGACCCTGGATATATTCAGTCTAGTACAAAAGATATGTGTTCAGTGTGTTTCCTGTGAGATAATAAAAGATTTAATTAACTGCAAGAGTTTATATATTTAGACATTATAACAACTTTAAATACACTTGGTTCTATATAAAATGCATCTTTGGTTTCTTTTAAACAAAAGACAGGCAATCAGATTGCATGATTTCTGATGTAGATTCATACAAGGCAATCTTAAAATATATCTTTAAGACCTATATTCTTACAGATACCACATTGTCAAATAACAAAGTTACTTTAGTTGCAGTTCCATGATGCATTTTCTTTAGCAGTTGGGCTGCTTTAATAAGTTCTGACCACAAGTTCTTCTTGGGTGCTCTCCACACACCCTTAGTGCAGGCAAAAATTTTGTTCATCTGTGCTGCAAATTTCATAATAGATATAATCCAGATTAAAAATAACCTCTAATTAAAAACAATTGAATAATATTGATGGGTGGGGGGATGGAATGGTGTGTCCATGATCCAGAAATGAAATGAGCTGTGAGGGGGCAGTACAAAAATAACTTATTCTATTGTGAACTTCAGTGTTGCTATAAAAGCATGTAGCAAAACTGATCAACGAGAACTGCAACCAGACTTGTAAGAACTGGGCATAAGCCTAACTTGACAAGGTATTTTTTTAGCATATTGGTATGGTATGGTCAATTTGTGACTGTAGTGATACTTGCCTCGAAGTTTAGTGAAGCATAGAGCTAAAAATAATACTGCATACTATATTAGCCTAAGCTTGGTTATTTTTTTAAATTTTATTTTATAGTATTTTAAGTGATTACTGCTCCAAATTGCCTTTTGTCGTTCATTTAGGGAAAAGAAAACACCTTTAGAAATGCCATAACCTGGTATGTATTGTATTGTCATTCTTTTACTATGTTGTATAGATAGATTAAAAAATCTGTTGTTCAGAAATATCTATTATTACACAGAAAAGAACCCAAGAAATATATTAGAGACTACTGAATTTATTCTGCCTGGGTATTTTTAATGATATAAGAAAATTTGTGCGAGAAAGCAATTCCCTTCTTTGCTTAAAACAGCATTTTTCCTTCTAAAAAAATCAGTCTAAGAATAAAATAGTTTTACTTAATTCTAGCAATTATATTTACAGAGGAAACTCCAGCTAAGTAGTGTAGAAATTTAGATGTTGACAAATTTAAAATAATTCAATTACTGCATAATGCCTACTGGCATTTTCGATGAACAATCCCACAGCACTTTCCATAAAGTAGGCTCCAGGAATTAATTAATATACAATCAATACATTGTCTACTCCAGGGATTGAAAAAGGCATCTGATCTGTGCCAGGAATATGCTTGACTGTCTGTTTGTTGTTTTGTTTGTTTAAAGGGAACTGAAAATTATTTTATCTAGAAAAAACTCCAATGATAAATACTTAAATAGATTGACTACATATATTTATTAAGAGGTTGGAATTTTAGTGATATACATGCTGCTTTCATAAGTGGTGATAAGCTTTTTAAGAAAGTTTGTCTATTACAAATTACCTCAAAATTAACAACTTCAATAAGCTACTACTAAAATACATTAAATTTTTTTGACCTAAAAATTAACAATTAGATGTTTCCCAAAAGGAAATACTTCTTTCCTAGAGATTTCTTCTAATCATTACTGCTTTCTCGAGGGTGCTGCCAGAATTCTCTAACAATTCAGTTCAAAATTTCTGGATTTCACATATAGAGGTTTTGAATGTAACCAAAAAACATAAGACAAAGTGTTGTGTTTTGATTAATTTTTCTCAATCTCATGAAGGCTGTTTCATAAGGCATGCGACTACACTCTGCAAATTCTTGCTTATGGGACCAGATTTCCAGCTTCATTGAACCCCATGAACTGAAGCAGATTTACTTGTGTATGATTTAAGGCCTGACACAATGATCAGCAGTTCAAATTCCTACATAACACAATGTTCCATTCGTTCTGCCCAACAAATCACTGGGTTGGAGTATAAGGAAACATCAGTTTTAGGGCAGACTTGAAGTGTTTTTCATCATATCCCATTTTAAGTAGTTCCTGTTTCTGCCACTTCTTCCAAATGTCAAGCTATTCCTGCATTTCTGAATATGGCACTGTGCAGTGGCATGCAGAATCAGAATGGAGAACTGATATGGCTTTTTTCTTTTGCTGTGTTATTTTTAATTTGAGTTCAGCAGAGAGTTCACCATTCAGCTACACAAAGAGCTGCATGGCAGAAGTGAGAGAACAGCATGGGAGTAGGTATAAGTAGTAGAGGATGAGCGAGGAAAGGGCTTCACACAGCAGCTCTGATATCTGTAGTTGTTCTGCCCATTTTTCTCTTCTCTACCATAGCTGGCAGAAGGCAGGGCAGCACTGTACCTCGCTGGCTGAAGTTCACAGTCTAGCATTTTAGCATGAACTGACTTCTCAGGCAATTAAAGCAAATGTGCTCAATTGTGAATTGAAAGAGTTCTGTTGTGGAAAGGTCCTCGGGCAGAGGGGATGGCAGGACAGCTGGGGGTAGCAATGCATTCAACCATTGCAGCTGTTCTCTGCTTTGCACTTAGGTCAGAGCTCTCCTAAGTGCACCACGTGTTGAAAAATGTGCTACCCTGCTCAGTGATTTGCTGCAATACTATACTTCCTCAGGAGTTAAAAATTAGCATCTTCTTCCTGAATTGAATTCCGCACATCTCCTTCTCATCTTGACCTTCTCGTATCACTATGTAGCAGCTGCAGTACTGGAATCTACTATTTGGAACCTAAGAGGGTTTTTTAAAGAGTGTGAGCTAGGACCTGGATTTCGTGGCTCTCTGAGCTACCTTATAAAGTAAGCAGAAGGTGCAAGTGTTAATTCAGGGGGAGAACTTTTGGGAAATGAGAGGAAGGCATGAAGAAAATGCCAACTAGGCTGCTTATTGGAGAGTTCATAAATAGGAATTAAGACTAACATTTCTATTATATAAAGGTTTGTGGTTTTTAATAGATGACTACCACAAACATAAAATAATAGAACAAAGAAGTCTTTTACTTCAAGCAGTGCAAACAGAAGTTCAGAGTGGATTATAACTTTATTTTGCCTCTAATTGAAAGAAGAAAACAGCCTGGATAATTAAGTAAAATGACCATGTTGAAAATAAGTTATCTGGAAATTATAAAAGGCTTTCCAAACCAGAAACAGATTAATGCTAGCAAGTGTACTCTGACCATGCATTTCAACATATAACCTCAATTAATCTTGGGTAAAACTCTTGAACGTCATAACTCCAGCAATTAATAGAGGAAGTAGACTTGAAAGCACAAATATGTACAAAGGACACCTAATTTCATTGGTTGATTGAATCTGATCTGTAGTCTTTGTAGACTTTGAAACAATGCAAGTGTAAATGCAAACTGTTGTTTAGCATTTGCTTACAATTGACTACCTTCAGATATTCTTCTGAGCACAGAATTTCTGGGGTTTTCTTAGTCCTCAAATGCATACAGGATTGTAACATATAAAGTTTTCTATTCTGGACTTTTGAAGACCTATTTACTCTAGATATGGTATGGTATGGTATGGGGTATGGTATGGTATGGTATGGTATGGTATGGTATGGTATGGTATGGTATGGTATGGTATGGTATGTTAAAGACCTACTTACTGTAATGTTTTTAGTACATTTTGAATTTTTAAAAATACACCAGAATAAAAGAGTAAACATTGTCTCTCTCAAAGCAAAGACTTGTATGTCAAATTAATCAGTATCTCTGAATGTTTAATAATAGTGGTTGTATCTAATCTCAGTCAAGAGCTACAAATTAGTCACATACATTTATATAATTTATCTGACAGCAAAACGTGATTTTTACAAGGATATGTGTTTAAATAAGATAAAGGTTTTGGTGGTTACGAACAGCCCTTTTGCTCCTGTGTAAGTCCAAGCCACTGATGAAAGGAATTGGAGTGCCTCTAACCTATCTCAGAGGAAAAAAGATTCAAGATTAGTTTTTAGTTCAGATCATTGATCCAGTCCTTTATACAACAACAGAAATGTTTGTGCCAACCCAAGGGAGAAGGTAGGCACCAACAGCAAGAGAAGGTGACACCATCTGCTTCAGCAGCAGAGTGGATTTATGTGAGATTAAAGTGACCATGTAAATAGAGCCTTAGAAATGAAACCTGTTGGCTGGAAGAGTCTGTTTCCTCAAATAGATTAATGATTTGTTTATACCAAGTTGAGCCACAAGGGAATCCTTAACAGGCTGTGTCTGCTTTCTGGGTTAGAGATGGCTCCACCTATTCATGCAATAGAAGCACTAGCATTTATAAGATTCTGAATAGGAAATAATAGGAAATAATCTATTAGGATAAAATTAAAGCTAACACACTTATTAAGTCGGAGTTCACAGAAATTAGCAAAGGGGAAGGAAACAGTATCTCTCTCCGAAGGGAACATGAGTGAAAGTTCAGATATGAAGGTTAGATGGATCCCCAGATCTTCATTTTCATCCACAGACAGGCCTAAGAAAGTAGATTCTGTATAAAAACAGATTCCTAGACAGATATGTGAGCAAGTAGGTAGCTGAGTAGCACAAAAAAAGAGAAACTTCTAATTTTTTCTAGACTTTATTTTAGGAAATGCAGGTAATTGTATTTTAAATCACTACTATATTGTATATTGTGTAAATACACTTACTAAATTTAGCTACAAACCTGGGCAATGGCAAATGCTAAGGCATTACATTCTACTGGTGCTGTAGTACTTTAGGACTGCAGTAGCTGCTCAGGATCATAGAATATTTCTTAGGCATGTCCAGAGAAAAAGAGCATTAATCTAGGAAGCCATGCTAGGCAGATTGGAAGTTGGTAAAGCTGCTGTGAGAAAGAGGAGTCTTATGATAATTAACATTAGCCAGAGGCTCCCTGCATATAATATGATGGTGGGGAGAGTGGGTGAACCCTGAGGATTTCCCACAGAGTCTCTTATGACAGCATTTGCTTTAATATGTATGTGGGTGCAGCTGCTTCAAATAACTGAAAGAAGCAAGGCCAGCACCACTGCAATAAGTTAATGTTTAGCTTTCATGTGATGTTAAAACCTGTATTACTTGCTCAAGTTACAGAGACTTGCCTTCCAAAGAAATTGGATAAAATTATTTATTATATTTTAAAGGTGCATGTTACACTGACTATCTTGACGAATTCAGATTCTTCTCTGTAGCTTTTCAGTATTTTCATTTGTCTCATATATTCATTCCTTATATGTCCAGGATTCCTGGATGCTTCAGTCTTTGCAACCATTTTTTGGTTTTTCTGAGTTATGCTTAATAAGTAATAAGCTCCAAATTGTCATGGAACTGCAGGTGAATGTAAGAAGGTATTATAAAACCACATTTACCTCTTGACACTGTGAGTGACAGACACTGCATTGTACAACTAGCAGTCAATTTCTATCTTATACAAAACCCCTGCATCACTGGAATAACAACAAGTTGTGTTGTTATAGCTGGATAGAAAACTTAAGAATTAATAGGCAGCAATAAATCATCGTAACTTCTACTGCTTGGACATTAAGATATACCAAAGCTTTGGTGTGGGCCTACAAAAATGGCTGATGTGTGGACTGCAGAATGAAAATATGTAAATTGAAAGGCTGTACAGTAAATAATACATCAACATGACTTATGTTCCACCTTTGTGGTTTTTCTGCATCTGCCCCCCAGTCTTTGGAATATTCCCTTGGGTTTTCACATCCTGTGAATGCCAAGTCAGTGTGTATTATGTGATTCCTATTACTGTTCTGGCTTATCTGG
Source organism: Hylia prasina (assembly GCA_013397195.1). Taxonomy (NCBI): domain Eukaryota; kingdom Metazoa; phylum Chordata; class Aves; order Passeriformes; family Sylviidae; genus Hylia; species Hylia prasina. The sequence goes on from VYXD01006830.1 coordinate 3,529,629, forward strand.
CCTAGCTTTTCATGGGAGTTGCCCCTACTGAGGCATAACTGGGAATTTAACAGGTAACTGACAAAGGCTGAAATGGCCTTATTTTATAGCATTTAGCAAAGCCTGGGCACAATGAGTACTTGAAGAAGAACTAAACATTTCAGTGCTGGAATAAAGCACCTGCTCTCACAGATGATGAAGATCTCATGTACTAAGTGAAAAATATATCCCCTAATGAACATATGCCAGGAACTGTTTGGATCTACATGTAACAGGAATGAAACATTTAGATCCTTGCCAGCCATATGGAACGCCGAGATTTCACAATTACTCCCAGCCTGTCATTCCAAGGGTTGGCATAGAGCACTGGATGAAGTAAGGGCTTGAGATTATTCAGCAAAATGTTAAAATGTTTTCCTCTGTGGCCTCCTCTTGTGTTGCTGTTCTGTTGCATGCCCATAACCCAGCTAAACTTGTGCAAAGCACTGAACTGTAGAGCGAGGTGATGCAGAAATCACAGCCATCTGGGCCTGCTGAATAGGAAGAGAAGAAAACCCTGCGAGAGTCACTGGCTGTTACTAGAGCCAGGATTGCTTTTACAGGAGTGCCAAATCTTACTAATTAATTTTCACATTTATACTTCAGGGTGACTCTGGCAGTGATTATATTATTCAAAAAACAGTCACAGACTGTTCTTGAATCTTCAAGCACAGATCTCTGAGTTTTTTGTGAGCTCCTAACATTTGGTTTCCACACATACATCTTTCCTTAAGAGTAAGCCCTGCCAAAGAGTAGCAGCTTATCCTTACAGTAGTACTTTGTGACTCATCTTTTCATCAAAGCACTGTACTTTGGTAAGCGCACTGAACACCCAAAGCCATAACATGCTATGTTTGTCTCATTTTTATCCCAACACTTTGGCATAATCTTTGTGCCTGAAGCTTCATAGACAAAAAGCATCAGGATTGGAGACCCAGTTTCTGGCTTTGACTCTGCTAACACACTGCATTAAAAGAAGTAACAATCAAGTCATAAACACAAGAAGGCTGGACAAAAACAAACCTTGCATAAGAAAGGATGATTTTACTTGAACTTAATAGTGTTCCCACAAATTTCAGTTGGACTGAGGCTTCCCACAATGCACGAAGGGCTGAGAGGGCCTCTGGTGAAGAATAGGTAACTTTTCCCCACTTTATGGCACTAATGTAGAATAACAGAATGGCTGATGTTAGAAGGAACCTTAAAGATCATCTTATTCCAACCCTCCTGCCATGGACAGCGATAACTCCCAATAGACCAGGTTGCTTGAAGCCTTGTCCAACCTGGCCTTCAGCTGGGGCATCCACAGCGTCTCTGGGCAACCTATTCAGGTTGTTCTCACCAACCTCACGGCAAAAAATTTGCTCATCTGTGTTAATATGGGTCCAGGCAAACGCTTCTTCCTTATTTGGAAGGAACTACTCCTTTTTGGGGTTTTGTGGGGAGTTTTTTGATTGTTGGGGTTTTTTAAGGCTGTAAGGAGCCTGCAGCTGTTTTTAATACCCTGCCCAGTAAACGACAGGAGCCTGTTCGCAATCAACGGCACGCGTTATTTATCAACTGACTTCTCCATAATTGTCCCCAGACAGCACCCGAGCACTTTTTGGCAGACACGAAGGGAACTCGGGGGTGGCTGTTGGCTCCACGGGCTCCGAGCGGCCCTGGAGCGGGAAACGGGACTGGGACAGCCCCAGGGGCTCGGGGCGGGCGGGGCTCGCCTCGCCGCCTCAGCCCCGCCTCGCTCCCCACAGCTGCGGCGTTCGCCCTTTCAAGCAGCGGCGTGAGAGGCGGCTGAGGCGGCAGCCGCCCGTCCTGCTCGCTGACAGCCGCCGTCT
>VYXD01006830.1:3531499-3552018 GCA_013397195.1 Hylia prasina
GCCGCCGGTGCCCGAGGCAGCTCTTCCCGGCCGAGCCGAGCGGAGCCGGCGGCGCGGCTGCAGCGACAGGCGGGGGAGCGCTCCTCACCGCTCCGCCTCCGACCGCCGCCCGCTGCGGGGATGTGTGATTGCCATGGCGAGGCGGCTCTTCCCGGGGGCCTGGCTGAGGAAGCCCCACTCCGCGCNCCCGCGGCTCCCCGGGCTCACGGCGCGGCCAGCGGGGCAGCGACACCTGCGGCGCTGCCGCGGCCCGGGAGCCCCGCGCTGTGCTCCGCGCCCCTTCCTTACACCTATCGCCCTGCTGCAGGCATCCATCCTGGCAGGATGGACCGCAGCTTGCAGGAGTAACTCATGCCCTTTTCTGCGTGTCTAATAAAAAATTAATGTCGGGCACTTTGCTGCTCCATGCATTTCCTTATATGTTCGTAGACACAGTTTTGTGTTTCTATATGCAGGTACGTGTTTGCGTTACTTCAGTTAGCTGAGTAAGGATGTTTTGGTTGAAGTACTGTGGCCGTTGTGTCGTAGGAAGTTCTGCGGTGAAATATTAGTCAGTCATGACATTGTGGTAGCGTGATGATTTATCCACTGGGTTTCCCTTTATCAGCTGGATTGTATTTTAACTAGATTGTAACTAAGGTGAGCATTTGTTGAGTTGGAGGAGATAAATAATGTTCGCTTTTCTTATATATGCTGCTTATGTGTTTGTCATCTGTTGATATGCCTAGTGATCATTGGATTAAAAAAAACCCCTTCATATTGGTGCATTTTAAAATCTTGAACATTTAAATTTTCTCCTCATCTGGAAAAGTTCCAGATGAGGAAAAATCTTGTTCTCTTTCTGGAAGTACCTGCACTGGGGTGTAATGATTAGTGAGAAACATACAGATATAATTTTACCCACTTTAGCATTTGTTTCATGGTATGTATCTGCAACTCTGGGTCCATATCACTTGTGTTTTAAACCAAAAAAGGTTACTCTAGATCTATTTACTGAAGTAGACACTTCTACAATATTTGGATTCCCATGGTATAAAGCCTTCAATACAAATAAAAATGAATTCATAATCTATATGCTACCTTCCAAATTAGGAGTCTCCAAACTGTTTGCCTCCTTTGCCTTGATAGTCTCCTTCTTATCATCATATGGTGACATCTGGTAACATTCTTCTCTACTCTTCTCCTCAAAATTTATTTTAAGGCCTTCCAACCAAAATATGTTATTTTAAAATCTGCTAAGAAACAAGAAGACCACAAAAATATTTATTAGAAAAGCCAGAGAAGTTAAATGTTTGTTTCTATTGCAGATTAAAAAAAAATTCTGATTGTGCTTTCTTATACTAAGAGCTGATTTTACCTATTCTATGGACTTGTTTTAGGAGATCTAATAGTAGCTTTGTGAACATAAACATATTTTTCCGTTAGTGAATGTATGTTGATATTTGATGCATCCAGAGAATGGCAGCAACTATCAATATATTGACTTTTGTTGTTACTGCATGTTACTGTTGGTACGTGACAATTGTAGTCATGATTTAACGACACTAATTGCAGAGTGCTTTATTGAGATTTGTCTCCAAAGAAGCCAATGCTCTCTAAGTGGCAGACTTAACCCACTGAGGGCTATGAGCAAGGTGGAAAGACTGTGCTGTGTTTCTATGTAGCATTTCAAGTAGCACACCAGGGAGATGTTTGTACAGTGGAAGCTTATCAGTGAGTGGATTCCAGCTTTTGCTGGCTGGTGTTCCAGACTTCTTGAACATGATGTTGTGAAATGAATTGCCAGAACATCAGGTTCTGTGAGACAGAACTTAATACTTGTTCCAACTTTTCTGCCCTAATGGGAGCAGGATGTTATGAGCTGGGTTGCAACAGCTATTCTATGGGAAACGTTCTTACTTTACACATGCTTTAGCTTTTGTGCAGAATGCAAGACCCATAGGTAATCTGTTGAGCCTAAAAAAGATGTCCTGCCATGTGTCAGCTCATGTAAAAGGGGCAGCCACACTCTTGGCTATCTTAGCTCAGCCCCAAACTTAAGTGTTAGGGCCTCCCTGAGTAAATGTTGAAGTCCTGCCACTATGAAGAACAGTGACTCTGAAGTACAAAGCTTTGTCATTGCTTAAACTGCAAATCATGTAAATAATAGTGAATAAAACAACAAAAATATCCTAAAACCTGGCAGACTTTTAAACATCACTAAAAACCACAAAAATAATGTAATTGTATTTATAAGACTTTACAGTTGGGTGATTAACACTGGGATTTTGTTTGACAAGGAGAGTTAGTGTCCCAAATTTAAGGGACATTGCCCTGAAATTCTTTCTGATAGCTGTAGTTACCAATTGTATTGTGAGGCTGAGGACTAACCAGCAGGATTGCTTATGACAGTAATCATGTAAAGAGCACTTGCATGTGTGGAAGTTTGACTTTTATAGATTCTGGACCAAGTTTGCAGCCTCTTTAAAGGTGCCTCATGGACTTCAGCAATGTACAAGGGACTGTCTTTTAAGGGCCAAAGAATGAGCAAGTTTAAAGGCCCACATAGCAGAAACTTCCTAAATAATCTCTTTGCTCAAAGATTTTAATCCCTTCTGCTCTATTTAATATTTAAGGAGAGATGTCCCATTTTCCATCGTGGGCATTATTTTATTTCAAAAGATGCCTCAGCTCTGTTCCCTCATTTGGGTACTCTGGATACAAAATGATTCAAGACTTGGGCATAATCACAAGCATGCACTGTCTGTTTTTAAAGATGTGAATGTGTCCTGTTCATGGCATCCAAAAGTGTGGGCTAATGCTCTCAGACATCATGTCAGCCTACCTGGAATGCCTCCTTGTGATAGACAAATCAACCTGAACAGAGAACAAAACAGAATTGCTAACATGATTGGCCTACTTTTTTTCATCTGTCCTTTTCTATTGCAAGCATGTAAGACAAACGGAGTGAGCAAATCTGATTTGGAGAAGATTACTACACTATGGTTATGTGTAATACTTTCCAGAATTAAGCTCTCTGTACTATTAAACAAAGAAACACTTTCATACTCTTTAACCATAAAAGTGCTTTAAATAAAAAGTACACTCACCAAAAATCTGTCAAGTTATGTTGCATGTTGATTCACTACTCTCCATATGCTTTGGAGTGCATCCAGGCTTGAGTTTTGCCAGAAGTGGTTTTCCACTTCTATTTCAGGGGATGAATGTCTAGTTATTATTCAGTGCACATGACTTAGCAGAATAGACAAGTGATGGAAGAAGTTGAATCTGTAACATCAAGCACTGCAAGTGCTTCCCTCATTCTTGCATTCCCTGGCTCAGATTTAAGTCTTGATGGAAGAGTAGAGTTGAAAAAAGAAACTGTTTCCTTGTTTTGAACACTTTCTTCCCTTTTTTGATAATTTTGTAACTCTCAGTCATTCTGTTGCCCTAAAAATGTTCTTAGGACAGTTTCCTGGCAGTTTGTCACAATTTCAAATGGAGTCCATCTACATGTATTGTTCCCTAATGCTGTCTGGGACTTCTTGCTCAGAAACGTGTTGCAGTGATCTGCACAGTTGATGTAAGTCCTTGTGTTCAGGGTGCATCACTCGTGTGACCAAACCAGCTCAGCAAAGCCCTGTCCCTGCATTAGGACAGCCTGTGCATGTGCCAGTGAAGTCAGCTAAGTGTGTCTATGCTCACAGACCCATTCTGGGGACAAAATTAAAATTTGGTAGGCAAAAAATCAAGCAATATATGGGAAGAAATCAAACAATGATCAGGACTTTTGTTGAACATGATGAAGAAGTCCTTATTAGAAAAGTAATTCCCTTTGAACCAGAGAGTGGAACCTTGGTTGTCTGTAAGCACAGGGATGCTGTTGTCCATGTCTGAACTGGCTGGGCAGCTTTTGCAAGTCAGAAGCTGCACAGCTCCATTGGCACAGTGCTGAGCTCAAAATAAATCGAGCTTCTCTGGAACTTCCTGCCAAATGCATGATGTAGTCAGATGGCATTTGGGGAGGATTTTTGGTCTCAAGTACATTGTCTTTCTGCCTAAGGAGGAGGACAATATATACAGTATCCATATTGTGAGGATGGTCAATATTCTGCAGTGGTTCTGAGGCCTGCAGGTCGCTGCTGGTCTCTGAGATTATTCTAAATGTATACAATAATACAAAATTTCATTAAAAAAACAGCACTTTGGTTTAAAGTGTATTTTAAAGGTTCATGGAAGGATTCAGCAAGAAACACTGAGGAAAGAAGAGGGTTTGTTGTCCCAGAAGCTTTGGTTCCCAAGCAGTTTTTACACATGAAACAGCTTTCTCTAATATTGTCAGTTTTATTTCTGTTGATCTTCCCCAGATTTTACCAGTAGTTTTCTGTGCTTCATGTTCTGCTACATAACAGGGTTATTAGAAATAGCTTTAAAAAAACCCCAAAATTATAAAACCTGTCTCTCTAAAAAAAATCACTGGAATAGAAAATTAATTGTAGCTCTCTCTTTTTTTAACCAGGTAGTTTTAAGATTGTCAAGTGAGTGTGTGTGAAGGCATGAAGGAATAGGGATGCACAGCTGAGGCATGTGCAGGACCACAGCTTTACGCATTGGAATCACCTCTGGGTCATTTGAAACTGACTTTTTCTGGATTTTTTGTTTCCAAGAGAAAGGGTATAATGCATGCTGGGTTTTTGTTATATTTTAATAAATACTAATAAATTACTGCAGTCTTTCTGGTTAAAAAAATATTGCTTATTTGCATCTGTTGCTGCTCTGTGTATGTCTGTGATGGCAAAACTGCTCCATCATTGCTGCCTTTCTTGGAACCTTTTCCAAGCACATGGAATAATTTCTCTATGATGAACAATCAAGTTAGGACCTGTCCATTTGGAAAAGAGATGACATTGCAGGGAGGTGTGTTATGGAGGCCTACACAATCATGTCAGATGTGGACAGAGATTGTTCACCCTTCTCTTCCAATAAATGAACTAGGGGTCTCAAACAAAGCTAATAGCAATCACACTTCAGCAAAATAAAGTGCAGTCCCTGACCTTGGGAGTGGAAAGTAGGCCTGTGAATTAATTGCTGAAGTTTGTTGTGGATGCTGAAAGCTTATATGGATTTTTAAGGGAATCTGGGTAATTAGTGAAAGATAAATTATTTGAGATTTACTAAATATAGAATATCACATCTGGCTTAATCAGTTCTTCTGGAGGAAACTGGGAGCACACTTGGTATATATAATATATTTCATCAGTCTTCAATAGTATCTTTGATAGCTATTGCTGAAGACCAGGATACTGACAGAAATGGATCTTATACTGACCAAATATAGCTGCTCTCATGCACTTTCCTTATATCCTGCTGCTAAATCTGATCCTGATCTTCCAATTAGTTTCTGATCCTGATGTGACTATGAAAATCAACCTGTTAGCACACCTTATTCTGAGGAGGAAAAAAAAAAAAGGAAGAAAAAGATGAAAACATCCCTCCTACTTTGTAAGACTCTTAGCTCTCCCTCAGTTCATAATTTATAAATAGTTTTTGCTTCTGCCCCTGTGAAAACTCTGTATGTGAGGCCACAGAAACAACAGGAAAGTTGTGCATACAGTTGTGGGAAGATGAAGGTGAGGCTAGTGCAGAAGAATTTTATTTGCATAATTAATGGTGTCATTTCAAGGAAGGAGTGGGAGACTTCAGCACACGAAACTTGACCCTGATATCCACCCTGCTCATTGTATCTCTGTCTTACATATTTACACATTAACACAGATGATTTTTGGACCAAATTCCTGGTCTGTTGTATTTGATTTACCAGGAGTGGAACACAGGTAATTGGTCTTAAGGAAAAATGTACTTAATTGAGCTCTGGGAGTTTATGATTTTGATCAAATTGGTTCCTGCAGTCTGGCTTGCCCTGGGAGGGTCTGACACCTTTTCTTCTATTTATTTATATCCCAATTTTCCTTCCACTTACCTCCCATGTCAGTTTTGCTCACTGAAAGAAGCAAACGTTCCATATAATGCAGTTCCAGTCTGCTTATTTTATCACTGTGGAAGTCAAATTCCTTGAAGATGAAATAGTAAATGATGTTTACTGCTGCTCAGTGAACCACAAACACTATTTTCTCTTTGTGTGCTCCAGGTCCGTCTGTCGTATGTGCGGATCAAGTATCTCTTCATCTCCTGGCTGGTGGTGTTTATTGGCAGCTGGGTTATGTATGTCCAGTACTCCACCTACACAGAACTGTGCAGAGGACATGACTGCAGGAAAATAATAGTAAGTGTATTTAGTATAGCTTTCTGAAGTGTTTGACTAATTCAGTCAGTGCCACATATGATTTAATCAAATTCTCATATTCCATCCTGCTGAAGTAAGATTACAACTTCAGTTACAGATAAAACCAGTTGTGTCTCTTAACATTATTTTGGCATAGGGTTATTAAATTCTTTTCTATCAAGACTCAGGTGTTGGAAGAGGTAGGGTTGCTGTCTCCTTTCTTAGGCAACTTGTTAAATATTTTTCTCCCTGTTTGTTTCAGTGTGATAAATACAAGACTGGTGTTATTGATGGGTCAGCATGTAGTAGTCTTTGTGCTAAAGAAACATTGTATTTTGGAAAATGTTTGTCAACAAAGCCCAATAACCAGGTAAGGCTTTACTCATCCAACCTATTTTTATTATTTCCCACTGAAATGTCATTGTCTGGAACATCAGGTAGACCTTAGTGTCAGCAAGTTGAACCTGTTTAATACAGATTATTTCAAACTTTATTTGCTGTGACAGGCAGAGCATGTGTGTGTGTGTATATACATATATACACACATACACACCTATACAGAGAAGATATCCTCTAATACAAATTAATATATATACAATATGCACCTATATACAATAATATAAATTAGTCCTGTATGTAGAGGGGTATATGGTTATTTTATGCAACATATCTTTTGGAAACATATATAATACATATTGAATCCTTCCACACTTTGCCAGAATGTGCATACTTTGTACAGCATACTGCTTCTCTGCTATCCTGCATCACCAAGAGAAGCAGCAGCCTTGTAACAAGCCATGCAGAGGTGGCAGTGGTGCCAACCTGTTGTTTGGGAAGCTGTCTGTGTTCTGGCAGTGCAGTGTCTCCAAGGTACCTGCAGCAGTGGGTTGTCTTTGAAGCTGCCATTGTTCAAATTGCCACGTTCATTGTCCACACACAGGATTCAGTTTCTCATCTGTGTTGCTACTTGACTGTTGAAGCAGTGGTTGGAGGACAGGTGGTCATCAGATGGACTCCTACAGTATTTTATACCTTTCCCTCTCTTTTTTTGCATAGATCTATTTAGGAATCTGGGGAAATCTGCAAAGTGTTATAAAATGCCAGATGGAAGCAGCTGCTCAACATGATTTTGGTACTGACCCAGAACCAAGGAAGGAAATAGTCCTATTTGATAAACCAACAAGAGGAACCACTGTTGAGAAATTCAAAGAAATGGTATATGGTCTTTTTAAAGTAAGTATATTCTTATTTATTGTATTTTGACAGAAAGGCTTGTTTTCTTGAAGTTGGAGAGAATACCCTGTTGTATGAGCCTTGTTCAAGGGTATGCTAGAAAAATGATCAGCACAAACCCAGTTTTTCCCAGAGGTGTTTATCTTGAACTAACTAATTACCAGGGTTTTCCCTTACTCTAAATGATGGAAGTTTTTTGGCATTCATCTTGTATGTCTATAGATTTTGCTAGTATTGGTATAGAAAACATGATGTAAGGCTGATGTCAGTTGTCATGCATTACAGGAGCTTTGTCTTTAACAATGGTGAACAGCAGGTGTGTTAGGGTAGTTCTTAGGAAAATTTGGAAAAAGTTGATCTGCCTAGTTGAAAATGGAACAGTTCTGATTCCAGCAATGGCTTCTTTCTCTGTAGTCCTATAATGGAGGTGGTTACATCAAAAAACAAAATCAAGAATTTCAGTGTAATTATGGAATTTGTACTCAGTTTTGTCTTGGTACCCTTAATAATTGGACAAAATATAGTTGATAACATTATTTCTCTACATTTGTAAGGTCTAATCTGCTGAAAACTAAACCTGATCTAAAATTTTGAATTCTGCATCCTTTTTCTTAGAGAATATTGAACAAGCTACTTGATATAGTTTTCCTAAAGACTGATCTGAACAAGAACAATGATTGAATTTTAATATTTGCATTTTGAAGTGCAAAGAAAGGTAATACTTTCAGAGGGTTGTATGCTCAGTGCCTCTGAAAACAGAACAAAAAGGATACCCTGCAGGCACCTGATGGCAGGTCCTGTTACATCCATAACCAGTGAAAACCAGAACATACCCAGTTATCTGTATTATTCATAGAAGGAGAGTAACAGGAGGTAGAGTGACAGATGGATTGGGAGTAGTTAATGAAGTCATACTTAATCTTTTTTGTTTGTTGCTTTTAGGCAAAACTGGGTGAACAAGGAAATCTTTCAGAACTGGTTAATCTCATCCTGTCTTTTGCTGATGGAAACAAAGATGGAAGAGTCTCCTTGCCAGAGGCAAAATCTGCATGGGCACTCCTGCAGCTGGAAGAGTTTCTGTTAATGGTGATCTTGCAGGATAAAGAGCATACTCCCAAGCTGATGGGTTTTTGTGGGGATCTCTATGTGACTGAAAGAGTTGAATATACCTCTCTCTATGGAATCAGCCTTCCATGGATTATAGAACTTCTCATTCCCTCTGGCTTCAGGAGAAGCATGGACCAGTGGTTCACTCCATCATGGCCAAGAAAGGCAAAAATAGCTATAGGGCTTTTAGAATTTGTGGAAGATATTTTCCACGGACCTTACGGAAACTTTCTTATGTGTGATACAAGTGCCAAAAACTTGGGATATAATGATAAATATGATTTGAAAATGATGGACATGAGAAAAATAGTGCCAGAAATTAATTTGAAGGAAATAATTAAAGATCGTCAGTGTGACTCAGATTTGGACTGCATTTATGGTACAGACTGTAGAACACTATGTGACCAAAGCAAAATGAGATGTACCACTGAAGTAATTCAGCCAAACTTGGCAAAAGCTTGTCAGCTCCTTAAAGACTATCTGCTTCGTGGTGCTCCTTCTGATATCCAGGAAGAACTAGAGAAGCAACTGTACTTGTGCATTGCCCTCAAAGTCACAGCAAATCAGATGGAAATGGAGCATTCTTTAATACTCAATAACTTAAAAACTTTACTGTGGAAGAAAATTTCTCATACAAATGATTCGTAGCTTTTCCACCAGCAGAAGAGAATACTGATGCCTGCCACTAGAGGTGGCCTAAGACATTTGATAAAAAACAAATCTGCACCTTTTTAAAAAGATATTTCTTTACTCAGATTTTATTAATGGTTCTTTCAGTCCTGCCCTTCAGTCAGTAACTCATGACAGGGCTTCTCAGAAAATGAACGTGCCACTGAATGATCAGGCAGAGGCCAGAAGTCCTTCTGGTGTTCAGTGATGTGTTATGGAAACAAGAACTCTGCATGCTTGACTGTTCTGTGCACTTTGTCAGATCTTGAACAGGATGAAAGTGTTCACTGTGCCACCGCATCAGCTGAGGGAACATCTTCCATTTCTGTGAAAAACATTGCTCACTTGTGAAACACCTGCAGAGGATTTTTTCCTAAGTAGTTTCATGAAGAATCACCACTACTGCAAGTAATGTGTCCAAGTCCAAGCTGCTGTTACGAATAAACTGAACTGTGAGATTGAAGTTTACTAATACCTTGGCATGGCAGAATTTGCACATTAAATAGTTTTTAACTGTGGAAAATTAGAATTTATTCTAGAATGGATAGGTTGTAATATGAGACAAATCAGATTCTGTTTACACATTGTTACCTCATGCTTACCTCGTGAATGTTTAAGTAGTTCAACATTTTTAATTAAGTCATTGTATGGTGAGCCCTGTGGGAGCCATGAATTGTAGAATATGATTTCTTAAAGTCATCTATATGGTTTAGCAGCAATACCAGCATCTGTTTCAAAAACTTCAGTGGAAACCTTTAACCCAAATTAAGCTGTAGCAAACAGTGAAAAGCAAGGACCTTGTGGAGTAAGCTATAGTATGAAAACTGAAGTTAATTTTTAAAAATATTGAATAGCAGACACGTCCAAGCAGGTAAAAAGGAAGTTTGTGTAGTTTAGGAATCTGCTGTATGACATGAGAAACAATAGTTGTGGATAATCTTGCCTCTTTACTTCCCTCCACATTTAGCTACAGACCTGTACTTCAGTCTTAACTACTGCAGGAAATACATACAGAAGAGCTCGACCTGCATTTTAGGATAGAGGCTGAATTGTTCAGGATTGTGCAATATTGCTCAAATGGGAGCCTATACTTTCCAGCTCATTCCTAGCTGTCACTAAGTGAGCTGCAGTGTGTTACTATTCTTTTTTTCTAGTAGCATCTATGAGTCACTGTTAAGACTTAAGTCATGAGTGAATAAACATCACCTGATCCTGGCACTCCACAAAGCATGACCACTCTACCACCTTTAATCTGCACCCTTGTATCTTTCAGACTTACAGCTGTGTTCATAATTATGCAGAATTGGATGTCCATAATACACCTGAATACATGCCCAGTATTTATCTGTTGAATGTTTAATTTATAAATCCTTTAGGTATAAAGTTGCTCAGTCTTCATGATTTTAATGGCAATTATGTGTGTACTTCTGAATCCTGGCCCATTAATTCATTTTCAGCAGAGGTAAGAACAAGCTTTAAGCATTTGAAAGGTTAACTGCTCTAGGTATCCTGTCTTAAATACATTCCTAGAATGATGACACTGAAGCACAGGACCACAATAAAGTAATTTCTCTATACCAGATGTAATAATATGCAGCTTGGGTTAAGATTGTTTTGTGAACATCAGCCTTTTAGTTTAAGAAATAGTATGCTCATGCTAATTGTCTTGAACTTGCTAATGTGCTCCAACTATGAACTAGTAAGTATTTGTAACCAGCAATGCACTCAAAGTGTAAAGTGGTCATGTTCTTGGTGAAAAAAATCTGACAGTGCTATTTGGGCAGAGATTACTTAAAATACCTAACATTATGGGGTATCTTAACAACTGGAGAATATGTTTAATAGTGCAGTTTGTTGTACAGAATCTTCATTTTTATTACTGTGGCATCAAGTTGAAGATTTCATTGGAAAAAAAATACACTTTTGTTTACAATAAATCATAGGCCTCTTTTTTTTTCAATAGCAGTATTTACACCAACTACCAGTATCTTAGAGCAAAACCTTCCTCCATGTAGCCTACTTGACACGTGTTTAAACTGAGTCTAATGGGAAACCAACTGGCACACAGAAGTGCCTATGAAACTGAGAGGGAGGAGGCAAAGGACCAGGGCAGGACAAGGCTGGTGAGGAATACTTCTCTTCCAGGTGGCTCAGCCTGCAAGCTGCAGGGGAAGCAGACGGGGCTCTGGGTGGGAGCCGCCCTTTAGGATTAGGAGATGAAAGCTGGTGATGGGTGAGGTGGAGGGACAGGGAAGGGAGAAGACTGAGGAGATGGAGACTGGCATCAGGGGGAGAGTGTGAGGTATATAAGCCCAGGGGAGCTGTTCCTGCACAAGGAATAAACTGCCTTGTAGAATGGGATGTTGTGGGCTCTGCTAAGGGAACCCCAGGGGTGAGCCGGAACAGAACATGGGCTGGCTGGGTGGTAAGTCTAGGGGAAAGGCCCTGGTGTGTAACTGCCAGGGAGTCTCATTCATGCTTCCTTAACTAGGCCTTGGTACCTATCCCTGTACATGCACCTTAAAGTGAATTCACTTATCAACTAAATAATGTTAAGTATTCAGCTCAAGACAGTACCTGTTTCAGTAGCAGCCAAAGCCTGGAGGTGGTAAGTGCCCGAAAGCCTAAGATTACCTTTGGGCAGAGGCTTTAGAACCTTCTGTGACTACTCTTGGTTTTTTCCTAAGCTACATCCAGACTCCTTCCAAACATGAAGTATGCTGAAAGAATTGTGAAGGTACAGCCTTTTAAAAAAAATTCAAATCTTTCTCTAGTTAGAAGCAGCAAGCTTATAGTCCTTGATACTAACCATGCCAAAAATTAATCCCATTGACTTTCTCCTCCATCTTACAGAAGTAATTCTGATGCAGCAGCCTTGGTCTTTGAAGTCTGTCACCTCTCTTCTCTGTGAAAACTCAATTCACATAGTACTTCGAGAGAGGAGAAAAAAACCCTTTCAGGTACAGAATATCTAGATCATAAGAAATATTCTGTATTTTTATAAACTACATAAATAAGCTGGTCTTACACAGTTGCTTCCTCAATAAATTTATTGCTGCTTTTTCAAAAGCTTCACAGAGAACTGTGGAAGTTGTCTTAACTCTCAGTTCTGCGCTCCTGGGCCCTGAGGAAGCTGGCCTTCTTCTGAGCAACACGGTCTTTCTTCTGGGCAAGAGACATCTTGGGACAGTTCCATCTGCAATGGGAGGAAAAAAGCAGCCGTGCATCACAACTGTGATTAAGAGTGCAGTGGAGAATGTATTCCCACTTCTGTAACATGCTTTATTTCCTCGTAATGATCCAAGGCTGTAGTGAGGGCACCACAAAAAGCATGGCTGGACAGTTGTAATTTCTCTAGAGAGAAACTCTGTACTCTCTGTGACTGAAGTACAGACATTATCAAGCCCAGTGCAATAGCTGTGCCTTGATTTCTTCCACACCCTTAAAAATCAGAATAGTTTGGTACTGACAAAATAGTCAACGAGCTCTCAGCTGAAGAGAAGCAGTTTTCCCACTGGGACCTGAAGCTACACCCTGTTCCAGCTGTGCAAGCCACAAGCATTCTTCACTTTGATTTTTTAAATGGTTAAGAGCTCTTGAATTTCACATTCCTACTGCTAAAGTTAACTCCAAAGTTACACAGAACTGCTTGTATCTTAATCTGGTCCAGAACACGTGACTAGTGACACAACTGCATTACTTGTTTTACTGTAGCTAAGATTTCACCAACAGAAAGGTCACACAGATATTAAAAAGAATGAGAATTTTACCTCTTTTTCTTGACTTCTCGCTTGGGTTTCTTTTCATGGACTGGATTATCCCGTATAGCAGCATGGGCTTTTTTATACATTTCTTCCATCTTGGGGGGGGGGAAAAGAAATTAAATTAAATTTGTCATAGTGGTCCAGTTGTAGGATTATCAGAAATCAAATGTCCCTGTGCCTGCATTGTCCCCAGGCATGTAATAACACTGCTCTGTCCCAAAGGCAACTCTGGCTCCATAATGGCACAAATTTAACAGTATTTTTGTTGGTGGTCAATTAAGACCACTAGACCTCAGCAGTGTTACTTTCTTTTTAGAATTTGTTAGAAAAAGATAGCGACTGGTTAAGTTTATAAAAACCCCAAAACCCCATTGAAATGAAGGGGTAGAGAATGAAGTTGGCTGTAGCCTAAAAAGGGAATATGAGGGAGCTACGTTTTAAAGCTCCAAGATCACTTACTAGCAGAACAAAGCAAGAATATCACAGGCAGCAAGACAAGCCATCTGGAAGGAGTTTAATACTTGGAAAAAGTAGAAGTAGCTCTGTATTCTTACCCATCTCCTAGTATTTTATTAATGCTAAAAAGTGAAACTACTAAAATAAAGGGTTTTACAGTCTAGACTTTGATGAAATCCTACCTTGGGCTCTCTCGCTATTCACCTGGAATAGCAGAACTCCCTTATAGGGTTACACAAACAGCACCACAGATTTGACCCACAACCACATGCTCACTCACAGTTACAGAGCACTACAAGCAATACGGTTATACAAATGACAGGCTCTGGGACAGGATAAGGAAAGAGCAGAGACTCTGTACAGAAACTTCTAATTTAGTTTCTCTGTTTGGGAGGGGGGAAAGTGGTCCAGCACAGATTTAGGTCCTGTGAGCCAGGATTTATAGGCAGAATATTAAGTTTCACAGCAGGCAAAAAGGTCCCACTTTCAGAAGTTCCACATTATATTATAGAGCCCTTAATGAAGGACGAAAATATTTTCTTTGCATGGGTAACATACAATGAGTCATATAATTTTCTTATTTGCATTATTACAGAAGTCCCTACCAGCATCTCTATTTAAATTCCAGAGCTCCAGCTGGATAAATCTTACCCCATCAGGTGTTACATTGTTCTTTATGTACTGGGAGAACTGTTTCTTGTAAGCATCCTCATCCTCCTCCATCAGGTACCGCATATAATCGGCCACGTTCTGGCCCATGATGTGCTTGCGGTGAACCTCCGCGTTGAACTCTTTGCTTTCTGAGTCGTAGCCTGGGAAACGTTTGGTGCTGTCAGACAAGAGGTACAGTCACATTAAGGCTCTAATTCATAGGCAAGGTGCACACTGAAGTGACTGATACATCAGATTCTCCCACAGATAACTGAGATAGGACCCTCTAAAAGAAATTAGAAATAGAAGTTCTAAGTTCATCTCAGCTGCCATCAGTCCCGTCTTGAAACACTGCAGTACATCAGATACACACCATGGACCAACTATAGTGTGTTCAGTCACTGCAAGTATCATCATGTAGCAGCCAAGTCAGAAAACTGGACAACTAGCCAAGAATAGGACAGCATGGGAGAGAGTAAGAAAACACAGAAGATCTCAAGATTTTCTTTCCTCCACTGCTGCTAGCAGAAAGTAGCACTCAGCTGTAACATCAGTGTTAGGTAACAGTCAAAATATCCTTGTGGAAATTCTAAATGAAGATGGACTGCTCAGACTTACTGTTGTATTGACAACTGTACCAGTGGGTTTGTACCTAGTATGTAGTTTTTTTCACAGTGAAATTAATACCTGCACACAATTTGGTGAAGACTTAAACCAAGCAAATACCCTTTCAAGATGTGATAAGGGCATTCACTTGACTTTTAGTAAAAGCAATGAGATAGCTCTTTACTTTCTACAAGTTTCATAACATCTCTTGACAGGTTTAAGATTCCAAGCAGCACTATCAAGATTGCATTTGTAGATTAAAAACCAACCAACAAAAAACCTCCAAACCCAGAACCTAATTACGTAACCACTACCGTGTCAGTACAAAATTATTTCAGCATAAATTGATTAGTGTAAGTAGACTGTACATACAGAAGCATCTCAGATGCATGCTCAGATAGTGAAGAAATTCTTTATAACACACATTACCTATGAGGGATAGACAGCCCCCCATCCACTGCACCCTTCAGAGCACCAAAGACTTTGTTTCCAGTGGTAGTTCTGGCAAGACCTGCATCCAGGTAGCACGTAAAAGCACCAGGCTTCCCATCCACACTCTCCACATTGTATTCGTCACCAGTGACTTCAACTTGGCCTTCGTAGATCTTATCAAGGCCAAATTTATTCAAAAGCTGTGGGGAAAGAAAACACATTTTTGAAATTGCCTCCATTTATTGATAATAATGTAGAATTATCACTACTTTAAAATGTGAATTTGCAGTAGAACCATGTTTTTAACAGATTTCTTTACAAAAAGTATGCATCCAATACTAATAACAAAGCTTTTTAACAACCACCACTGTAAGTGCGTCTCTTAAGTTCTGATCTTCTGCTCCCACAGGTACACCACTGAACTTAAGACTTATTCATGAACCCCTGTGGAAAATGGATGGCCGCTGTTTACACATTTTTGAACTCTACAAGGTGCATTTCTCACATTTTTATCCTCCCTCCACCAGACTTAAGGGCTGAGACATAAAGGTGGGCTGCTGGAGCTGAGACCGCACACTGTCATACCTGTGACTTGACAGTCACGAGACACATCAAATCTATCACGGTAAAAGCCAAAGTTACGATTTGGAGAGCCCCCAAGACTCAGGTGGGCTGACACCGCTGCAGGAATCGGTCTCTGCCCTCGCTGAGGGGCCAGGGAGGCAGAGCAGCAGCCCCAGGGCGGTGCCCGTACGTACCCTGCGTGCCAGGAGCAGGCCGGTGCAGTAGGCGGCGGCGTAGTTGGTCAGGCCAACCTTGACGCCGTACTTGGGCAGCTCGTGGGCGTAGGCAGCACACACGATCATGTCCCCCTCGATTCTGGCATAGGCGATCTGGCAACAAACAACCGTTAGTGCTGCACCAGGGCTCCCTGCATTGCTCCCCACACCCGCCCGGGCCAACGCAAATACTGCATCCCAGCCTGCTGAACACTGCCAACCTCTGCAGGCAAGCTCCAGGAGTGGTGCTGCTTTGGTCTGTTGGGGGGTGTTTTGTTTGTTCCCCCCTTGTGGTTTGTTTGTTTTGCAACACAGCTCCTCAAGTAAAGACACAAACAATTCAAATCTGCGTTAGGCCAGCTAAAACATTTGTCAGCAACAGCTGGTAATTACCTTTCCACATAGATCAAGAGCCCAGAAACTGCCTACAAAAGCAACCTTTCAAAGAATCATTATGAACATGGATGAATTCTGTCCCACTTTATGATACAGCTCAAAAAATACAAGAAGCATTTAACACTTTGTGGTAACACTGCTAGTAACTTTATGGACTGATTTTATTAATCATGATCTGAGACCATCATCACCCCAGGGTCTCCAGTGGGACAACAGGATTACCAGATGTTTCTGCTGTTCCTTTCAGGTATAGAACCTTTTCCTTTTGACTTTCACACCTCTCTACATCCAAATCTTGTCCCATTTTTGCAAGATTCTGACGCACTGGAAAGGCACTATCAGTTAGATGTAAGCCCCTGCCACCACTGATTTCTATTTTGATAAAATAACTTAATTACTGAACTGACTGTTCTCAACAGGTAACTACTCTATGAATAAACAAGTTAAACTTAGCTGCTTCTTTTTTGAGCTCAACAACATATATTTATTACACAACAAGCATTCCCAGGTTATTAACTTCAAAATTAGTCAGAACATTATAAAAATTAAACAAGAAAAGTGAGCCACAGTGAGGAACTGCAAATGATGCTACACACAACCACATACTTAATGACCATGAGAAAGTGCCTACTGTTCCTGTTTCCCAGTCTCCTTTAATCTCACAGGAAAGCCATCATAAGACCTCAGTGCTTCATGTGAGACACACCACCATGGAAACAGATTTCTCAAGAGAAGGCACCTTTAGATACAGCACAAGTCAATGCAGGCTGACAGGCCACACTGTCAAACTGGTTGTCTTCAGCCACGCAAAAAAGGCCTCTTTTTGAAGCCCTTTAGATAAAGCCAAAAAAACCCCAAACCCCAGACATCTTCCTTCTCCCAAAAATATTCTACTTATCCCAGCACCATTAAAGCAGTACAATCTTACACTGCAAATAACCTCACAGCAAAAGTGAGGTTGTTTACACTTGTAAAACTTTTCTTCTACAATGCACTCTGTTTGTTACTGAAGTTGTGACAATACTGAAGATTGTCCTCCTCTAAGGAGCTGTTTCACCAGATAAACACTGTGCAGATCTGGCCTAAAAATCCCCAGGTGCTCCAAGCCTCCCTTCTCTGTGCTGCCTTCACCCTGGCAAGGCTGGCAGGGAAGCAGCAAACCCCGCAGGCCTTACCTGGCAGATGATGTCTCTGTTGGTAACTCGCACAATCATCCTGTATTTAGGAGTGTTGTACTTGTTTTTATCTTGAATTACCAAACGTTTGCGAGCATAGTAATCAGTTTTTCCCTCTGAAAAACAACAGTTGCAGCGTGCAAAATGCGTGAACAAAGTAGGACTATTCACCAAGGACATTTAATTGTCTGTTACAGGGAATTTAATAATACCTCTCCTTCTCCTGAATTTCACTTGGTATCTCTTGAAGTACGCCTTATTCTTGACAACTTTCACAAACCCCTTGGATAAGAAACATAAACTAGGTGTTATTAACCTGTAACTCTGTAGGCCAAGACCATTCTAACTAAAAGTGCCATGAATATAGTGCAACCAGGAATTAAACATGTTTTCTTGTATGTTTCGATAAAAACCACCCGGCACACCAAACCCCATCAATTCCACCCCTTCCCACAGGAACTAATGGTTCAAGAGAAAACCAAAGTGCATCTTTTACCAAAGCATCTTTGAACTGAAGGCCCGTCCGCACGGACCGGAGCAGTGACCATGCTCATTTCCTGTCACTCCCGCACAGCCAGCGACTTGTCTGGCACGTTCTGCCACGGAGCCGCTTCCCCTGCAGCCCCCCGCCCTCAGCCAGGCCGACACCCGCAGCCCGGCGCGGCTGCTACAGGGCACCGGCGGCTGTATCAGCCCCGGCCCCGCGGCTCGGCCCCGGCCCAGCCGCCGCCGGCGGGATCCGGCAGGACGCGGCCCACGGGGGCAGCGCAGCCCGTAACGGGCCAGGGCCGGGCCCTGCTGGAGCCCCTCGAGCNGCGGTCTGAGCAGCGCCGCCGGGCACGGGCGGCTCCCGCCGGGAACGCTCCCTGCGCCGCCCGCCGAGCCCCGGAGCCCCCGGAGCCCCCGGAGCCCTGCGGGTACCGCCACACCTCCAGCACTGCCTCCCGCCGGGGCCCGTCACTTCACGAGAGACACTGAGGTGCTGGAGCGAGTCCGGAGAGGGGAAACTGTGCTGGGGACGAGTCTGGAGAATGATTGTGTGCTGTAAGGAGCGCCTGAGGGAGCTGGGGTTTAGCGTGGAGAGAAGGAGGCTCGGGGAAGATCGTATCACTCTCTACCAATGCCTGAGAGGAGGTTACAGCAACATGGGGGTCGGCCTCTTCTCCCAGGCAACCAGCAATAGGACAGGACGACATAGTCTAAAGCTGCATTAGGGGAGGTTTAGGATGGGTATTGGGAGGATTTTCTTCGCAGAAAGAGTGATTGGACGTTGGAATGCCCAGGGAAGCGGTGGAGGCACCCTCCCTTGGAGGGGTTTGACGGGACATGGCACTCAGTGCCAACGTGGTTTAGTTGACAAAGTGGTGTTCAGTCAAAGCTATGATTCTATGATCTCAGAGGTCTTTTCCAACTTAATTGGTTCTGTGATATCAGAGAAACACAATTCTGAGGAAAAAATAATATTGCTATCATTTAATGTCTACACATAATGCAAGTCTCCTTATGTTGAATGCCTGGGTAGTTATTACCCAGGGATATATCACAGAGAAGGGGTTCTTAAACAGAAAAAAACCCCATAGATTTGGTCTTTTAAAAAATAACCAGTTATGTATATGTTATAGGATTTTAATTCTCATCATTTTCTAGGGAAAATTCTCACAACTGATCAAGGAGCAAGTAATTAAAAACATCAAACCAACCAAAATCTCAATTGAATACTGTTCTTACAAAAAATTATAGCTGCTTGGGATTATTGATATTTGATGAGTTAAAGCAAGAATATAGACTTGCATACACTAGATCAAACAGGTCAAGTGGTATCCGGTTTCTTGACATTGTCAGATAATAGTGAATCTTCATTCCTGATGCATTTGTCTGGTTATGCTCCTTCATTTCACTAAAAAAAAATACCAACAATCCACTTTGCTAGTGATACGTAAGCCAATATTTTTAAAAAAGATTAATTTTATATAAATAACCAAGAAAATGAAAGAAAAAATAAATGTTTACTACATCAGGCAAGTACCAGCATGGTTTCTACTTGGCAGGAACCTGCTACCTTTGGAAGTAATTTAACTGTCTGAAAGGATGTTGTAGCAAGATGGAGATTGGCCTCTCCTCCCTGGCAACTAGTGACAAGAGAACATAGCCTCGAGCTGTGCCAGGGGAAGTTGAATATCAGAAGATTTTTTTTCACTGAAAAGGTGGTTAAGCTTTGGAAGTGGCTGCCCAGGGATGTGGCATAGTCACGATCCCTGGAGTACAAGAAATGACTGGATATATCACTTGTAGGAATTGTTTTGGATTTTTTTTTTTTTTTGCTATTGTTTGCAGGAGTGACAGCCCTATTTCAATGAAAAAGAGTTTGGCTGAGGGCCTGGCGATAACCTATCCCTGCTATTGCAGCATGCTTTTTTTTAAGAGTGTATTCTTTGCATACTTGGCTATAAAGCAGTGTTGTAGAGTACTGTATATATTCTGGTACCATTTGGATTATTTTCATAAATATTTTTAAAATAAAAATTATTTATTAAAGGTTTTGTTAGAATTCTTCCAAATGAAAATTTCTGGATGGTTTTGTCTAAGAGTCTGTACTCACTGTAGAAGGACAATGGCGAATGGGCTCGCTATTAGATGGGGAGCTGCTCCGGGCAGGCAGTCTCTCCACTGTTTGTGTAACCTAATCGGCATCTGGCTGAAACGTGTCTGACAAATGTGTGCAGGGACGGGCCCGTCTAGCCCGAGGCGGCGGTGCTCCCGGAGAACGCGTTACTGTATGCAGTTTCTAGTGCACAGACGGCGTTATGGAAATGCCTGGGCAGACACTGGTCACACCATATCCCAGCTTTTCGCCGAGCAGGGGCTGCACCTCGTGCGGCGGCGGCGCGGTGCCTTCGTGCCGCTGCCGTGAGGAGCGAGCGCGGGCGGCGGGGTTGCCGCGACCCGGGGCCGTGCGGGGGCTCGGCTCACGGCCCGGGGCCGTGCGGGG
>VYXD01006830.1:3552247-3630021 GCA_013397195.1 Hylia prasina
GGCCGCGGGGCCGGTGTGTCCCGGCGCCCCCGCGCCTCGGCCCGGCGGGACGTGAGTGGGCGGCGGGCGCGGTGGAAGTGCCCTGAGGCACCGGCCGCGGGAAGGGCCGCGGCCCGGGGAGCCTCCGGCGGGTCTGTCTGCAGAGGGCGAGTTCTTCTTGGCTTATCGGCGTAACGCCGAGCCGGGAACCCGCGGGTCTGTCATTCTTGAGCGAGATAATTTTCAATTTTCAATTTCGAGGACACTTGCTGCATCAGCCTGAACGTGATTATATAATGAGAGTAAAAAGTCGATAATAATGTTCTGGCTCCTTGTTATATATTCCAGGTTTAGTTGTTCAGTTATGGCCGTGCTTCTGTGCTTCCATGGAACACCTGCTAATCGTCGGCATTGATAAAGCAATTTTGTAGCAAACGAGAAATTGGTTTATACGATTACAATTTCCAGCCTAAGCTGTCATTATTACTGCCCGTATCAAAACATTGCATTCCACATCAGTCTAGGATAGCGCTTTCTTTCTCAAAGATCATATACAAAAGACATAGAAAGGAAACACTGATACAGAGAAGGACAGATAATATTCAGTGTGTTTTACTTATCTCCAAAAGCATTTGCAAAAAATTCAAGTTTTTTTCTTATTTTTTTTAAAATTCACTTTGCTTTATATGCTTAAAGGAGATGGCAGTTGGACCTTGTTTGGTTTACTGGTAGATTGCATTAAAATGTTTTGTATAAATGTGCCTGTTTATTTCTCTTCCCTCACACTGGGAAGTGTGAGTTGTCAGCTTTGATCACAATTGTGCAGCTCTCTATTTATGCTTATAAAGATTTAAGGCTTATTTTGAAATGCATAGATAAGAGTTCTTTCTCAAGTAAGGATTAGGAGAGGAAATAGAGACAGCCAGTGAAAGAAGGGCATGATCAGGAGGAAAGCACTCAGTATTATGAGTCAGCATTGCCTGAATTTTATCAAGTGGGCTGACAGCAGCTGTAGTGATTGTCACTGAGTGTCCATCCAGCCCCACAGTACGCTGAAGAGGAACAGATGTTTGGAGAAGAAAGCTTCCACACAACAGCCCTACTTCCTTCCCATATCTCTTCCTACACTCCCACAGGTTGAGGCTTAAGGACTTCCTGAGCTACAGCTGGTGGCTTGGATATTTTGCTTTGGTAATGTTGGTTTGTTTGGTTGGGTTTTTTCAAATTGCTCTTCGTATCTTTGTCTTCTGTGGACTTGTTTAATTGCTGTTGATCAAGTAAGCAGGAGGTGTTTGGAGTAGTTGAGAGGAAGAGATAGGAGAAAAGTACTTCCAGATTTATGGCAGAAGAAGGGATGGAGAAAGTGACATGACTAAACAGTTACTGTCAGTTAATTTTCTGGGTAGGACTTGTAATAAACAGAGAAGTTTTAAAAATGGGCAGACAAGTCCTTTGTCAATGAATTTTGGGAAACAGAAATTCTTACTTTGTTATTTCAAGGTTCTAACATCACAATTTAGAAGGGGGAAAACTGCTGAGTTGGGGGTATGCATACCTAAGGTTATGTTTACCCTTTCTTACTCTTTAAGTTTCCTTAACTTGTAGAATAAAGAAATTCTAATGCTTAAGAAACAGATAGAATTTAACATCTTGCATATAATTTTAAGTGTTAAGTGCATAGTTCATAAGAAAAAATCTTTTCTTGTTGATCCAAGAAACAATAACAAAACCTAACCCTGAGTTTATGAAAGTTGCTTTCTAAACCAACCTATACTTGCCTTGATTATAGTCTCTTAATTCATTCTTTTTTCTAGGCCTAATTAAAACAGTAATAGTTTTAGAAAAGGCAAATAGTAAATATTACAGTAATTCATAATTTTGAGTTGTTAAATGCGTTTCCTGAAGTTCTTGAATCTGTCACTGAAGGTGACATATTTGTAGGTAGCATGCTGAATTCAAGCCTTGTGCCTTCTGTGTTTGTAACACTCGACATCATGTGTTGCCAGTGTTTGGATTCCTTTAAGTTGGGAATACTGTCTTGCTTTCATTGTAGTGTCTCTGCTCAAGTGTCCGTGCATTGCAGTGCATCCTTTCCTTCTTCAGCAAGTGGTGCTTGCAAGAAATGGGTGGCTGGTGAGGGACAGTGCCTGGGCCCTGCTCTGCCTCCGCTCGTTTCACACACGGTTGTGGTGTGTTTGTGTGTGCACAGGAACTGTCTGCAGCAGAAATGATTTAGTGAATTGTCACTTCCATAATTACTCTAAATGTTGTCTAACTTCTGAGAGCTCTGGAAACTATTCAGTTGAGCCATCAAGCAGTGTTTGGGGACAGCCTAGGAAGTGTTGAGCCTGCTCTAGGGTTCAGGCAATGGAGCTCCTTTTAGTCATGATGACAGGGCTGATGTTCACAGTGTGACTGTCAGCTTTGTTGCCAGTTGTCTGTAGAAGTGATCCTCCCCAGGCCCAGCGAGGCAGTTGTGTATTTGGGGTTGAAGTAGAATACCAGGCTGGGTCTTTATTCTGGACAAGAAGTAAGGTGGTGTGATGGAATGATTGTGGACACCTCTTTTGTCCTAATTTCAGACTTGGAAAGCAGCCAAATGCCATCAGCAAATAGCTTTTTGTTCTTTTGCTTGAACAAACTTTACCTGTCTCTGATGGGTTATGTTACTTTATCATCTTGTCTGACCAGTATTGCTTTTGCTTCTGTGGTTCAATCCTTTGGGAAAAAAGAAAGAAAGAAAAATCCAAACTTATTATTTTGGGAGTAGGCTGTGTTAATGTATGGTATATGGTAAGCTATTGATCTTCCCAAACTCCTGAGTTTTCTTATGGCCTATTGTCATGACTAAATCTTAGTGATGCTCAGCCTAGCATTAAATACCTGTTTGACAACATCATAACATGTTCTTAGAAGTCTGACTCATCTGTATCTTATACTGCATTAACTATGTATTTTTTTTCCATTATTTTCATCAGGCTGGCAGATGGGGTCAGTCTTTCAGTAGTGGGTTGTTGTTGCCATAAATTAATCCTGCACTTGTAGCTAAAAAAATGTTAGAAGAGCTTACTGTTAATTTTTGTTATAGAAGGCTAAAACTGTCAAATGTCACTTAAAATGCGTGTAGAAAATTATTAGTTAGCCAAAACTTAACATTTTGAACATGTACTGTTGACATAACTAGAAACTAGTTTTATGTCTCCCACTTTTCATGCATTCTTCTAGATTATATGTAGCTCAAGCAGTGAACTTCCAGGCATAGTAAAAAGAAATTCCAGCTTCTATGCTGTCTGAAACAGCAGAGCGTCATCTCAATATTCATTGAGCAAAGTAATTTTTTCCTCCATTAGAATGCATTACTGGTGGAACTTTGTGAGTTTGGCTGAAGTCTTAGTAAGTATTTCCCAGCCCTTTGGAGCAAGAATTGTGATTGGTCTTTCTAAAGAGAAGATTACAAAAGCAAGTTTAAATTTCATAATGAGACAAATGATGTTAAAATGGACTTGGGATTTTTACATGAACTTTTTGGTGTCAAGCTGACACAAAAAATCATCCGTGTTTCATTGATCTCCTTTGCATTCTTCCCCTAGTAGGCTGTTTTGAAAGAAGTAAACAGGCCCTTATTTCCAAATAAAAGTGCAGAAGTCAGTGACCAACTAATCACAACATAACTGACTTCATTTGATCATGAGCAGATACATCATTTCTCTGAAGACCCATTTCCCTTTTCTTTATTAAATATCTAAGGTAAATTAGATTTCTCTGTGCTGTGCTCAAGGAAGGCTGCTGGAGCACTAATACAGCCTGGAATAGCATGGAGGGAGACCCTCCCACAGCATAAAAATACACTGCTCCCAGTTATGCTGGAAGTGCTTGTGAAGGCAAGTCATGGCTATGGAAAGTAAATTAGTGGGCAAAATGGAATATTTCTGCAGGACCACAGATGTTGGCATGGATTGTGTTAAAAGAATTGACTATTGATGTTTGCAGCTGTGTTTATATCTGCTCTGTTTACTGGATAGCTTGGACACCTTTCCTTTGTGGAAATTACTAATTAGTTGTGCTTCTCCCTGCAACTTTTACATTCTACTTCTTGTCTGTCAGCAGCTGCAGGTTGCAATGAGTTGTAGTTCACAAGAAAGGCTGGTTATAGTCAGTCATTTAGGAACTCTTTCACACTTGGATGTAACTGATGGAAAGTTGGCCTTTTAGCTGATCTTTTGAAGGAAAGGAATATCCTGAAGGTCAGGGTCTCCCTCACCAACCTCTGTCATGTATTTTTTTTACTTCTGGGAAGTAGTTAATAAAGTTTTAAGTGTTACCATATTGCATAAGGGACATGCTTGTGTCCTTTGGATTCTCCATTAAGTCTCATTTCGTACACCTCTTTGGGAAGGGAACTGTGCACAGCCTGGTAAATGAGAGATGAGCATTTTGGTTGTAACCTGCACATTGTGACATAAGTTTATCTGGTCTCCATAGAAAGGAGAATTAGACCTAGAAAATTCTTGAGCTGCTAGTACGTAAACAAAGTTGCATGGAATGATATGTTTGCATGTGTCAGAAACTAAATCCTTTTAAACTTACCAGTTTAACTGCTTGTAAATTTTGAGTCCTTTTTAAATGAAGAGTTGTGTTATAAACATTGATTTTAATTAAGGGTCAGGGAATGTTTAAAAAAAGGACTCAATTGTTTCTCACTTCCAAAACTTGAAGCTTTTAGTAAATTTAACTGCGTTTGTGTACTTTTGTTAATTTTTGTCCTAATGTAGTGTAGATGCTAGACCTGCCTCCTTTCCAGGAGGAAGCTAGGCTATGGGGAATGAGTAGGGGAAAAAAAATCTGTAGAAAATGGATATAATTATAAACATGTGTGCTTCAGAGTTTGTTACTCTTTTGTAAGTGCCTGATGATACTTGAACGCCTGTTAAATAATTTAGTTGCATTTTACTGAAAAGACAAAACCCCTAAATATTCCAATCTATTGCATAAAAAAACTTGACATGGTTGATTTTATTTTAGCTGATTAATCTGATTGTTCCCTCTGTTTTGTTAGCCAAGGGGATGGTCCTTCAAGTATGTGTGTGTGCCATTGACATGCTGAACATCAAATACAAAGATGTTTTCCAGACAGGTCTAAGAGAACAAAGGAAGTTTTCTGTTAAAGGTTTTTACTGTGGGCCATCAGTATTTTCTCTTGCAGCTCTGAGGAACTCTCAGCCATCTTTTGTACAAAAGCACTGTATCTAATTCTTTTCCCTTGAAAGAAGGCCTCAGTTTCTTGAAGGTTGTTACATTCCTATGTCAGACGTGAAACTTTTTCTGATTTTCTGACCATCTCTAGATGGGCAGAAGATAGTGTCACCAAAAGCACTGTAGTTTGTCCTCTCAGCACACTGGGACAATGCCTGACAGGCTGTAGGCCACACTGGACTGCAGAGGTAATTAAAAACCTGGAATTGTTCTTGGAAAGAAATGAAATTTTGTACGATTTGATCAGTGATAGAAATGTTACTCATATGACTTTTAGCAATGGTTTCAACCTTTAGTGGGTTGCTACAACATTTCTAATGAAGTTCCTCTTTAAAACTCCTCATATATTAGTTGTACATGTGAACTGCCACTTCAAGTGCTTCAAGTTTCATCCAGACCCCATGAAATGTTAGTCAGATGATGAGTTTTAAAAAACGATGCTACACAAAGCTTTGACAGCCTAAAGTTTATACAATCTAAAATATTAGACTGCTTTATTTTTTTTTGTTTCAGAAAGACTTGGAGAGCTAGTATGTATCAAGTGAATTGGAAACTAGGGAATGGTAGCCATGGTATTCCTGACTACTGTTAGGTGATATTACAAGAAAAATCAGGAGTATGAGCGTAGTGAAGACTTCTTACTCGTGCTTTGGCACAAAAATCAGTTATATGAATTTTTAGTGTAAATGACCCAAATGAAGTTTATAGTGAAGCCATGATGGAGTCCTGAATTAGGATTTTAGCTTGTCAAGGTGCATGATAGCAGGCTGACTCACCAGCTCCATCTCCTGCATGTGTCATTGACTGAGTTGGTTTAATTTGTTCTACAGATATTAGAATGCTATTAACTTCAGCAGCAAGGAGACTGGGTCTGTGGAATGCTATAAAACTAGCTTGAAAACCACATATACAATTTCAGACCCAATTATGTCAGACTTCTTTTTATATGTAGAGTAATATGGAGATTACTTCCTGTATTCTGGAAGTTCCCATTTCTTTCTCTTTTCATGAAGAGAAGAAATCGATGAAAGCAAATGATACATATGTAGTGTTTGTGTAAGGCTTGCAGTTATTTTTACTTTGTCATATGGTAAGAATGGTTGAGACAGTGTTTCAAGATATCTGTAATCTTTTGGGTAATCACGACATAATTCTTTGATACAAATGTTCCTCAGGGAAATGCAGGAAAAAGGTAGTAAGCAAATTGAACATCTACAGTGAAATAACTTTTAAAAAGAAATCTAAATAGACTTTTGTAGAAAAAACATTTTTTTTCTGGCAAATGCAAATACATGGAGTGCTAACATCATTAGGCCTCCTGTAAGGTGCTGCACATTACCTGAGTATTCTCAGGGAAAGAGATTTATATGTTTGTATGTAATGTGGAATGTTGCAGTCTACCTTTAGCTGGCCTTACTTAATATTATATATGCATAAAATTTTATATGCAACCTCATTGCAGTATTCCTTTGAGTAATTTGGAAAACTAAACACAGTATTGTAGTCCTCTTGATAATAAAGCCCTGTAATCATCAGCTAATTAAAGGTACTAAACATAAAGTTGAGATACTGAATTTTATATATTTTAGTTGGCATATATATATGCCACATATAACGCATCTGTGTTTAGTATCAATATAAATATTTATTATCTTTGCAATATATTAGAGGATGTAGCAGACAGGTCTGTGCCTTGCCTGATTGACTCATCAGATGGCTGAGAATTGCTGGTAGTTCTGTTTTCCCAATGGAAACTGCATAAGGGTACAAAGTCTTTGGTCATTAAGTCTTGTGCCTTGTGTCCCCCCATGTTTTTAAAGATCAGTATGTTCAAACTCAGAATTCACACGTGTCTTTAGGAGGTGTCTGCATGACCTTAGGCAGGCAGATGCCAGTGAATTGTTCCTGTGCTCTGGGTGCATTGGCAAGCCGGGAGCGGTGTGGCTGTTAATGGGACTGGGAGCCTGAATGAGCGTGCCTGCTCTGGAGCTGGGAGATGCCTGCTCAGGTCCATGTGCCCTGGGCAGGGTGGGGAAGGTGTGCCCCTGCTGCTTGTCTCCAGACCCAGCCATCTTCAGTGGAAGGGGTTGGTGTCCCAGGAGTGAGCTGCAAGTGGCAATTGTGTTCAAATTCTTGGATAAATTGGCAGGTTCTTGAGTGACCCCCCTCCAGAGAAAAAGCACGTTTTAAAAATCAGTTGATTCTGTTTTTAATCACACATCAATAATAATTAGTAATAGCTTGAGCATTCTAATGGCGTTCTTGATGGTTTGGCATACATCCCAGCCAATGTAGGTTACCTTTTGTACTCTTTAAACGTAACTTGGATTTCAGCATCCGACAAATGCTGGGAATAACAAGGAAACCAATTCTCTTTACAGAGTTGAAAAACTGGCTGAGGTGAGTTGAGCAAAGAATGCTGTTCACTGGGGACGTCCAGCCTGGGCTGGTCAGCTGGACGGGCGTGGAGAGCTCGCCCAGGTGTGGGAAGTGTTGGGACTCAGGAGCAGTGTGGGCTGGAGCGGCTCTGCCATGGGAGGGCTCCGGCAGGGAGCGGCAGCGGCGGAGGTGCCGGGGTGACCCCGCAAGTCCCGTCTCACGTGTGGTTAGTTGGGTTTAGCGCCGTGACCCAGTGCAGATCGTAGGAGGGGCGCTGTGGTGTATCTGGCTGGCCTTGTTACTGCTACAAACACGCGTGGCTACAATTTCTTTGCCATAGCAATGAAGAGTAGCACAGGGAAGGATGCTTTGTAACTGAAGTGCAGAGCATCCTTCCTGCCGGCAAAAGGTAGACACTGCTGCAGATGTATCTGTTACAATAATAACAACCAGGTTTTTAAAGAAACACTTGTTAAAGAAAGCCTTGAGGCTTAAAAAACCCCTAGATTAAAGGTTTAATGAGACTTGTTCTCTTGAGTCTTTCCAGAATATCGTGTTAAGCAAAATCACATCTCTAAAGAAAGGAGGTTAAACCAAATGCTCACACAGATTTTCCTGCGTTTGCTGGAGTTGGTGATGCCCAGTGAAACTGTCTGCTGTCATTCATACTAAATGTATTCTCATTGCTGTCACTGTGATTTGTAACTGGGGGAGCCCCAGTTTGTCTGTCAGGGAGAGAGTGAAACCTGTAGTTCTCTCCTTTGTGCTGTCAGAGGAGAGGTACAGATCTCCTGGGAGTCAGCAGGATTCACTTGTGTGAAGGTATTGACTTGGTGTGTGACAGATCTCTTGTTGCAGGGGTTGTCAGCAGCAGTGGTGGTTTAGTGATGGTCAGGTGGAGCTGTGCTGTTGGGTGCACCTGGAATTGGAAAGCTGCTCGTGTAGCAGAGATTTTCAGTCTTTATTAAGAGGAGGGTAAAAAGTCAAAAAGGCAGGTATACTCAATGTGTCCATAGGAATGCTGGTGCATTTCTTCACAGGAGAAAAAAAAATAATTAAACCAAACTATAGATTTGCAGCTTTAATTTGGTAAAATAATTGTTTCAAGTAATTGGATCTTTACATGTTAATATTGGTATTCCATGTTTTCCACATCACTAGAATCACCTCAACAAATGTAACTGCTATTTCTGTGCTTTCCTGAAGAGGATCAATGTTACTAATAAACTACCATCAAAATTATTTGCTTTATTGCCAGTGATTTTCTATCACAATTTAGACTAAGTTGTATTTGCATGTTAGTATTTAAAGGGAACCAAAAGAAAAAAACATACTTTAAAGAAACAAGCAAAACCAAACTGCTAACATTACTAATGACAATATATACTCACTTTCAAAAATCCTAGTATTTTATAATTGACTTCCTGGACATTGTAATTCCAAATCAGAGTATTTTATTTCCACTTCTCATCAAAATACCAATTTGTTCTCAGATTAGAGTAAAACCACACAGAGGAAAAAAACGCTAAAAACTGTGCATATGACTTATTTTGCAATTAGTGTTCTGATGCTTATTGGGTTCTGGAGGGAGTTTACTAGAGCCATAGATATATAAAGAATATAGAATGTTCTTTATTAATGAAGTATGCATTTGTTCAGATCAGGTTTCCTGGGATACAGCCCAAGACTTTCTCATTTTCAGCTTTCAGTGACCTGTTTTCTAGAAGGTCTTAAATCACTTTTCAAAGATTAACTCTGTGAAATCTTCTGCCACTGTTACAAATTCAGAAATTTAGGTGGGTGAAGTGATGAAATATGAAAAATCCTGTTACTGTATCCTACTTAGGGAAATAGATGATGAACACATAATACCTTCATGTCTTGGTTCAGCAGTTCACTGATGCTAACAAGTTAAGAGAGCTGGCTTTGGATGTTTAGGAAACCTGGAAAAGCCTGGCAAAAAGGATGTAGTTAGCTGTTAGATCAGAATTGTGTTTTTCTTGATTTTGCTTGGCCCTAGATGACTGCCATAACTATTTTCCCCCAAACAAATTCTTCATGTGTTTTTGATACAAATTTCACTGTGAGCCTTTTGATCTTCAAATATTTGCTTTTGACAGTTGTGCACTTTGCCTGCTCTGTGTGTCAATGTTTTCAGATAACTGGCTAGAAATAGTTTTGGGGCACTAATTCTCTGATACTTTCTAATGCAACTCTGAGCTGCCCTGAGAAACAGTATTGTTAGGCACATTGTTTTGACTGACTTAAATGCGGTCTTGCATGGTTTTCTTGACCATACTTTTTGATATTCTTCACATAATTGGCTTCTTCACACTTTTGAGTTAATTTTTTTAATGCCCAGTAGTATGTTGGTGAATGAATGTTAGCAAGATTCTTGATTTCTGTCCCTATACCACCCCCCTTCAGCTCTCTGACTGGACAGTGTAAACCTCATCATTTATAAGCCAGATTGACCTTGAATTTTGTTTTATGCCTTAAGTCTTCCCAGTTACTTTACTTTGTGAAAAGATAAAAAATGAATGTTTGTTTTTTCTTCCTGTTTGCACCACACAGGGTATTACTCAAAATCATTGCTTTTCTAATCCTTATACCTAAGATTCTTAGAGGGGGTGACTCCTAAAGCCTGCTGTGTGTGGCAGTCATTTTTACTGTGTTAAGATTGGCCCTGTTTCTGCCAGCATTTATTTTTGGAATAGTTGCATTACTTGTGATATTTTAAGCAGTTTAAAGCCGTTGAGAAAATAATCAGTCTTAAGTGAGATGTATGAGTTACCTTCATTATAATGTGATTTTATTCAAAGTAAAACAGCAGTCATTTATCCTTTCATAGCAAGAGTGAATAAAGGATATAGACTGAGTGAAATATTAATGCATGTATTAAACTTAGCATTTTGAAACCTCTAGTAATTTTCATTCCTTTCTTTTATAAAATATGGTGTCAAATGCTAGTGTTGGAAACAATTTTTTCCAAGATTATGTTTAAAATATATGTGTTGAGATCTTTGTGTTTTGGGTTGTTGTGGTGTTTTTTCCTTTTTTCTTTTGCCTTTTTTCTTCTTTTTATATACCTGACTTTTGCTGTCTAGCAGTTACAAGAACCAACTGGAACCTTTCTGATGCTTATGTTGGTATCTTCCTATCCCCACCTGTGCTTTGCATCCCTGCCTCTGAAGACTTCTAGCAAAATTTGATACCATTTTCAGAATGAATGCTAAGCATATGGAAATTGGAAACTTCTTCTAGTCTTCTAGGAAAGCTCTTAGATGTCATGTTGTTGTTGGAGAGTAAGTGGGAAGGTTGAGTACCACTTGTTTGGGTTTGGTCTGTGTGGTTCCTCTTGTTTTCTGGAGGCATTCAATGTGTCTTTTTGATATGAAGTGAAAATAAAATACTGCTGGATTGACCAGAAAGTTCTTTATAGCCTTGTATCCAAATAAAAGCTGCTGTTTCAGCAATCAGTCTATATATTGTGCTTTAGATAAATGCACAGTGTGATAAGATGGTGTTTTTAATTTCAGTTGAAGTTTTGCTTTAATTAGATTCTGTTGGAGGATCTTGAGAAGGGATTTTTTTTTCCCCTCTGGCTCCGTGTCTTCAATATCTTAGTAATTATTTATAGGCTGTACTGCAGAATTGTTTGTGGCATTGAGTAATTCAGTGTTTTGAGGAAATCAGCAAAGTTCAAAATAGTTACCAGTAACACCACTTCAGAAGTTCCTCTTCAGCCTTGGTTTTGCCAGCTTTTAACATTTGCTAGGCAGCTAGCCCTTCCTCTAAGGTGCATCTGGATTTCCTCTGAGTTGGGCTGGGAAAGGATTAAACTCTGAATTACTGCATGTCAAAGCCTCTTATATTTTCAGATGCTGGAGGGAAGCTCTAGTGAGGGGTTCACTGGGAGATGCCCCCAACAGCTGCTGCTCTTCCCATAGCACTGCTCAAGAAGTAGCAGCAGATAATGGTCAGCACCAGTTAACATTTCCTTTCCCACTGCTTCCCTGACTCTAGTAGCACCTCTTGCTTTTCCCCCAAAACCCCGGGGTCTGTCCAGGCACTGGCAATGGGACTGGGGAGCAAGGACGCTTGGAGTAGGAGTGACCTGAAGAGAAAGTGAGGGAAGAAAAGAGGCAGCAGTGTGATGCCTTACTGTGAGACTTTCAGCTGTTGTAGAGTCATGGGCATTGATTCTTTGTGACTGTTTTCTGCACACTGGCAGTGCTAGAGGATGCTTTGCTTTGGTGTAAGTCAGAAATGTGGTGCCCCTGCTCCTCTGTCCTGGCACTATAGGGATTAGTGAAGGTGAGAGGTGGGTGGTCTGGGGGGTTGCACTGATATTCTGCTTCAGTGTCTATCAGTAAAGTACTTGATTGTTTCTATAGCTATATTTCTACAGTTTCTGTGCCATTATTTTAGTTTATCAAGATGTTTTAAAATAAGCTTTTATTTCTATTTATTTTTATAATGGGAAGTCGGAGCTGATCCTGGATCCTGTGGTATTTCTGTACTGCAGAGATGAGCTCTGTGAGTATACATGAGGAGTTTCTCGGGGTTTGTCTTTGTGGATTAGCAACATCCTTGCATGTTACTTCTATAATACTGTATGGCTGGTGATGCTTGTGTTACTTCTGACAGCCTTGGGGTCCTGGAGAAATAAATAATCTCAGTGTCGCTTTGTGCATATTGTATATTTTT
Source organism: Hylia prasina (assembly GCA_013397195.1). Lineage (NCBI taxonomy): Eukaryota > Metazoa > Chordata > Aves > Passeriformes > Sylviidae > Hylia > Hylia prasina. The sequence goes on from VYXD01006830.1 coordinate 3,564,569, forward strand.
TCCTTTGTTCAGTGCAGCAGGTTTGCTGGAAAAAAGGAGTTTAAAAGGGTCAACTTTTGCATCCTCATCTTTTTGTGGATACAGGTGGCGACAGACAAGGTTGCAGGCAAGCTGAGCTCCACTCTCTCATGGGTGAAGAACACGGTGTCGCACACTGTCAGTCAAATGGCCAGCCAGGTGGCGAGTCCATCTGCCTCCCTGCACACCACATCCCCCTCCACCACCCTGTCCACACCCGCCCTGTCACCGTCCTCACCAACACAGCTGAGCCCAGACGACTTGGAGTTACTTGCTAAACTCGAGGAACAGAACAGGTGAATGGAAAACTTTTTGCTCTTCCAAGTACAATAATGAGACTGAAATTGGTTTGTGGCATTTGTAGCATAGAGGCTGTTAAAGGGGAATTAGTTAAAACATCATGGCACATTTCAATTTGAAAGCCCAAAGGTTTAAGAATTTGTATATTTGTGCTGTTTTTTAACAAGTTCTGTTTTTGTGGAACTCTAAAAGGTGTTTTTCTCTCCTGGTTTTACAGGAGTGTTTATAGCTGCCTCTAATAGTAAGATATTGCACTGTGATTTTTAGTGTCCAGTTTAAAGTAGAGTATCTCAGGGATGAGACTTGTGCATAACCTTCTTACCTTCTAAGATCATAACTATAATTTCTATTAATTTCTTGAAATCTTAAGTATTTCTCAATTATTTTTTTCTACTTTTATCCAGTTCTTGTTTCAGCTACATAACCTGCTATGTACAGAGATAGAACCATGTTCAGCCACCTTCTTGCTGTTACACTAGTGGTGCCAGATGCATAAGAGCTTAAATTAATTAAAAATAAATTCTTAATCAGTTTTTTTCTGTTCATCTTGCCTTTTTATGTATAGTAAGTAACAGTTTTCATGGTAGCCTTTCCATGAGTGCTTATTTATCTGCACCATATACAATTCAAGATGCAATTTTCAGGTGGATCAGTTGCTCTTGATGTGCACAGTGATGGAAATCACAATATCACTAAGAAATGAACTTGGATTATTTCTTAATACCGAATTTCTAGAAGTCATACTCATTTGCACCTTTGAGGCAGGACTCCTAAGTCATCTGTCCTTTTGCAAAATCTGGTTATATTTGACAAGTATATTTCAAACAGTTTTGGAGAGGTTGGCTGTAAACAACTTGAGCTCCAAGTAGATTTTTAGACTTGGCAGGTAGCTGCAGGGCTTTGTTACCTGCTGGAAATGGCTGTCCCTGAGCTGTAGTGAAGTGCAAGGTTTGATAATTTAGCTCAAACTAGCTTCTGTTCCAGCTTCTCTGAGTGTGCTGGACTTTGCACTGAGGCAGTTGAGGTGCTCTATTTTTGATTGGGTTGTTTTTGTTTGTTGTTGTTTTTGTGTTGTTTTGGGGTTTTTTTGTTGGTGGTTTTGGGGAAGGGGGGTTGCTTTTTGGTGGTTTTCTTTTTGTGGTTTTCTTTTGGTGGTGTTTTTTTGTGTGGTTTTTTAAAAATATTATTATTATTGGTTGGGGGGGGTTGTTCAGTTTGAGGTTTTGTTTTTGTTGGTTTGTTTATCTGTTTGGTTTTTTCTGTGCTGAGTCACTTCTGAGGGTAGTAACTTCCAGTGGAGGAAGAGTGTAACTGGAGGGAGGTGAGGCAATGTCTGTGTATCACCTGGCATGTCTTCTCTCATGTCTGCATTCTGCAGCCTGAGAGCAGCACAATTTGAAGGGAATTTAATACATCTGACCAGGTTTTGACAGTAGAAGGAAGCTTCTAGAACCACCTCATATGCTATTCCTTGTCTTCAAAGATGAACTCCATGTAATTTTTGCTGCGCAAATGAAAAATTATCAAAAGAAGTAAAAAAATAGTTAAATGGCGCTTTTAAGAAAGCTAATTTGCATTTAATCTGAGGCTTTCTAGTCTGTTCATGACAAAGCAACTAACTTGTATTTGAAAAGCAAACTGTTCTTTGGACTGCTTATCTATGTTGAAGTGTAATGTCTTTACATCTAGAGTCTTCTCATTAAAGCCTGCAGTCAGACTACCTGGCTTGCTGAAAGAAGAATGTGAGCTTGGCATTTCTGTCTCAAGTCAACTTTCTTCATTTAATAAGTAAACTAGGCAATCTTGTCTGGTTTTATTTCATTTTGGCCAGACATGTTGTTGGTCCCACACTAGTCTTGTGTGTGAATTCTATTTCGAGGCTGCCCTATCAAGTGTATCTTTGCTGGTGAGATCCTGCCCTTTAATACTGAAATTCGATGCTCTTGTGCTGGCTGCACTGTAGTTGCAGAACAGTTTGCATCTGCAGTTTAGCACAGTGGCACTTTGTTGACAATTGTACTCTGTTCACAGGGAACCATTCTTTCTGCTTGCTGGAAGAACTGCTGCTGTGGATGTTTGTAAAGGTTTTGGGGTTTTTGTAGGCTTTTATGTCAGAAGAAGAATATGAATTAGGTAACAGTTAGAAAAGGGAAGAACTCAAATTGTTTCAAGCTATGTCTTGTAGCATTCTGTAATCTAATTATACTGAAAGTCCCCACAGAATAAAGAGGAAGCTCAGTCCAGAGTCCTGGTGGAACTATTTGGCATTAGTAAATCATTTATAAAGTTTTAAATGAAAGAAAACAGTGACTAAACGTCACAGAACTTGCGACTTACTGTGAAAAGAACTTCCTGTTTTCAAATCTAAGGACAATGAGTTTATCCAGGTAAGGTCAAATTACAGAAACTTAGTGTAACTTCTACAGAAACCTGTGAAAACTGGAAGTGCCTCATTAGAACCTTGTTTTTATCATCTTAATGTTTATTCTATGCTTTTTCCTCTGTGATTACTTTGAATTTGTTATTTAGGCTTTGTGTTGGATTAAGAGAAGGAGTTTCAAACTAATTTTTCATTATGGACCAGTATAAACCAAGTTTATAAACATTTGAAGTGGATTTTAAAGTATTTTTTTCAAAACTAGATTTTATGCCTTCCATTAATAAATGGAAAATTATTTGAATTTTTTTTTGAAAAAATAAAATTCTAAATGAAAATTTGTGTTGAAAAGGCTTTCTTTTTTTTCTTTTTCCTGAGGTATTACCGTTTAACACTTTTCCAAACAAAATACTCCTGCAGTAACTGTACTATTAGTCTTCATAAGTTAAATTACTTTTTCTCTTGCTTTCATAAACACCAGTAGGTGAAAGCTGGGAACAGGGAAAGCTAATATAAATATCTTTATTGTAGCAGAGAGCTTAAAAACTGTAGGTGTGCTGAGATTTCTGTACCATCTCAGATACGATATGCCTTAGGTTATAATTTGTTAAATATCTCAAACATAATCCCCAGCATTTCAGCAAGGTCAGGTTAACTTTCATTCTAATTTTTTGAGAAATTATTCAACCACATGGCTCTGGTGTACTGATGTTGGAACTCTTAGAAGTTAAAACACAAATGAGACTCTTGGTATAGTGAAACACTTTCAAGTTAATCTGAATTCTTGCTCTTACCTAAAACATGGTCTAAAAAATTTCTCTTGCTTATGGGGCTCAGTATTAATTGAGGATAAACAAAGCATTGCATTTTTGCCAAGTCCATGGCCACAGCAGGCAGTGTACAGGGAAATCTCCTCAGGAACTTGTCTAGCACTTGACACATCTTTATTTACACTTTGCTGCTGGATAACCCCAGAGGTTCTCACGTTTGCACTCCTCACATTAATTACACATTCATTAGCTTTACTAATCACTTCTGTTGCCTCGTCCTCGGTCTGTAGGTTTGGAATTTCTCCTGTGTATTTATAAAACACTCTGTTGATTTGTGAACAGTTGTTTTAAAATTACTTCAAAGGTTTTAATTGTTCTGTCTTTATTTATACTGTCAATTTTTTAAAAGTGTAATCAGGTAGACTTCTAGGAGGCTAATTTTCTGTCTTTTAAATGACTGTATTTTTTAAAGTTCTTTGACATTTGATGTTATCATTGAGGATATTTAACTTCCTTAGGTTTTATTTGTCAGTCTGATGCATGACAGCTCTGGGTGACATTTTTACATGTTTCTTAGAATGCTTCAGTGTAAACTATTCTGTCTGCAGATTTACTTGCTATCTCAAGAGAAAGCAGTAACACTGAACAGTTCTTTTCACATTGAGTCCAAATGAATGCTGGTAAAACTGTTTCACTGAACCTTTGGGTGCATTCTTTGTCAAGAAAACAATTAATAATATGGTGCTTTGATTAGAAGAACTTGAATTTGGTTTTTGTGTGCTTTCTTTGCAGACTGTTGGAAACAGATAGCAAATCCTTACGATCAGTAAATGGGTCAAGAAGAAACAGTGGATCTTCTCTTGTATCTAGTTCATCAGCTTCTAGCAATCTCAGCCATCTTGAGGAAGACTCATGGATCCTGTGGGGAAGGATTGTGAATGAATGGGAAGATGTACGGAAAAAGAAAGAAAAACAAGTTAAGGTAGTAGTTGGAAACTGGTTTTTGGATGCATTTTTAATGTGATATAAGTGGTACTGGTTTATCTTTGTGATGGGCTTATTCTTTGTAAATAAATATGTAATGCAAACTTCCACTTGAATCTTTCCATCCCTAAGCCTTAGTGCTTCCTTTCTATCCTTCCTATGATATGCTGTCACCCAGCAAGTGTCGACTGCTGAAAACCAGATGCATTTATTGTATCTTGAATACTAAAGCTTTCAGTTTACTTCTCAAGAGAGATTTTGATGAGTACAGGGATGATTAGATTCATGTTTCCAAAAATGGAATTACTGGAAATCAACTGAAGGGCATCTGATAGCTTGATGCTGTGATTATGTATATGTATGCTGTGTTGCTATATACTGAGCAGCTCTCTTTTTAAAGCATTCTTAATATGAGAGCTGATAATTCTACTCAAAGGCTACAATCAGTTCAGGTTTTTGTGCTTGCCAAGTATGTTGACCCCAGAGATGACCTTAGGTAGAAGAACAAAGCTTCTGAATTCTGGGTGGATTGGACAAACTTTGACCAGTGTGTCCAGTCTGGGTTAGTTGTGGTCATATACAGAAGTGGAGTTCAATTACACTTTAAATTCAAACTAAAAAGCATTTACTGCATTTGAACACATCTATGTTTCAGTGGCAGCAAGCACAGCAGCATGGGATTTTTTTGTTAGTAGGCAAGTCTGTTCTGCTTTGGTTCTTTATTGGCTGTAGTCTGTAGTTTTATGTGCAGAATACAAATGTGTCAGGGTCTTTTGAACAGTTTGAAATGTGTGTCTATGAATAGGTTGTGGGAAGGCGGAACAATGGCTAAAGTAAAGTATCCTTTATATGAAGCAGTTGTGAAGAGAGAACATGACTTGAGAGAGGAAACAAGGGAAGAAAGTGAACTAAAGATTTCCTGCTTGTATAGGGAAAGCAGTTTCTGGAAAGGTGTTCCAAAAGGCCATGAGAAGAAGGCCACAGGAGCCTGGCAAGAGAAGGAAAAAGTGAGATGGTAGTAAGAAGATCTGGTTAGTTAGAATTTGTTTGAACATTTTCAAGTGTCACAGAATACTTGATAACAGTTCTTAAGGTACAAAAAGGAAATAGTCTTGAAGAGACAATCTTCTAGGCTAGACTGATTCTAGTTGCAGAACGTACCACCAAGACAGTCTGTTAAATTCCTGAATAATGTTTCTTTCTCACTTTTCAGATCAAGCAACAGTGATTTCTTAAAGGACAAATAACAGGTTCTTAGGTGTACTCATCTGGGCATGTTTGAATCCTATAATACCTAGCAGATTTTCTTCAAAAGAAAACGTCAATTTAGTTTGTTTAGTAGGTGTAAACTTAATGTTTTCTTGGTCCAGTGTCTGAAACTGCATTTAAATACTTTCTTAGAAGATAACTTGGAAATACTGGCACACCAGAGAAATTAGACACAACTTGTCAAGTTTGTTAAACCAGAGCTGTACTGTGCAAATTTTTTGTTGCAGTTGACTGTGCTGCAGTTAGTTCTACTTTTTGTCATTTATGTTTTTTTGGAAGTAATTTCTGGTCGGTGATTTCTTAGATCTCAATTACTGCAAATATTAATAAGGATGTTATCTTCAGTAGTCTTTCATGAAATATAGACATAATTGTATTAAATTCTGCTTAATAGAAGTTCTTGCATAAAATTATTTGAATATTCAGTTTTGCACATAGCTTGGATAAGGGACTACTTTCAGTAGCTCATTTAGCCACTAAAAATGATTGAGACTGCTTGCTGTTGTTGACTTAATAATCCCACTAAATTTGACATTATAAACTGGGTGAGTAGTTTATGCCATGATGTAATTTTTTTTCTGAAATAGTGAGTAACTTGATTTGAATTTGTTTTTTCTCTAGATTTATTTTTGTCATCTTTTCAGGAAATATAAGTTGTATTTTTGTGCCTTAGGAGCTGGTTCGAAAAGGGATACCTCATCACTTCAGAGCAATTGTTTGGCAACTTTTATGCAGTGCTCAAAGCATGCCAATTAAGGATCAGTATTCAGAGCTTTTAAAAATGACATCTCCTTGTGAAAAATTGATAAGAAGGGACATTGCTAGAACATACCCTGAACATGATTTTTTCAAAGAAAAAGATAGCCTTGGGCAGGAGGTCTTGTTCAACGTAATGAAGGTGAGTGAGTTGGTATTTCAGCCCTTGAAAATATATTAGCAAGAACAGGCACCAGCTTGGATTGCCTTGTATATAGAGAACTTGCACCAGTTTCATGTGTTGTAAATTTTTTTTAAACCAAAGACACGAATGGTTTAACAAATCCCATTTTAGTTTCAGTAGCATTCCTGTAAGTTTTTTTATATCTCACAAAGTAAAACCAAGTTGGCATTACAACAAAGTCACATACTGACTGCTGACAGTGTAATGGAATGAAGTGTGCCATGAATTAAAGTAAACAGTGATACCCAAGACAAGAACATTGGCAATCAGAACTAGTATTCAGTTTGCAGGTGTTTCTGAAGTGCCCGTGGCAGCAGCAAATGGCAGGTACAAGCTCATGTGCAGTTGTTCCAGTGCCCAAACACAAAATGAAAATGCCAATGTAGCATTGTTTGCATTACTTTTCACTAGAGGTTAAACTTTGAAGGTCAGATTTTTCCACAGAACACAGCTTCAACAGAAAAGTTGGCAGGTTTCCAAATCATAGTAATTTCCATAACTCTAAAACAAAGGTGCCACCCGCTTGGAGATCACATAATTTCATCCATGTGTAAATAAAACTGCAACATGTATTTTTTTCTGAAGACAGCTTGTTTCATTGTCTGGTCTGTCTCCTATCAAAGTAGAACTTTGTGAATTTTGTATGCCAGTGGTCTGTCTTATCTCTTGGCAAAATCCTGTCGATGAAAACTGCCTGTATTTTTGGTAGGTATGCCTTAGTTTTAGCTTTGCAGGTGCTTAGAGAGCAGAGTGTGTAGCAGCAGGTAGAAACTAGAATTCTGACTAAAACTTCTGGATGGGATGTCTGCTCTTGTTGGATTTGGGGAGAGGAAGAATAAGTTATTAACAAGATGGCAGGATGAGCTATTACTTTTTATTGATAATGGGGTTTTAATTGTTGAGAGTTTTACCTTTATTTCCCAGGCTTACTCTTTGGTGGATCGTGAGGTTGGATACTGTCAAGGAAGTGCTTTTATAGTTGGATTACTGCTTATGCAGGTAAAAATATATAAAAATATGTGAACCTTTAAAATTCATGCTAGAATGCATAATATGCTGTGGTGGTTTATTGGGAATTTTTGCAATGGTTTTCCTTCATAATTTTGTTACAATGGAGTTGTCAAGGGCAGCTGTTTAGTCTGGAAATAAATGAGATTTACTTTGTGTCATTCTATTTGCCAAGATACTGTATTGGAGTGGGAGAATATATTTGTTTCTCAGAGCTAAGGTAGGATTGCAGGCTTGCAAGCTATTTTGGTGAGTGATATTTCAAAAATAAATGAACTTCTCATTTCTCTTCTATTACATGGAATCTCCTCAGAGTTCAAATGGAACTGTACAGTTGATTTGATTACCTTAAAGCTGCCTTTGTATTATTGGTTTTTGGTTTATGGAAAAGTAGGGTATATAATAAGAAAATTACAGACCTCCATTTCAGTTTAGAAATTATTTGCTAGAATTTAATATATACAAAAGTTCATTGGAGTAATTTGCTGTACAAAACAAAAACCTCAAACAAACAAACCAACAACCAAAAAAAAAACTCTGCTGTGTGCACATGCACATACACTCAAACCCCCATCCCTAAATCCTCCCAGGCTTTTATTCTGATATATTGTTATATTTGTCCAGAGTTTTTACTGTGCTTTTTTATTTTTGATATAGATGCCAGAAGAAGAGGCATTCTGTGTGTTTGTTAAATTAATGCAAGATTACAGACTACGAGAACTCTTTAAACCAAGCATGGCTGAACTGGGCCTTTGTATGTACCAGTTTGAATGCATGATACAGGTACATACAAAATCTATCAAACTTGCTCTTCAGGAACTATTCATAGGGCACTTGGGAGTTACAGCTCAAGAGCAGGCATGACTCTTGACTAACAGGCTGTACTCTTGACAATAGAACTAAAGAAGTAAATGCATGTGGCTCTGTGAGCAGGTTTTTTTAACCTTTGGCAGACAGTTTTAAACACCAAAGCATGAGGATTTGTATTGCTGCAGTTTAAGCATATGAATGTTTAATTCTGTTTGGATTGAAGACTCTGAAAGTCTTCATAGTCAATTTATAGTATCTCAAAAGATGAAAATTGATAAATACCCTCATATGTAGAATTGAAATTTTTTCCGATTTGGAATGCAGGTTCTTCCTGGTCAGGCTGATGGAGGAAAAATAGGTTTTGTGATCCAGTTTCTAACATGATCAGGGTAATATATCACATAGCCTTAGATTTTGTCAGCTCTTTTTAGTAGCCCATTATAGATATTGCTCAGGGATTTACAAGTTTGACTTCCCTGTAGGATCAGGAAGTGTTTTTGTTGTCTGCTTTGCAGGGTAGACATTCTATAGGACATTCTGTATTGGGACTTCTGTTGCATGGTTCTTGATAATGATGAGTCATATCTTTCCTAGTCCCATTGCTAGTACAGACAGCTGCTATCTGTACTAAGTATCAATTATCTTCTTGCTTTCAAAATTTATCAAAAACATGTCTGCACTAAAATTACAAGCAGAAGCTTAACATACTTGTGTATTTTATTCCTCCTCTTTTCCAGGAACATCTTCCAGAGCTTTATGTGCACTTTCAGTCTCAGAGTTTTCACACTTCTATGTATGCATCATCATGGTTTTTAACTATATTCCTTACAACTTTTCCACTACCAATTGCAACGAGAATATTTGATATCTTTATGTCTGAGGTAACTACTAAACGATAGTCATATGTTATATTTCAAGAGTAGCTGTTGAAAGCAGTTATTTGGGTAGTGGTATATGGTATAAATCACATCACGTTCCACAAATCTCATAGTCTTGCTTCTTATTTCTTATGCTGATCAGATTATTTTATGGGAAGGTGTCTGTGTGTGCAGTTTGTCAAGGAAAAGCAGCTAAGTTACTGAATGTTGATATTGTGTGTAGCTTTGTGCTTTAAGCCTCTTCAAGTGTTCCCCTATCTGTTCTTTCTGGATGCAGCAGGGACATCCATTCCTCAGTATTACAGTGAGTTTGCAGGAAATAATGCTGCTTTCAGGCCAAAGTTCAAGTTCATTGCGGGTATGCAAGCCAAGAAGAGGGAGAGTTAGTTCCTTTTGTTGTCCAGATGATGATCGGTGCCGAAGAAATTTAGGGACTTAATCAGTGTCATTATCACACAGACACCTATGCTATGTTTAGGATTAGAGCTTTGCATAATTGTAATTAGCAGCAAATCATTTGCTCTGCAGTCAGCTTTTAGAAAGCAGTAAGTCAAAGGTGGATCTTCTCAGCTTGCCCTCAGAAAGTTCAAGGTGGGGTATATAGTGAGACATTCCTTTTTTTTTTTCCCAGTAGTTTAACTATATTGTACTGTGTCTGAAATTCAAATAGCTTTTTTGAGAAGTACTGGGGATTTTTCTATTAGATATACTTAAAATGGTTGATAGAGCTGACCTAGAGAATTCCTGTCACTTGAGATTTTGCCTCATCACTAACTTCTCTGAGGGAGGTGTCTGGCATCAGGGCAAATAGCCAGACTGCTTGTCCTTGGAACAAGAAAAGAAAAACAAAACCACAGAAGCAATTTATTGAGAGATTTTTTCAGTAGCCCTTTTACTTGTGCTTACTTGGGTCAGATTTCCAATGTTAGTAACTAGTAGAACAACTCTGTACTGTTGACAATGCCATGAATAATTGTTGCATATTTTTTCTTTTCAGGGCTTAGAGATAGTATTTCGAGTAGGCTTAGCGTTACTTCAGATGAACCAGGCAGAATTACTGCAACTTGACATGGAAGGAATGTTACAGGTAAGCCATGGCTGTAATAATTTTAAGAGATATCTGAAATGTGTAGATATTTCCTTGCAGCTGCTAATTATATGTAATCTTGTGCTCTGATTGCTTTTAGCACTTTCAAAAGGTCATTCCACATCAGTTTGACAGTGGTCCAGACAAATTAATCCAAGCATCTTATCAAGTCAAATACAATGCAAAAAAGATGAAAAAGTAGGTATTATATTTTAAGAAAATAGATTATATTGTTGCTGAGTTACTGTTTGTTTACCCTCAAGAATTGTTATTCAGTGTTTCATTTTGAATTTTCCATCTTTACATTTCTTTGGGGTTTTATACCATATAAACAATTTAAACTGAAGTTCTGCCTGCAAAAAATGATTCTAAACTAGTATTTGCTATTTTTCTTAAATGTAAGAAAGCTATATCTCATTTACAAAAATAACTAAAAATTTGAAGAAAACTGCAAGTTATGGGGAGTTACAGCACTTCTGTAAAAAAGGAACTGAATAGGAATACTGGGTAGGGGGTGGTTTTCTGGTGGGAAAGGAGATTGCTTTTGTTTTATTCAGGGTGAAGCAGGGAAAGCAGATGAAATTTTTATGATCTGGCCTAAATTCTAAAGATTTTAGTTCTCAGGAACTGGAAGAATAATCACAGTGCTAAAGAGTGCATTTATAGTCAAAATTAGTGCTGTCTAAAATATAATTTGGTAAAACTTTGTAGTAACATTGACAACGGTAAAACAACTTGCATTTGGGGTTTGAAATCTTGAGAATACCACCTGTTGTTGTTGCTAAGGTTAGTTGCATGTCTCTTCTGCCTTTGGTAAATTTTGTTTTGATTAGCCAAGTGCAGATAGTGTGATTTGCCAGGGTTAAGTTTGGTGGGTCACCCGTTGGTTGTAAAGTATCCTACCTTCATTGTTGCACTGCAGGTTGTGCCCAGGGTCTTCCAAGCTGAATTTGTCAATCTTCTTCTTTTTTTTCTCTGTCAGCAGCCTATGATCAGTAGACTGAGCAGTCTTCTCTAAAAAGGAAGTAACAACAAAGCTTTCAGGAAAAATATTTTCTTTGCAAACCAGTACAAGTGTATGTAGTTGAAAATCCTACCATTCCGAGTCTGAACTTCCTGATCTGCCTTCTGCAGAGGCATTGTTATCTCAGCTTGTGGGGTTTTCTTGCTGCCTTTTTCATTAGGTTTGCTGGGGAGAGGCTGAAATTGGGTTATATTGAAGGTACATTTCTCAGATTTCTTTGCATCTTTTTCTTCCAGGCTTTCCAAGGTCTGATTTCTTTTGGCTGAATCTATTGAATTGATGACTGTATTACATAAAGGGGTTATTACAGAGTAGCTCCAAATTGCTGCCACTGTAAGGTATCCAAGCAAGCTCCTGCACTTCAGAGTGCTGGTTCAGTCTGTTCATATCTACTGAAATCTGTGTCTAAATTTAAGGTCCAGTCTAAGCATTTACAGGAGTGTATTTCAGAGGAAATATCAATAATCTGTATCTCTCTTCTGCTATTGTTAGGTATTACACCAACAAGTACATGATCCACAATGTTTCTGATCATAATTTACTATTTCTAATTTTTAGGCTAGAAAAAGAGTACACTACAATAAAGACAAAAGAAATGGAAGAACAAGTTGAAATTAAAGTAAGAAACCCTCAACAAATTTATTTATGAATAAATTTAATTCCTAGATGGGGGGTTACATATTTGATCTCTGCATGTAGCAGGACATAATTAAGGTCCCCAAATTCTTTTCTTTCAGCATTTATATTTGAGATGTCTGTTCATAAAGGACACCTGCAGTGAAATTAAGACTTCTGGTGGACATTAAAAAAACCCCAAACCTTTGAGGACTTGCTGTACTTATTTTTTTAGTATTTCATGCTGACAAAAGTTTATTAACAGATGCCCTCATTTATCGGAGGTTCCAAATATGATGGTTTAGATGTAGATGCTCCACACAAGAGGTTTGTGTGACACATGTTAAGACAGACTTCATAGAGTGCACTTGAGTGGTTTGTCTTTGATTTTAAGATCTTGATTTTCTTATGCATTGGACCCAAATTGTTGTATCTTCTGTTTGCAGTCACTTTTTCTTTTGGAGCTTTTGCAGTTAATATGAACTGGGGGAAAAAAGCCAAGCTGCCAGTGGAGTTTATTTTTTCCTTTTTACTAACTGACCTACTTCCTGTATGTACTTAATCACTGCATCTTTTTGCTTTTGTGACATAAATAGGCTTTTGATGCCTTTTTTTCCTATTTCACTTTTTTTTCACAGCATGTTGTTTGAGCTGGATTTTCTTCCTTGCATTCTATGAGAAAAGACAGTGGGAGAAGTGAAGTGTAGGTGTATTACATAAAGCTTGGAGGGAGTTAGGTACAGCCTTCCTTCTTCCTGTCCACTGCTAGTCATTTTGCCTTTCAATATCCATTTTTAAGGCATCAGTTCTTCAGAAAAATGACTGTGAGATGCACCTGGGAGCACAAAGGTATTAGGAGCCTTTTCAGGCAGCTTGTTATTGTACCAGGCAGTGATGCAGTTAGCAGCATGAATACCTGCTCTACAGCAGCTGAAATCAGATTTGCAGGGCTCAAATGACAGCTCTCTGCAGAACAGGCCAAAGTAAAACTGTATGAAAGACAATTGTAACTTCAGATTCTAGTATATCAACTAATTTCAGATCCTTTCCTGCTTCTTGCTACCAGCCCCCCAAAAAAGAAGCAAAAAACCTCCCCAAAACAAAAAACACGAAGCCCACCCCAACAAAAACACCCCAAACAACCCCAACCAGACAATGCAAAGTTTTCTGTTTCTAGGCCCTACTTTGGGATGTATGTAAATAATTTCTGACTTAGCAGAGCTTCTTAGCAGAAGAGACTTTTTAATGGGAGTTAGAAAACCAACCTTATTTTGAGTTTGCCTTTTAGCCTGGCAGAATAAAGCATTTACTGAACTGTTATCCAGTGCCCTGTTCTGAGGGGTATTGATCTCTTCTATCTGAATGCTGACTGCTAAAATTTACAGGAAGTGCACTGGTAAAATATAGAGTTTGGTACAATTCTTTCCTACTTCTGGGACATTTGAGGTAATTCTCAATATAAACTTACAGATTAATGTAAATTCTTGTGAGGAAAGGGAAGGAAACCTTGTGGTTGCCTCCTTAGCTTGTGCTGGTGCAGGGTGTACCCATGAAGACTGACTCTGTTTATGAAGGGGAGGCTGTCAGGTGTGGTGTGGGGTTAAGCCCCATGGTTCACCTGCAGACATAACAGCTTTCAGCTAATGCAGCCAAGATGCTTTCACATAACATGAGTTGTGTTCTCATTTGTGCTGTTCCAAGCTGTTTAAACTCATATTTTGAGCTGGCACATAATATGAAAGGATATTAAGGTCACTGATTATTTTTGTATTTATATTGATTTTCACGCATGTGATGCAATAAAAATGTTGTTAGTTTGCTTTGCTCTTATCAGACTTTCAATTCATAACTTGAGAAATGGATTTGTGAACTGTTTACCTTCCAGAGGTTACGAACTGAAAATAGACTCCTAAAACAGCGCATTGAAACACTAGAAAAAGTAAGTATGTTGGGGATTAGATTTAATCTCTGTTAATTTAGACTTTATTGATGGTAATTTCATTATATGAAATTGGAATCTCAGAGTTATATTTTACTGTTTTCCTGATAGTCTCTGGTGCTCACTAGCAGAGCTTAGCCAAATAACATGGCTACCACCGAGCAATTAAAGTCAATGCTTTAAATATGTAAGGTTGTATCTGCTTCTTAGTGATCATAAAATCAAACATTTTTGACACACCCAGCTTGTGTTGTACTGTTTTCTTTCTGAATTAGAAGCATATGTTCAAAGTCCAGAAGACCCCATGAAATAGTGGACTGGTTGGTTGGAAAAGAGGTCATTGTGAGAGAATCCTCAGTTTTGAAAGCCTGGAGTTGCTTGGTGTTTTTATGTAGGAGCAAAGTAACAGACCTACCAATGACCAGAGAGACGTTGCAGCATTCACACTGAGAACAGGAACACTGCCATTCATTTGTTCTATGTAGTTTTGAGGTTTTGTGGCAATTTTGGGTATGTGGTGGGGAGAATATCTAAAGACTTATTTCTCATATGTTTAATCTGGAGTAGAGTTTCATTAGGTTTTTTTGTAACTGGCTGAAACTTCAAAATATGCATGGATTGCTGTAGATACAGTGCCAACTGTTCTCCAGTGGCCTCTCCTGTATCCTGGTATCACACTTTTGTGGCACATTGCATCTGAGCTGCTCTGCTCAGGAATGAGAACATGCCTGTCCATCTTAAATACAAACAGGGACCATCTTTCAACAAATGGAATTGAATTCTCTTGTGAGTTGCAAAAGTTGTTCACGTTTCACAGGGAAGAAAATGGTAACCTTGCAATTATGAGTGACATAATTGAAAGATGTCACACTTCAGATGTTAAACCCCATTGCAATTTCTTGAAAAGCAGTCTGTCTCTGTCGGATTCTAATTAACTGATTTGGAAAAGATGCATAATGAGGACACATTGTGAAAGTTGTGACCAAAAATACAATTTTATGAACATTTGTTTTTAGTATTGGAGATTGATAAAATGAATGGAAAATAGTAGTCTCTCTTTAAGAAGCTTGAAGCTGTAATGAATAATTTCAATGCCCTTGGCAAATATATAATAGTTAATATCCTTGTTTTACACTTTACTTGTAGAGGTTTGAAAGCTTTTCTTTTTTTAACTATGAAGTCCATGATGAACTGCCAGATGCTAGTGCTTTTGCAAATTCTGTACTTAGAATTTCAGAATTCACCTTCAGACTGTCCCAATCTGATGGGAATTAAAACAATTCAAAATTGGGAAATATTATCTGTTAATAAGAACTACTGAAGATCGTTATCATTGCAGCATTTGAAAAACATCATAAAGTGTGAAAAATACATTAAGTTCTTCTGTTGGAAACTTACTTTTGAAATATTTTTCCATCATTCAAACTCATCTGATTTAGTTGTGATGTCCTCAGTGTACCTTAACTTCTAAGTAATAGCTTTTATAGCTCTTATCTACTAGTTTGAACTTAAATTTTAATACAAGTTTCAAGGACAAAGCAGGTCTGTTAATAGACGCATTTCTCTGTTGTAGAATGTTCAAAAAATTGTGGTTTCAGGGGTGATAAAGTAGAAATTAATTAAATGCAACTGCAGGATGGTAGTGCTTGTCAATGGGCAAAAATGAAAATTTTTCTTTCAGAAGTTTGGCAAGGAAAGAGAATCTATGAGCTGCACAATGAGTTACTGCAAGAGCTCCATAAAACAGAACATTAGCTGTCATAGTTGACATTTCCTCCTTGTCTGTCAGTTTGCACCATTTAACTTCCCTGCTTCATCTTAGTGGAAGCTGTAGTTCTGCATGAGTGCCTCAGTGCTTAGTGGAGTTCCCTCTGTGCTCAAATTATGCCTTTGTTTCTTGTTGTGGGGGGACTGTAGATCATGTCTTACATCTATTTGATCATGTCAGATAATGCTTCAGTAACTTTGGTTAATTAGGGAAGCAAGCCATTCAAATAAAAACACCCAGTCTCCTGCAGGTGAATTTTAAATGTTATGGAAATCTGGCTTTGAAGCCTTTTTGTATCAGAGATGGACTGTGTTAAATCTGTTGTAGAAAAAAATCTGCTGCTTCCTGGGACCTTTGGGCTGAGTTGCCTGAGTTGCATTTATATGAAGAGTTGTTAATTTTGCAAAAAGTGTTGGCACAGAAAATGGGTAGAATTTGGGCATTTTCTTTCTATCAGCTCTTGGTCTTTTTTGTCACTATTATCAGCCCCTTGTATTTTGGTTTTCCTTTTCCTCATTCCTATCTGAATTTTTCCTTTGTAGGAAAGTGCTTCCTTGGCAGATAGATTGATACAGGTATAGTCTTTTAGTCTTTTACTGTATGACTCTCTTCCTACTCATAAAAACACCCAATTGCTTTAATGCATGCATATTTGCATGCTGTATTCTATCCCTGCTTTGCTGATTTGGAATAAATGCAGAGCTAATATATCTTGCTAGAAACTTGTTTAATTTTGTTTACTAAAAATACATAAACCCAATACCTGCACGTTATAGTAATTTTCCTAACCTACTGTAGTTTTTTGTACAAATTCCTGTGGCAGATGGATTCTATGACCATGTATTAACAACGAAACTGAATATTGTGAACCTCAATCTGTGCATGTACAGCTGAGTAATAATGCATGAAAGGAGTTTTATTCAATGCAAGTACAGAACTGTGCTTGCTAAATGGGTGCTGAACTTTGTAATAAAGTACTAAAGCAGCTGTTTAGTACTACTTTGTCCTAAAATTTCTACCAATTGTGCTCTGTGCTGTTTGCAAAACCAATCTGAATGAAATAAGCAGCTAAGCATCACAAAGGCAGTTTTCCTTGGATTTGTCATCAAGTGCTTAAAAAAATAAATTATGTCCTAAGGGACAAGTGACAAGGGCCCAGGAGGCTGAGGAAAACTACCTCATAAAACGGGAGCTGGCCACCATCAAACAGCAGAGTGATGAGGCCAATACTAAACTGGAGCAAGCTGAGAATACCATCAGGGAGCTCCAGCAACAGCAGCAATGGGTAAGGAGCCTGGCAGCACATCATCTCATCTTTTTCACTCACATGTGTTTATTTCTCCTCATCATTACATGACATGGTCTCTGTGCTGTCTTTGTAAACCCCTGTTCATTGTGATTTGCATTCTTAAAATCACGTAAATTGAATTAAATGAAATTTTGCTCTATTCTACTGATAGATGAGATTTATAACCCTGGATAGGTGTAAGTTATGAGTTAATTAGAAAAAACTAAACAACATACTCACAATGAAACACACCAAGCAAAAAAAACCCACAAACCAACTCAAAACCCTCCCACCACAAAAGAAATACTAACAAAACCCCACATGTTCGACCTCTGATAGCTCTTAATGCTAAGAATCTAGTCACTGCAAGTTGTGTATTCACTCTGAATACTCAAATTTGAGAATTGATTCCCAGTGCCCTTACCTAGTGTATAGTTTAAGTCAATTTCTTTCATGTTAATGGTCTTCTGTGTCCCTGTATTTGTTTTTTTCTGCGTATGCTAAAATTTACTGCTTCCTGAAGTAGGAGAGTGTTGTCCCTGATTTTGAAACTACAGAAGCTGATTTAAAAGTGTGGGTTTATGTGCACATGGAACAGGAAAATAATTTTTAGTAGCCTTTTATAGTGCTGTATTTGTGTGTACTCTGTGTTTTAGGTTTGACTGTTGCTGTAAGACTGAAGTTACTTCCCCTAAGACACTTGAGAGTGTTCAATGTCTTCTCTTTGGCGGGACAGGGGGAAGCATTTTAGCATCTTTGCTTGCTGAAAAAACTGTGCACTACTAGTGTTGATGTGAATATCCTCATATTGTTTTAAATAAGTGGTATCCAAGTACTTGCCTGGAGTCTTGGGAATCTCAGGTGTATGAAATATGACTTACTAGATCCAAGTAAGTATTCTGCAGCTGCTTACCAGGTTTCTTAATGTCAGTGTGGCACTTTGCTTTACATTCTTCCACCAAAGCTTTAGAAATACCTGTGTCTCATATTGGAAGGTAAAGATGAAATTTACTGTTGACTGAAAAGAAATCACAACTTAAATGCAATGTTCTAGAACTAGTCTGTTATATCTGTTTAATGTGTTTCAGTGTAAAAAAGATACATATTTTAGAGTAGTTGTAAGAAGTGATTAATGAGCTGTTACTCATGTGAACTACTGATTTTTATAGAACTTGAACAATTTCTTTAGGGGGAATAATATAAAGAAATTATGATTAGAAAGATGGGGATGGTCTAGTAATGCTTTTCAACATTTTTAGATGTATTGTAATCTTTCAAGTGAAATGCAATGAGAAGCATTTATAGACTTTTGGATTTCCAGCTGTTTATTGTCTGGTTACAATAGTATACGCACCTTTGGAACGTGTTTTTCAGAGGCATCCATATTAATGACCTGTATGCAATTAAAAGTCATTAGAAGACTAAGATACTATGTTTATTTATTTGTTAATTGGAATGAATATGACTTTTAAAGCTAATGCCTCTAACTGTGCTGGGGACCCTATTGAGTAGCAATGATGACATATTGCCTAGCTCTGGGAACTGATCCTGAGAAACCTTAGATAACTGTGGATTGCAAATTTGGCTGGGTTGGAGCTGTGAGTGCACACAACTGGACAAGTACTACGGGAATGAAGAGTAACTTAAATTATGAGCTTCCTTCTTCCCATGCCTGCAGCATTGTTTTCCTCCACTTAAATGTGAACATGGCTATAGGAAGTTGTCTGACTGTGTGGAGCTGAGACTGTAAATCCGTATGGTTATAGACACATTTGTGCCTAATAGCTGGCTTATTCTGAAGTGCAGGGAATAGCACCGTGCCTTTGAGACCCATCGGAATTGGACAACGTGGTGAAAGGGTTAAAATGGTTTAAGCGCGGAGCATTCGCTAGATTCTGCTCCATCAGTAGGGGATGTAATTGAAGAGGCTTTTAACTCTTTCCGAGCATGAAGTGGGAGCGACAAATGAAAGTGGCTGCGTGCGTTCAGGGCGCCGCCTGGTGGGAATGCACACATTTATTTGGAATTTTGGCATTTTTCTGTACACTGGTAGATTTTTTGCCACTTGCTAGTGCCAGTAGCTTTGTTCTTGGCAATGCTCCTTTTCAGTATGGTCTTGCGAGTATCTGCTTTAATATTTTCTTCTCTAATTATTTCAGTTTTGTTTATTGTTAGCAAAAACGGTTGCACTGTAATCTTGTAAATCACTGCATAGTTTATCTGTGCTTATTTAAAGATACAGCATTTATTGTATATATTTTATCATCTACATATTTTTCAGTCTTGATTTGTCTGTTTCAGCATGCTATAAACTGTAATGTTTGGATATGAATATCAGAATAGAAATGTATGAAAAGAATTGCCTAAGGGTACTTTGCAACTGCCTCTTCTGAACAACACTGTGGGATTAAAAATCCCCTCTGTTTTGTTGGTAACAAAAAGCTATCTAAACAATAGTATTTTTAAGGTTATCCTTTGTAAAAAAGTTGTGCATTTATATTTGAGCATTATCAAGGGTTTATGCTATGTGTTCTATGAGTTTGGATAGCATAGGTTGGCTGTCTTAGGGGTAAGTATTGAAGGTACTTACTGGATTTGTGTCTGAAGAAATTCACCCCTGCAGCACTTCTGAGTACAGAGATGGGTAGAGGAGTATTCTTTTGATCAAAGCCCAGCACAGAATCCCAGATTACATACAAGTTTATTTTTTCCTGTCCTAAACTGTTTATATGGAGTTTTTAGTTGAACAAGAATGACTTCATTATGAAGTGTGGAGTCTGCTTAAAGAGGTAATCATTAGACTAATGAATGACACTAATCTCTCCATGGCTTGTTTGATCTTTCAATGTAGAAACTTGCCAAGGGCAAGTTGTGGTGGGTTACTAAATGATTAAGAGGAAGGTGGCTTCTTCCTCATATTACTAGTAAATCAAGAATTGCATAGAGGAAGATGTGCCTGACTTGAATGAAATACAGAGTTTTCTTTTGAGGCATGCTAAGAGCAATGGTATTTGAGGAGTCAGGGGAAAGGGTAATCAGCCTGTTGTAACTTATTCCTGAAAATTATGTGCCGGAGGTTTTATTCTCTGTTCTTTCCTGCCTTGTGTTTCTAAATGAAAAGGATAGCTTCTTGCTTGACATGAACACCTCCAGAATGCAAATCTTGCCTTTCCCTGTGACACTGTAATTGTCAATGATTAATGCGTTGATCAGTCTGAATGCTTTAAAATTGAATCTGATAGATTGGCAGTTAATCAAGCTAAAATTAGTTCACATCTTATTTTTAAATAGGCTCTTCAGCTATGTTATCTGAAGATAGAATTTTAATTGACTAAGCATTCAGATGGAAGCATATGCATTTTGCAAGGTAATTTATAGTGATGTATTTGGTTGTTATGGCAACTTTATAATGCATAGTTTCTTTTCAGGAACTCATGCTAAAATGACTGATAATAATTAAGAACAGAGTAATTGATATTGGCAATATAAATGAGTATGGCAGCTTTATGGAAGGCCTCACTTTGTTTTACAGTGCACTTTCCTAATACCGTGTTTGATTTGCAACGAAAAAGCGGAAATGAAGAATACTGTGTTTAGGGAAGTACTGCAGTTAGTGTTAAATGTGTAAACAAAGTTAGCTGGGAGCTGCTGAATCATCTGTTAGTTGTTCTTCAGTGTACTGGAGAAATATTGTGTAATTATATTTGTCATCAGCCAAAATGATATTTGGCATGGTTGTGTTTAAGAAAAGTTGGGTGGAAATAAATCCAATTGTATGAAACCAAGCAAGGATTTGTTTGTTTCCGAATTAAATGGCTGTAGAACTACAGTTATAGTTCTTTATATTACATATGTCTCTTCAACATGGGCAAGAAAGTGTTTCTGTGGTTAAAATGTTTGGTGGTGCCTGAAAGTCTGTATTTGCATTGTGGCTTATGTCAGAAATTCTAGGGCTTAAGGGAAATATATAAAAACAGATCTTTTTCCTGCAGTCAATTGAAGAGTAGCATTCAAACTCTGTTTTAACTATAAATTTCTATTACCTTTATGTACTAAATTATTGAAATTGTGCTTTGTTTTACTAGGTAGCAAAACTCATAACTTCTGATTTGTGACTCTTGATTTCTTCAGTCTGTTTTGATCTTGGCTGAGGTTTTTGCCAGTATATCAAGACTTGATTTAGAGTTTGTTGTGACTAAGTAAATTACTCTTAACATATTCCTTAGGCAGGCGAAATCTAAAGACAGATTTAATGAAGGCATGACTTGTGCCTGAAACTGGATTAATAATTTTTCTTACATTCTCCATTACTAAGTATTTGATAAACATCAATTAGAATTTTTTAGAATACGCTTACATTATTGCAAAATGTCCATGTATTCAGTTCTTCAAATCTGCTGTTTTCTCTCAAAGTCCTGGAAAATACTAGAGAACTTCTTACCTTACCAGAGAGAGAACACTGCATTTGCTCTCAGTCCGTATTTTATCACAGACAGAAACCCTGGAACATGAAATGTAGAGTCCATCTAACTTGCTGTGTGGGATGAACTTGTACAAGCAGCCAGGGAATAAAAAAGAGTGGTTGTTTCTTCTCTGCCTCTGCATGATGTTACATACGGTACTTGTGTTGCTACATGATGTGAAGCAACTGAAGAAATGAATCAGCACTGTCCACCATCCTCTTCCTTACACTCAAATCAGGTCTGCCTCCACTGCTGGCTGAGGCAAAGACACTGTGTGGGTTGAAAATAATATGAATTTGATTAGTAATGTATAAGGGAAAATTAACATTAATGTACAAGGCTCATATTATATCTGG
Source organism: Hylia prasina (assembly GCA_013397195.1). Taxonomy (NCBI): domain Eukaryota; kingdom Metazoa; phylum Chordata; class Aves; order Passeriformes; family Sylviidae; genus Hylia; species Hylia prasina. Next base: position 3,586,463 of record VYXD01006830.1, read on the forward strand.
GTTCTGTGTGTGTTCATGTGCACACAGTATGCCAAGTGCTTAAATGGATGGTGTCAATGACACTAAAAACTGCCTGCCTGAGCTGTCTTTGCCTTTTAATGCTTTGCACATATCCCCTCCATTACAGCTTCCTGCAGGCACATATAGACAGGAAATATAGTAACAGTAAGAGTACTGTACATTTTGAATTTGGATTGTACTGTAAGTCATGACAAAAGGTTTAGCTGGCATGCAGAAGTATAAAAGCAAATGGAAAAATTATTTCCTTGACCGTACAGTTATCCTTGTTTTGTCCCGTTTGCCTTTTATTCGTACATAAAAAGTCAGGGAATGTCACACCCTAACAGAAGCATGTGGAACTGAAGACTTGTGTTCATTTTTTTACTGTTTTTAGATGCAGAAAATGAATTTGTTTGATGCAAACATAAAATAAGACGCAGCTGTATCTTTAGTATAATGAATAATCTTTTTAAATTTGAATTGTTAATTAAAGCTTAATCTATGCATCCAAGCATAGTACTTATGTTTCACAATGTAGTTAATGACACCAAAAATATATTAAGTTCTTTTCCTCTAAATGTAATTTTCAGGGTAGCTATGTAAATACAGTAACTAAACAACTACGCTTTGAGGATTTCAACACTCACTTTTTTCTTCAATCAGAAATTTAAAGGCTGATTTAGGTTGATGTTGCCTATCAAGCAAGTTTGACAATCTGTCAAACTGACAAGTCATTTTAAAGTGACCCAGGAAAGAAATAAAATGTATTTTTAAACTATTGATTAGGGGGGAAAGTTAAGTGAGTCTTTTGAATATAAGTACTTCAGTTGGATGTATCTGAATCTCTGAAGGAATAGATATAGTGTGAGCAAATGAGAGCCAAGAGCTGGAGTGAAGAAAGGGGCAAACCAAAGTCATTGTGCATTAAAGCATATGTAGTTTTATTTTAAATCCAATATTATGGAAAGATTCTGTTGAAGTTCAAGTGAACAGGTTGATTTGTATCAACCTTGTAATTTGCTAGTCTTTCCTGAGCATCTTTTTCTGCAGACCACAAAATAATCACAGATTGTTTGAGAATCTTTCACTTTGGTTGAGAAGGAGAGAAAAATGTGTCTTGTTGCTTGTCAGTACTGGTAGGGGGTCTCAGTTTTGTCAGACACATTGGGCTGTGTGGAGGTGCAGCTGTTGGAGAGGCAGAGCAATAGGGATACATTTGTTGGCAGTCTGGATTGACATTAGTAGATTTGTATAAGGTAAGCACTTATACTGGTATTCCTGATCTTAAGCACTTGAATGTACTTTTCCCACCAAATCTGGTATATAAAACCCCTTCAAACAATCTGTACTTCATACTAAACATATTTCTGCAAACTTTGTAGCATAAATGCAGTTCACGATACAGTGAAGACTTTGTGCTACAGCTGGAAAAAGAGCTGGTCCAAGCCAGGCTGAGTGAAGCAGAATCCCATTGTGCCCTGAAGGAGATGCAAGATAAAGTTCTAGAGATGGAAAAGGTAAATCAAACCAGGACCCTCTGCATAGAACAGCGTTAGAAACAGACTACAGGTCCCTGTCATTCTTTGCAGAACTGTGCTCTAGAACCTTCTCCTCTGTGCTTCTGTGATTGCAAGATGCTTTTCAAACCTGAAAGTACAACAATAAAACTAAGGTCTGTTTGCACTGGGAAAGGCTTGTGAATAACTGATCACTTTTCTTCTATTCCTGAAGCCTGCTGTAGTGGAAAATGTGGATTCTGGTGAAGCCTTGGCAGGAAACATCAATTGTTTCAAAATTATATCCTGCAACAAGAGCAGTGAGCTTAGAGTGAGCATTGAGATGATGTGAAACGAAATCGTTTGGGGAGGGAAGAAGAAAGGGTTCAATATTACCATTCCCATCCCATTATGGGCAGAGAAAGAATCCCTTCACTGCTCAGTATCAGAATCTCTGCTGCTTTTTGGGTGTCGTGCTAGCTTGTAACTTATTGATGCCAGAGTTCAACCTGTACTCAAACCTACTGTCAAACATTTACGTTTCTTTGAAGCAAAATTTAACTGCAAGATAAAATAGCAAAAGAAAAAAGAACCCAATAACTGACCTGATATAAAGCATACTTTTCAGATCCTGCTGTACTGGCTTTGGAATTAGTTACCTTAGGAAATTTTAGTGAGCTGTGTACCCAGGCTTTAGCTAGAACTTATTAGCTAGATTAACCCACTGGAGTCAAGATTTATTTTTCCGTTATCTGGTGGGCTTAGTATGAGTAGTGTGGTAGTTTTTATGTATTGACCATTGGTAAGAATTCAGGATATAAAGTATTCTTCAGAATTCAGGAGACTACTTAATCTTCATTAGCATGGAGACAGCATACAATGAAAACTTATCTGTGAAGAAAAACTGGAATAGTGGGGTCAGTTCCAGTGTACCAGACAAACCCAGACATCAGTAATCTTTCAGTCTATCATGATGAACTTATGCACGTGAGAAAGTGGCTGAAGTGAATTCCCTCAAATTCCTCCAGTACAGCTCTTTACTGCTGTTAGTGATGAGCCCTGTAATCTGGGGAGCTTCTGCTGATTAACCCAGGACTTGCATGGCCATAATGACAGTGCCATAAACATTCAGAAACATTCCCTCTCATTTCCTGTATTTGCCAATGCTCAGATGCCATGATTTTGAAACATGGAATGCTAATCAAAGGCTGTTGTGCTGCGTTCTGTTAAGCATGTGCTGTACTCAACACTCAAGAAAACCTGACAGCTGTCACAGTATTGTACATCTCAAAAACACTTGATTTTGCTGAAAACAACTACTGGGAAATAAAGTAGAAAGTGATGAAGAACAGTTCAGCTTTGACTGTTTGGTGACCAATGATTTGTTGTAGGGATATTGTAGACAGCCTGTCCATTTTCGTCTCTTGGTTTTTTTCCCAGATTTCTACTATTAGGATTTCATCTCTGTTTTGCTTTTCCTTGTGTTTTCATGTTTTCTGTTTGGCCTTCTCTCATCTTTCTGCTTGTTCCTCATGTGTCTTGCACTTTTGTCTCTAAGACCTCTTGACTGGTTGTTGTTTATAAATATTAACAGATGGTTCCTTTGTCAGCATATCTGTTCTCCTTTTCAAAGGCTGATGACCTACTTCCTATAAAATAAATTTTCATTTATTATTTTCCTGTAAACCTAAATAGAATTTATAACTTTAAGGTGTAAAGTTCCTTGTTTGCTTTACTTTTTATAAACTAGATCAAAACCTTTCAGATTACTCTCTGTATTTTTGATGATGTGTTCAAATATTGTAAATGTAATATTTTGTTAGGGATACCATTAAGAAATCTTGAAGTCAGAATACCTAGAACTACTACCTTATAATTTTTTTTGTAGTTGGCAGTTTATTTGTACACACTCACTATATCCAGAAGCTTAGATTTTTGATCGTTTTTATTTTGCAGAGGATGTGCACTTAAAGTTTTCTTAGTTACTGTTCCATGTCTGTGTTCTTGGACTGGGTTTCACTAAGCACAATTTTATTCAAATGCATATTTAAGAGGATGGTCCTTGTTGCAGAGGAACAGCTCCCTCCCTGATGAGGAAAATGTCGCCAGACTACAAGAAGAACTGATTGCAGTAAAATTAAGAGAAGCAGAATCTTTGATGGGTCTCAAGGAACTAAGGCAGCAAGTCAAAGATTTGGAGGAGCACTGGCAGGTATGGGTAGCAATACACTTCTAGGAATTTTTATTTTAAATGATAAAGCAAAAGACTATAAAATTTTGAGATATTGAGATCAAGTAGAAACTAATGATTATGGATCAAACTGCTGAGGTGAGAAAATCCTTAAATTCAGCTGTCACAAGAAACTTAACTTCAAAAGTATGTTAGAAACTGGTGCCTAATTGTTATAGATGGCAGAGGGCCTGTGCTACCAGCTAACTGTAATGGTAGGAGGGAAGTACTTGATCTGTACTCGTACTTTGCTAAATGTTAAAAAGGGCTAGAAATAGACAAAAGTCTCAGGATATACTTTCAATTCACTGACTTACTGTAGTTGGGAATGAATGTGTTCAGTTTTTTAACTGTCCATTCTTAAAACCAGTACGTTTCCATGGGTTTCTAGCTTTTAGGATCAACAGGGGGACTCTAGCTATTTGTCCTCATATAACTCTGAGATCTTTGATGAAGTAAGGAAACACAGGACTGATCAGGCATTATCAGCAAAAACATGCTGTTTTTCTAGCGTCATCTAGCTCGTACCACTGGAAGATGGAAAGATCCTCCCAAAAAAAATGCAGTGAATGAGCTGCAGGATGAGCTGATGACTGTGCGGTTGAGAGAAGCAGAAACTCAGGCTGAGCTGAAAGAGACCAAACAAAGAATGATGGAGGTGGAGACACAGGTATGTTATTGAACACTGGGATGTGTGAATTGAGCTGGATGCTGGAAGTTTGGTGTTAAATGGTAGTCACCTGATGATGATCTTCACTGTCTACAGGCAAGACTTCAGCTGCAAACTGTGGGATGTTTTTGCTTCTGTTAGACGGGGATAGGAGAATCTAGTCTGTACGGTCCAACTTTAATGTCTCTTCTTGAATCTTTTCCAGAACTATAGTTCCTGAATTTCCAGTTTGGGTTAGTTGGTGGACACTGAATGTGTGTACATCTTCATTAAATTTTAACAGGTGCAATAACAACAAAAGTATGTTTAAGGTGTTTTAAATTTTACAAATCTAATTGGCAGTTCTGATAATCATAATGTATAGATGGCAATGTGTGCTTTCTTGTGATTATTTTTCTGCTGAGGTGATGAATCTGGTTACTAAGCTGTGGACTCAGTGAAGCAGCTGTCTATTGGTCAGGGTTTTTTAGCATGAGGTTTGCCTTTTGTGTGCCAGAATAGAAAAGCACGGGTTACTCCTGAGGTTTGTGCAGAAAAGACAATCATACCTTGACTGCCAAGATTCTTTTTGTGTATCTAGGGAGTAAGTTACTAAGCACCTGAAATGAAAGTGCACTGAAGTGGTGAGTTCATATTTTATTAGTAAACTTTCACTCAAGTTAATAAGCACAATGTGGTGATGATTGAGAAGGATTTGTAATAGACTTCTAAGAAATCTTCCCATGAAATACCTGCTAAATGTTACTTTTTTGAAAGGGATCCATGCATCCAAAAAACTAAACAAACAACAGCTTTACTTGACAAAGTTCAGCAATTCCAGAAACCACGGGAGCATGTAAGGATGTGCTATTGAAGAGAGCTTAACCAGCTGCAAGGCGTATGAAGGCTCCTTTCTGCCAGAGGCAGCACTTTGTCCATACCAACAGAACGTTTCCTCTTGCCTCACCTTTGCATTTTCCCTGAGGTGTCAATATTGTTTTGGTCAGTAGAGGGCGTAGAGACCCTGCTGTGTGGCTTAGGTGCGTTCGGGTCCTTCTCACTTCAGGGTTACACTGGGAGTCTGTGAATGTGCTCAGGCTGTTCAGCTGTCACAGCTTCAGGCACAACTGCTGTGACTTGTACTTGTACTGATCTCAACTAAGGTGTCATGTTGCTTTCAGCAATTCACTGGACAGGGAAATGTGCACAGTATTTCTGACATACCTGATCTTTCTTGGATACATAATGTAGTTGGGATACAAGTTCACAAAATCTGCCTTACCTAGGCAACAAATTGGGAAAAACAAATCTACTGGAGCTTTGCAATAATGATCTTATAATGGTCATCTGTTTAAGAACAATCTGAATATCCTGGTCATAAACAAAATGTCATGCAAACTCTTCTGATTACACTTGGAAAACTCTGTTTTTTTCATCACAAGGTTTTTATGGTAAATGATCTCTAAGTCTGTTTTGTCAGACTTCAGGGAGTTAGATTAATATCCTTTCCTTAACATGCATTTTGTTTCCCTTTTTTTTGTCATAAATTTCAGAATCAGATCAATAGTAATCACTTACGAAGGGCAGAGCAAGAGGTTACCAACCTACAGGAGAAGGTGCAATATCTTTCTGCACAGAACAAAGGACTTCTGGCTCAGCTGAATGAAGCAAAACGTAGACAAGCAGAGATTGAATGCAAGGTAAACAACATCCTGAAAAGAATACTTGTGTGCTAATATACGTTGTTGGATAAAATTGTGTCTTATTGACAATATCATCTTGAATTTACCATCTCACAAAAACCACTTGAGGTTTTGACAGAGCTGCTTCTTTGTGGACCCACAAAGATAAACATTTACTTTAAAGCATGGTTTTACTCATAAAAGTGTCTGTGTATAATATAAAAAGACACTCCTCAACAACAGACTCTTTCAGGTTTTCATTTTTCTTACTGTCTCGCTGGTTCCATTTGTTTCTAGTGGGACCCAAATCTACAGTGCAGCAAAGAAGGAACTTCTGCTGACTCATCAAACATCACAAGCTTTTAGGGAAAAAAGACTCTGAATCTTAACTAGAAGAAATTGCTTCTACTGACTTTCTTGTCATAATCTCTTGTTTCCTAAGTACTGTTTTTTTAATGCTGAGATTATTTTTATGATTTTTTTTTTAATAATCACAATCTTGGTGATGTCTTTTTCATATAACCCATAACTTATTTTGTTTGATTAGTTTTTGATACTGAAGATGCTCATTAATCCTTAAGAGACTGAGGATTGAGAGTGTGTAACCAATATTCTGGTTTTATGTTGACTATATGAAGAATAGTATGTATTTAACCTGATTAATGAGTTAGTACACATAATTATTCTCAGTGGGATAATACGTTCGTAGAACAATGTTCTAGAATGGGCTAGAGAAAAGTGTGACAGTAATAGACAGAGCACCAGTCATATCCTTTAGAGATTCTGTGAAATTCTGAAAGTAGCTGTGGTCAACAGCCAGTGAAATATCTTCACTGACATACACTAACCTTAGATCCTGAAACTTGTTTTGCAGCTAATAGGGAAAAAAATATTACAATTTACACTGTAAGATGTTTTACAAGTAATGTTTGATTATATATCAGAAACAACAACAATTATTCCTGATTCTACTAGTAACTGATGTTGGATTATTTTTTTTTCTTCTGTTTTTTCAAGTTGTTTGAAATCATGCTCTAGTTTTATTTTTGTCTTGGCTCAGTTAGCAATATTTCTACTGTCTGCAAAAGTATATACTTGGATTTTCAACTCCCCAGTTGTTTTATGCACAGTGAACTGGTATGTTATTTCAGGAGCTCGTATTTTTCTTTTAAAAGATATCTTGAAATGCTTAAGCAGAAATGAAAATTTTTGTAGCCAGTTGCATCTCATACCACCTGTATGGCGACTGTATTTCTCACAGGTGCGTATTGTTATGTTTTTCCCTTTTTATCTAACTGCTGCTTCTACAGCAATGATTCAATTTCAATTTTTTTCTTGAAACTCACCACTGATCTTTCTAATCAGTGGTGCTAAAGAATTTACAACTTAAGATTTGTGCCCCCACCCAGTCTTGTCTTTCCTACCATATCAAATTCTGTGGTAATTATTGAGAACACACTCTGTTTCAGAGATAAAGCATCAGTGCCATCTAGAGCAGCACTATTGACTCATCTCTGATACCAAAGTCAAACCAAGCCAGTCTTTCCTTCAGCTTTCAGTTAAATACATGCAATCCTGTGGACTTGTCGGTTTGGCTTCATTTGAGCAATCATGCAACAGACTTTAGCAAGAAAGGCTAAACTTTGGCTAGCACATGATAGATTTCTCTGAAATGGGCTCCACTGATTACAAATGCAGTTGATGGGGTCCTGTAGATTATATGCCTCCATTACAGGAATACTAAAAAAAACCAAAAACAAACAGCATGTTTAGAAGTAGCTACTAGGGATAAGCTTTGATATGTTTGATTTTATCTCAGCTGTACTGTCTAATGAAGGGTGATTGAGCACTGTTAGTCTGAAGCACACATGAAAATAACTGAAGTACTGATTTGTAGTAAATACAGTTTAGTTACACCAGTCTGCTATAAAAGTCGGTGTACCTGAGCCTAATCTCTCTTCCCCAGAGCTGTTTGCTCTTCAGCTGATAGTATTGCTCACTAATTATCTAACACTGCTTTCTCTCTATGGTTGTACCAGGCTGCTGACAGTATAATACTGTTTTGTGCTCTGAAGTCTTGAGGACTTGCCTCGTAAAACAGGACATTTCTTTCTTTTTCAAACTCAAATTACTTATCATTTATAGACAGACTTGTAGGTTAAACTTACAGTAGGGTTGTAGGCTATGTGCATTAGTATTTTGTTCTGTAATGTCTTTGTTATATACTGTGACTAAGCTGGACTAAATGAGGTTGAGAATACATTTGCTTTTGTATTTCTTTTTATTATTATTTTTTAGGACAAAGGAAATGATGAAATAAGTAACTCTTATGTAGCTTTGCTGTTTCTATATATATAAAGTCCGAAATTGAAGCATGAGCTGGTTTCTTTTATTATGTTGATTATTTTTCTTAATTTATTGTATAATATTTCAGGAAAACAAGACAGTTGTTTTCTGGACCTTGAAATTGATAACAGCAAGTTTTCAAAACTACACAGATTTTTTTTAAAAATTATTATAGTTTAGAGTTTATATTAGGTTATTACATTCTCTGCACAGCAGTGTATTAAGTTTTCTGAGGATTTTGGATAAAAGCAGTGCACAGTCTTTAATCAGCTAGAACTGGTACTAGTGAGCTCCCACTTCTGACTTTTTCAGAGTAAAGAAGAAGTGATGGCAGTACGGCTCCGTGAGGCAGACCGCATTGCCGCCGTGGCAGAACTCCAGCAGCATATTGCTGAATTAGAAATCCAGGTAACAAGTGATGGCATTAAATGTGAAACTTCATACTGATTAGATTTTGTACTTTGTGAGGGTTTTTTTTTTTCTTCCTTTACTGTGCTTCTTCATTAGCCTGCTGTGAACACAAGACACTGCTTTGCCAAGTGGGATAATGCTGTATTGCTGAATCCCTGTACAAGCAAAGCCTTAAATCTAACTTGGGTTCACACTTGTGAGCCGTTAATAATCCCTTCTGTACCATGGTAAGGGCAACACTTTTTTTAACTCTGACTGCTGTTTTGTTTTTTTTTTTTTCCTTGTAATTAGTACTTCTTACCAATTAATAGACAAGATTGAAAACATCCTCTTTCCAAAAAAAGATGCGTACAATTTTGATTCCAACAACCATTTTTTTTTTTCTGTGCTCACTCTTCAGCTATGATCAGTACAGAAGGATTTATTGTAAAACTCTTACTCCCTTTATGTAAGTCTTGAAAGCAGAAATATTTACTGCTACCATGTCACTGCAGGATCTCAAGATGCATCCTTTGGCCTCTGTGTTGTTCCTTACACTTTCAGTTCCTTCTGGAACTTTCACTGTCCCATGAACTTGCTGCTCCCGTGATGAGAAAACCAGAAATTGCTGTGTGTTATATTTTCTTGGCTTTGGGAAATCATGATGTGTTACTGTAGTCTGACCTTTCTGTACTCATATACTGTTGTCCTGTCTGAATTCTGACACAAAGTTTTTTGTGGTTATTTTTACTAAGTTACAAGCTAGTTACTCTCTGGTTTACTTGTTTAGAACCTGGTGTTGCTCTCCTGTATATGTTGCTAATCTTTCCTTCGAGGTGGTGATTTTATTGTACTGTTTCAAAGCCACCTTTTCCCTGTGATTTCTCAACTAGATGTATCTTTTTTACCTCTTCATATATGGAATGTGCAAATAAATTTCATTGAGCTTGCATAAAGAATTTTTGCTATATTTCCTTTAGTACAGCAGGCACTTAATTTATTGAAAGTTAAAGCAATCATTTCTTTAAAGCATATAATGCCTAGATAATGCTGTGATCAGTATATTAGAAATACCTAGATAAGTATGATAAGCATTGCATATGAATCAAGATAACAAGAGAGTAGCTGAGTTAAGGTCAACCTGCTCAAATTAACATTTTAGAAAAAGATGGGACATTTAAAGGTTACTTCAAACAATGCGATTTTGTAGGTGAGAAGTGAGTACTAATTTTGCATTATTTTTACTTTAGCACAGACTTCATTATTTGATTGATACATATCTGTCAAAATACAGTCAATATCTTATGAAATGGTGAAATTCGTAATGATTAGTTGGGAATTTTTGATAGCTGTCACACAATTCAAATTGTGTTCATTTTTTAATGTAAATTCATCTGACTTGGTTTTCTATTGTTTGACTGATCAAACCATCCATGCTCCATCATTTTATTGCTCTCTCATATTCCTTTTCCATACTTCTGCTTAACTTAGGGATCCCAGAATTACATGTGGATTTTTATAATAACTTGTCATGAGAGAGAAAGAAATGCAGGAACATAATCTATTTTATGACTCGAGCTAATACATCCAAAGATCACACTGTTCCTTTTTTTTCTCATAATATTGCACTCTCTCAGGTTCAGTTGTTTGTCCACATCATCTCTCCTTCCTTTTCACAACTACTTTGCACAATGCAATTTTTAGTTATGTTTTTATTATTCCAGGTTTTTTGTTTCCTTCAAAGTGCATTTCAACTTCCAGTCTTTATGGTATTCTCAGATTATCACTTGCTAATGATTTTGAGTTTGATCTGAGTAAAATTCTCGATTTTCTTCACAAAGGTGCTTTCTTTGTATGCAGTGTGGATTATGGAGTCATTTTGTGGCTGAGGTTCACGCTCATTTGATGAGTTTTCTGTTAGGTTTTTGGTGAACATCTGATCTCAAACATGCTAGCAGGAAAGATAACTTCTTCAATTGTGAAATACAGATTTTGAGTGTGAACTTTATAGTATTTAAAACAAATGACTTACCAGAAATAAGTTCTGCTAATGTTCATTTATTTATTTTTGACACTGTAGGCATTACTTGAAATGCTTTTATTGAACTTTGATATATGTTTGGGCGTTTTTAAGAGTCTAGGCAGATATTTTTGACCAGTGTGTTTTGCCAGCAAATATGAAACTTACGATCAAAACTTCCTTTTTGGGTATTCATGCTCAAAAGCCTTTGAAACACCTGCACCAAAAGAAATGTAATAATGGAATTGGAAATCCTGAAGTCCCAAAGCTTGTAAACTATAAAACATGCAATTGATAATAGGGCTTAAACAAAAGCAAACTTTAAAGGAAATTTAAAAGCTAGATAACTTCTTCCTCACTGGAGAAAGAGCTGCCTCCCAGTCTCCTCTGTTCAGCTTGTGGCTGTAATTGCTGTCACCTGATGTGGGGGGAGAGGCCCTTTTAATCAGGACTTGCCTTAATGACTTGAAATGCAATATTTAATACCAGAAATACATTTAGTCAGTCCTGGAGCGCAGGCACCAGGATTAAAGTACAGATGCACAGAGCATCACAAACAGGTCTGCTTCTCATGCTGTTTCAAAGCTGATAAAAATGAAGGGAGGAAGTTAACCTACCACATAACCTTCCCTTTTTTTGAGGGGGGTGGTGCTTTTCTAAGAAGCTCAAGGGATTCATTGCCAGGTCCACATGGGCCATAGCAACACTTAACCTAAATTGCAAGGTTTTCTTTTAAATGTTTATGTAGGTGTAGGTGCAAGACAGTGATGTTAAATTTGTAACGCAGAGTATCACTACTCCCCCACATAAGAACTGATCTGACATGACACACACACATGCTAGATTTAAATCACAGTTTCTGGGTCACTCTTAATTTTGGTTAGTAATAATGACAGGGATGGAGAGTGAACTATCATTCAATAAGGGATGTAATTCTGCAACAAGCTGTCAGTTTATTACGATGTTAAGAAGTTATTTTTTAATATATTCTAAATGTCACCTTGTCTTGTTTGAGCATTCACTTCATGATGCTGAGCTTTTAAACTTCTGTGTATGTATAAGGAAAAGCAATGAGTTGTCCAATACACGATGGATATTCTAAGTCTTTCCTTAGACTTTCTGTGCAAAGATAGCTCAGAATTGAAGTGTAACTGCAGTTTAACTTACATTGCCCATACCTAAGCCCCAGAAGTGACAAAAACCTTGATGTTATAACCCTGTTACATGGAAACTTTGTCAGCATTTGTTTACCCCTCTATCATGTCGTTATTTTTCTCTCACTTGCCAGTTCAGCTTCTCTTTGGGAGGCAAACACAGAATCACGAAATGGATTGGATTGGAAGGAACCTTGAAGATCTTTTTCCAACCTCCCTGCCACGGGCAGGACAGCGTTCCTAGACCAGGGTGCTTCACCATCTTTACAGTAAAGAATTTCCTCCTAATATCCAATCTCAAACTACCCACTTTCAGTTTAAAGCCATTCCCTGTTGTCCTATGACTATATGCCCTTGCCAAAATTCGCTCTCTAGCTGTCTTGTAGCTGCCATAGGAAGGGGCTCTAAGGTCACCCTGGAGCTTTCTCTTCTGTTGGCTGAGCAGCCCCAGCTCTCTCAGCTTGTCTTCCTAAAAGTGCTCCAGCCCTCTGATCATCTTAATGGCCTCCTCTGGACTCACTACACCAAGTCTATGTTCTTCCAGTGCTGGGAACCCCACAGACCCCAGGCTGAGTCTCACAAGTGTGGAGCAGAGGGCAGAATCCCCTTCCTCGAGCTGCTGCCCACACTGCTTTTGATGCAGCCCAGGACACGTTTGGTTTTCTGGGCTCCAAGTGCACATTGCCAATTCATGGTCAGTCTCTCGGCCACCAGCACCTCCAAGTCCTTCTTGGCAAGGCTGCTCTTGATTCATTCATCCCCCAGCCTCTATTGATACAGGGGTCTCCCCTGACCCAGGTGTAGCACCTTCCACTGAGCCTTATTGAACCTCCTGAGATTCCCATGGGCCCCCTCCTGAGGCTTGTTCAGGTCTCCCTGGATGGCTCCCCTTCCCTAAAACGACTTGGACACATTTAGCAGCTTTCTGGGCTTTGAGCAGGACATTTGAGCAATTTATTAACAGATGAAGGATGGATTTTTGGATGACCAGGCTGCTATTTTTGGTATTTCCACACTGGGGAGAAGCTTACATAGACTCATACAATCATTTAGATTGGAAGAGACCTTTAAGATCAAGTCCAACTGTTAACCCAGCATTGTCAAGTCCACCACTAAACCATGATCCTAAGTGACACATCTACATGTCTTTTAAATACCTCCAGGGATGGTGACTCAACCACTGCTTTGGGCAGCCTGTTCCAATGTTTGACAGCCCCTACCATAAAGAAACTTTTCCTGATATTCAATCTAAGCCTCACCTGAGGCAACTTGAGGCCATTTCGTCATGTCATTTCACTTGCTACCTGGGAGAAGAGACTGATCCACACCTTGCTATAACCTCCTTTCACGTGGTTGTAGAGTGTTAAGGTCCCTCTCAGTGTCCTTTTCTGTGGACTAAACACCCTCAGCTCCCTCAGCTGCTGCCTATTGTAAGCCTTAGGCTCCAAACCAGGTCTGTTGCCCTTCTCTGGACATGCTCCAGCCCCTCAATGTCTATCTTGTATGAGGGTCCCAAAACTGAACAAAATATTTAAAGTGCAGCTTTTACATTCTCACAAAGGTTAGAAATTTACACCCTAGAACTAAATAGCTTGTCCTAGTCAGGTTGCACACAGTGTGATCCTGTTTGCCTCATCCTTTCCTAAGAGCCAAAGAGCCAAGGAATAGATATTGTCCCTCTCTATGTCTGTAGTAAATCAGCAAAGCTTCAGGCTTGCCTTCTCAGGAAGATACTCTTCCTTGTTTTCAGCTCAACTGAGAGCTTCAAACTGCAGCAAGCAAATATTTATGGTCTAATAATTAGCAAGTGTGCCTTCTGATTGTGTGTGGGCAATCCTGTTGGTCCATGGTTTTGGTTTTGGTTTTTTAAGGTTTTCCCTACAGTAATTGAAAGAAGAATAGAAAAAATCAGGCAAGGTTAAATCAGTTACAAGCTGCAGTCACTCAGCTGCCTAGGGTGAGGAGCACTAGACTAGTGGAAGTGTGGGCAGGTTGAGGAAGCAGACTGGGGCAGCTGGAGCCTCTGCTTGGCAGATTAATCCCTTTCCCTCCATTTCTATGCAGGCTGGTGACATGTAGTGTCCTCTTAAAATTATCCATGGCTGGGTTGAGTTGGGCAGTATAGAGCATACTTGTAATATGAAAAACTAGTTTTTCATCTGAGTACTCTTAAAGCAAAAAAATACCCATAAGAATTAATTCTTCTTTTTGTTAGGTTGATCTGGACAGACAGTAACATCACTTCTTCCTGCTGTGTTTCCTGGCAGATTCAGAGAATTTTGTCACATTTACCCTATCTCTACCCCAGTCAAAGCTGCTTTGAGAACAACTGTAAAGGAAATCCATGATTGTGCTAGTAATCTCCCCACAGTTTAAACTTTTAGCACTGTTTCTTTAGAATGAAGCCTTTCTATGACCTTTGTTTAATAACTTTTCCAAGTACTGACTTTTCAGTAAAGAAATTGTTTCCATCTTTTCAAATTACAGGAAACCCTTTTTTACTCTTATCAATAGTGGTGTGTGATGTTAGTGATGTGTTTTTTGAAAGTCTAGAATGAGTCACTCTAAAGTCACTGAAAGGACACTAGTTACCACATCTACCCTTCTGAATATACTTCATTTACATTTTTAATGCAATGTCTTTTGCCACAAAGTAAGAATTTTAAAGCCTCTCCTGAAAAGAGGCTGAGGCAAGTTCTTACCAAGTAAATATTTCTAAATCAGAAAAGATCAAATTAAGAGTATTAGGGAAACATCCTATCTTCCAGTCATTTTTAGTAAAGATGTTATCTGAGGAACAGCAACTATCTAATGTGCCTGGATTTTGCCTGCCTATGTAAACATTTTTTTGTTTTTCTTCCTTTTTAAGTTCAGTTATTAAAATGAGAACAACCCTAGATGTTTTCTTCTAATTTAAAGTGGCTTATTTTCTTATTGATGCATATTTCCTTTCCTATTCAATGTGATAATTGAGTGTTTTAGAAAACTTATATTCCTCTTGGGATGAAACACCTGCAACTGGAATTTGATTACCCTGATCTGCTGTATCTTAAACTTTGATAAGGCTGCAAAAGCTGGCTTAAGGCCTCCAGTGTTTTTCAGGTGGTTTCTGGTGATTTGTTTGTGCTTTGAAGCCTTTTTTATTATGAGTACTAAACTTGATTTTGGGATGCCATTATACAGTAATGGTTTCAGGTATTTTAAATCAGCATTTTTCTTAAGCATCCTGTCCCTGCTCTCTTGTGTTGCCAGCTCTACATCCTGGCCTGATGCTGACTGAGTTTGAAAGGTCTCCACATGTTCAGGAGTTCTCAGTAGCATCAGGTGGTTTTTTGAGACTAGCTGTTGCTTCTGTGCAAGATGCTTTTCTTTTAGAAAGCCAGACAAAAGAGGATTTAAGTGTGATATGAAAACCATGATTCTCAGCTGACAGTTTTTGGTGGACAGAATTTCTCCTCATTTTAAGGAGAAAATTCTTGGAGTGCGGATTTTTCTTCTCAGGGGCTCTCAGTGTAACTCTTGGTATGCACACAAATACAGTCACTCTTCTACTTCACAGCAGGATGAGAGAGGTGGGAGCTTCCAAAACTGTGAAGGGGCCTGAGTTCTGTTTTAGCAGCAGGTTTTTTTGATCTACAGAGCTCATTTCCTGCTTCACTGCCCGTGCTACTCCCACTATATACACACCTCTGGGGCAGGGGGTTAGATTGTGTACTGGCTGCATACACTGCTACAAGCACCTGTCCCTAGGTAGAGGTGATACCTGCCATGAGGGTGTTGGTTACCCTGATACAGATTTCTAACTCTGGTGGTGCTGTTGAAGCTGGTCTGTCAGAAGAGACTAAAAAGGAGCAGTTAAAAATCTTCAAAAGCAGTGAAATAGAGATGATACATCTTTAATTACAGTGTAACACCAACTGGCATTGCTTTTCTACAAACCCCTCTGGGAAGAGGAGGTAGGCACTGCAGTGGTGCCAATACACAGACGCAGTACACCAGGCTGTGGGTGTAGAGAGGTTCATTGACATGTGACTGCAGGATGTTTTGAACAAATTCCTACACTCTAGAATTGGCTAGCTTTCATTACTTTGCAATTCTGATAATACCCATGCTTTGCCTATTGATATGTTCTTTGATTTTCTCTCTGTGTATTAATTTTAAATTGAAAATGACTATGATGTGCCTAGTGACCAGCTAGTTTTTGTGTTGTACCTTCTCCAAATAATACAGATTTGCTACAATAGTACTCCTCCTCACCCCCCACCAAGAAACAAAACCAGCTACCTACATCCTATGTGTATAACTCTAGATTTAAAAAATTAAACATTACTAATTGCTTATGCTGTTCTCTTTTAAAAGGTGTGACATTCATACCTGAAAGACTTCTAAATTGTAAGGAGAGTCCTAACATTCAGTTTTGAACCCATACTATTGATCTGAGTGATTTCCTCAGAACTACAAAGCTGCTCAAGCACGGGAGTACAAAACTATTCAAGCACAGTATACAAGCAATGCAGAGTTAAATGTCCAGTTCCTAATAAAGTAAATGCCACAATAGGAAGCATTAAGTGAAATAAGGCTGCATGAAAGCAAATTTATTTTTTCTTATGTCAGTGTGACTGTGTAATAATTGGTGGTATGGCCTCACCTTGATTACTGTGTGCAGGGCTCCACTATTTCAGAAGTATGTGAAGGATACTACTTTTGTGTATGTGTGTGAATTTGGCCATAGTTTACCTTGGAAACTAGGTTCAGTATGGAATTATGCATTAAAGGATCTTGTTCTTCATGTTACAGATTGTGGGACTTAATACTGAATATGACAAAATTATTTTTTGAGTAAGAAAAACAAAGCCTGAAAAAAGAGAGATTGCTTTGATATTGCCAATACTGACAATGTTCTCGATTTTCTCCTCACTCAACAAAAGTAGCATGTTGTCTACTGAGGGTAGCATGTTATCTCTCCTGATGGAAATATTCCTCTTAATCTATTTTTGGTTTTATTGTTGTTTTGGGGTTTTTTTACTTGCCAGTTTTTCTGTATAACTCTTGAAGTATTGGTATTAGGGGACATTCCCCTCTTTATTTATACTCTCTGGAACTCCTATGTGACAAATACCATGATATTTTGGATGTTACAATTCTTCTTGCAGGACAAAAGAAGCTTGTCATATGGAGTGTTTCCCGCAATGTAAGGAAAGAACTGTTTTGTTTACTTGGAGACAAAAGGAAATGTCTTGTTGCTAAATGTAAACTTTACATTAGTGAAAATAAAATATACTAAGATATGTTCCATATATTGATAATATTCCATAGGAGTGGTTTATTAAAATGCAGTCTCATGTACATAGGATGTGTATTCCACCTGTGAAACTGTTAATTCTTCATGGTCCTCCATAGAATCCTGCCTTGTCCTATTGAAAGAGTCACCTTGGTCTGAGCCCCTGTCACCTCTAGATACCTGCTGTAACTTCAACCAAATGAAAATGCTGGATGGTGTCTGTGGAATTCTGTTCGTGACAAAATATGCAGACAGTTAAAATAAGATTTTTAATACAGTAGATCTTTGAATGATTCGAATATGATTTCTTTTTTTAACCAAAACAGAAAGAAGAAGGAAAAATTCAAGGGCAGCTTAATAAGTCTGATTCTAACCAGTATATCAGAGAACTGAAAGATCAGATAGCTGAGCTGCATCATGAGGTAAGTGATATTATACTACAGTCTGATCACTTGTACTGTTTGTCCTTTCACCTGTGGTGGGTTTTGCTTTTTTAATGGCTATTACATCTTCAGTATCTGTTTTTGCTGAAGTACATTATTTTAAATGAATGCAATAAAAGTCTTATACATGAATCTTGCCTTTATCTTGGAATATAAGGGAACAAAATAGTGTTTAGTAATGTGATTTGATGTTAAATGACATTGGCATTTATGTTCCATCTTAGCTTTTTCCTTAATTTCATAAGTTGATCATATTCATGTTGCATTTACTCCATTTGGAACTGCATATATGAAAAAAAGCCCCTCTATATCTTTATTTGCTACAACTATTATGGCTGCTGTAGTTAGAAACTAAACCTCATTTGTGCAAGTACAAGAATCCATGTGTAAATTTTCTGCTTTTTGCTGTTGCAAGGAAGAATTTTATGTGGTAGGACACTGAGATTGCTTAAAAAAAAAAAAAAAAAGGATGCTTGCTTAATATCAGTTAACAGATTTTTAAGTTTAAAACTGCCAAAACCTTCAATCTATGAAATGTCTGTCTTCAAACTTCCTTGCTCTAATAGTTGTAGTAACTTTCTGTTAGTTAAAAAGATCAGAAGGTCTTGAAACAGAAATGGCTTATGTAACTCCTGTGCTCACTGGCTCCTTGCAGTTCATGCTGCATTGTGAAGAAATCTTTACCTAATACTCCATCATGTGCAAAGTGCCTGGTCATCTTTGCAGTAGAGTCTCTTTTTAGCCTTTTCATACACAGCTCTGAGTGTTGCTCAGAACCATGGGATTGTAGAGCAATTCAACCTAATTGTGTGTTGCCTTTTTCCTTTTATTAAATAAACACATCCTTTCTTTAAGTGTAGATAGTGTTTTCATAACAATCTGAGTTAGATCTAAGCTTTTAGGATCAATCCCTTGAGACTTACAACACAGTTGAGCCTCTTGGAATGTTGTCTGTGCTATAGATCACTATGCTATAGATGGAGGATAGTCTCTAGGGCCATCAGTCCAGCACCTTTACCAATCATTAAGCTCACTTAAAAACAGATTTAAAAATCAATAACATGGCTTTCTCCATTAAAGCACCCTAATTAGTTTTCTTTGTTGCTTGCTTGAAAAATTCCCAGAAAGTCAGATATTTAGTGTATTTTTGCATTATGAACAAAATAAGGCACTGCCCTGACTTTCCTCTGCTCACTGTAGACTTAAAAGGTAAGAAACACTGCTTTGGGGGAAAAGTATAATTACTTTTGGAAAGCTGTTGCATGGTTTTCTCTAACAAATTGCAACAACAAATGATAACAATCATTTGTTATATGCCTAGCTGAGAAACCAAATTGTCATGAAGGCAGGCAATATTGTACATCTTTAATGTGTATAAGTTAATGTGAACAGGTTGGAAAGAAGATGAGGTTCATAAGCTCACTGAATAATGATAATTCTAAGTAATACCAGTGATTTCCTAAACAGTTCAGTCTAGTCAAATCTTTATCAGCATTTCAATTTGACAGAAAGGAAATGCTGTGAAGAACATGAATTTCAACAATAGCAGAGTTTGAGTAATTCCATGTAGAATAGCACTCGTCTTCCAGATATTTGCTTTGTGGTGGCTAAATTTTTAATTTTCAAACTAGGTAAACACTATAGGAAGGAAACCATTCTTGGATATATAGGAACAATAAGAAGAAATGGTTTGACTTGATGATTTTACAGATCTTTTCTGACTTTAGTCATTCTATGATTTTATGAATGTATGTATGTAATAGATGTATGCTACCTTGGCAGCATTCTGCATGTTTCTTTACACAGACTTTATTCAAGCCTGGAAGTCTTTGTTTACTAATAACTCCTTTTCCCTTTCCCCCTTACTGTTACTTATCTATTTGTCTAGTTTTTAAATAAAATCTTAAGAGGGAAAGCAGTGTTTCCTGCAGTGTTTCCTCAAAAAGCAAAATCTGAAGAAAATGGCAACAGGAAGAGGCAAAAATGTTTGCTCTCAACTGCTAAATGTTAGGAGAAGCATAATTCAGTCAATGCCAGTTAAATAAACAACTTCCTTAAATCTGCACTGAAGTGTCTTCATGCATACATCCATTAATGACCATGTTCTTTGTTTTTGGCTAGCTGCTTTCTGATTCTACTTCTGCAAAAGCTAAAAGAAACGTTACACATTTGCAAATGCATCTTCCTGAAGATAGGGTGATGGTGTATGTGACATGCTGACCACAATCTCCCAACTGGTTAGCATGTAAAAGGCACTGGAAAAGGAACAGAGCTCTTAGTGACTGTATGGTTACCTTCTAATACATTGTAAATGTGTAACTTTAAACTGCACATAAATGCAAATGTTAATTAAAGCACATATTCTAATTTAAGGTAGGTGTGGGACAGATATGTGTGAAACAAGATGAAATGTCTTCGCACAGCCATTAATGTTGATTCTGCTTATTTAACGTCTTTCCTCTCCTGCACTGCATTTTTACAGATTTTTACACCAGAAAAGTTGCAGACTCTTCATCTGAAGGATGGAACAAAATAATGACCAAATCCTATATTGAATACAAGTAACTGCAGACTAAGTCCATATTCTGGCTTTTGGAGAAACATTATTTTATGCCTTTGGCCAGCAGTGTGAATGTAAATGTTTCTGTGTCAGTGGAGCCTGGAGCAGCTGCAAACCTTAATTCTTTCTGTGATATCATCCATCAGATGTGATGGTACCAAGTTGTGGCAACAGCATGATCCTTCCTAATTGCAGAGTTCTTGTGAAAGATCTACTATTCCATCAGTGTTTGCAAGCCAGGCTGGTAGCCAGGCACAGGGCAAATCTAGAATATCAGTGAGGAACACCAGTGAGGACAGCAGAGTCGCTATTACTGCCCAGTGTCTAAAGCTGAATTGTTCACTAAAAGGTGGGTTAGGGTTGGGAGTTTGCTGTGGCACAGGTGCAACAAGCTGCTGCTCCACCATCTCTTGACTTTGGCTGAGAAAAATTTGGCCCTCAGTATTCAGATACTTCTCTCACTCGTTCCAATGTGGTAACCTAAACCAGCTATGTGTTGGAACTCTGCATGCTGTATCACATGATTAATCAATGGATTCTTAGTACAAAAGGCAATTGGTTGGAAGTTTTTGTAAGTATAAACAAAAATTTTTAAAAATCAAATTAATTTTGGCCATCTTTTTCTGAGTTCAAAATTTTGGATGCTTCTTTAGAATAATGCAGTTTGCAGCTTAAAGGATAAATTTCAGCTGCTTTTATTACTCATATAGAAATAGTAATGCTACAGTCAGTCTTAATATATTATAAGAAGACTTACTTGTAGTAAATTGAAGTTGTGTTCCTGTGACTGAATAAAACGGCACAAACTGGAAATTGGTAGTAGGGGACCCAAAACTGAACCTATGAGTCACATTGGTATTAAATGTACAAGGTAATTAAATAGAAGAATATGCCTTTTTTCTTACCATTCAGATGCAGTAAAATAACTATAAATGGGATTATTGGAGTTTTGGCTTGTTCTAGCAAGCTGCCTGCCTGATTCCTTTTATATCTAACCAGAGGATTTCTGTAGCAGGGTAAGCTGAGTTGAATATTGATTACTTCAGAGTAAGTCTTAAACATGTAGTTGATGAACACTTCAGGAGAACAAACAGAACAAAATTTGGAGCTTTGAGAACATTACAACCAGAAGTTGTCAACTTCTGCTCTATTAGACTGTAGACTTTTGTAAACTTCTGCTTTACTGGTGAATACTGCAGTGTTAGGTTAATGGCTGAACTCTGTAGAGGCCTTTGCCAGCCTTAACAATTCTATGGTTCTATGCACATTATCTTAAATCTATTTACATGCACCTCTTTCTTTGCACTGATTTGAACAACAAAATATGGGTTAGAATGTAAATATTAAGTGTAATTTGTAATGTTATGTAAAATAGTGAACTAATTCTCAGTGCAACCATAACTTCACTCAGAAATCAAGTACAATTATAACTTGCATTTTGAGCTTCAGTGAATATATCTGGTTTTATGCTCATTCCCTAGAAAGTTACTGACAGCTGTCCTGTAATCTTTTACACAGCCTATCGGTATTCAAAGAACAGCTGATGCATAATGAAATGACACTCAGATTGAACTATTTCTAGTTAGCCAGCAGCTAATCCTGTGATAAGTCATGTATATTAAGTCCTGTACTTCTTTTCCTCCTTATTAGCTGAGTTTGTGATTTATTGGGCGCAAAGTTGTTAGGTGGTTGTGACTTATGACTTTATTGTTAAAGGCTGTTAAAGGCTGTTAAAACCTGAAATGTTGAGGATTATCACAAGCAGGAAGTCACGATGTAAATGTCTGTGAGAGCTTTCAATATGTACTAGCCTTAGACATTCTGCCTTTTCAGAATTTCATGTTCAGTTGCCATTTGTTCTTTTCATTAATTGAAGTCTTTCTACCTAGCATTTTCTTTCTTCTTCCATTTCCCTCCCATTATTAAAGCTATCTCTGCAGCATTCTTGACTTCTAGCTTAGTGAGATTTTAACTTAAAATGGTTTCTCACTGTCCAGCCCCAACAGGCTGCAGCTTCTGTGAAGCTGCATTTGTTACTCATGTCAGTAAGTACAGAAGCTTGGTTGCCCTGTATTTGGCACAGCAGAAGTAAAGTCTAGTGATCAGTCTATTCTGTCACTTGACCTTCCAGTTCATGTACGTTAGCTGATGTAACATAAATGGCATGAGCACACAGACACTGTAAGGTTGTACCATGGTTAGATACTTTCAAGCAGCACGAGGATTTCTACTATTTCACAGAAGTTGCTTTTGATTAGGTATAGAAATGTTAAGTGAAAGCAACTTCTGTGAAACATTTTTACAGTTCAAGAGAATATCTCACTAAGTAGGTAGTACTGAAGTAAAGCTGTTAAGCTATGTGGAAATGAACACATTGGAAGTTTGGCCTGCTACAAGTTTCCATTAAGTAAATTTGATGGCTTAAGGAAAAGTATGACTATTGAACAAGCTCTTATTGTTTTAAACACAAATCATACTGGAGAAACAAAGAGGAGGTCTTTTCCTTTTAATTCAAACTGAATGGAATTAAATGATTTATAAACTGCTGAAGTTCTGTATTTCATGCACTACCTCTCTGTATGTGCAGTCACTTCATATATATTACCCAGCAGCTGCTTCTGCTTCCTGTTGGATGTTGCAAGGCTTGTATGTGTTACCTAGATTACAGGGGTGGTACAAAAGATTAAAATTGATGTGCTTACCCACAAACTACACTGGCAGACCACAAGACACCTTTGGGGACAAAAGCAAGTGGTTTCCAGTTCTTTTAGACTTTGTGATTTAGGACTGAAGTGCTTAAGTTGTTTCACATGAAATTTTACAAAGTTTGCCTCTGTCACATTGTTAGGTGATGTTTGTCGCTCTTGGAATCCTTTAATGTGTTTGTTTTGCTGTCAAATTTCAGGTTTTTATCTTTATATACTGTAGCATTTCAAATGTGGATTTGGTTTAATCTTATGACAGTTTTCCTATTAAAAGCTTGTACAAGAGCAAGTAGCCTCTACAGTTTGGGACTGTGGATGTGTATGGGCTATCTGTGTTAGAGGACAGCTTTAAGAGGCAGCATACAGAAACAGCGCTTCCTTCACTTGAGGCATTTTTTCCTTAGAAAGCAAGAATATGGATGTGAAGATAGCCCATTTTTGTTTTACCATGATATCTGTGCATCTTCAGGGACTATTCCACCCACCATGAATTTAGAGAGATGATTGCTAGAATTTCTGTCTCTCTCTGTTGATTTTTTTTTTTTTTTGTGGGGTGGGGGGGGCAGGCATTTGCTATTGACCAATGTCAGAGGGAGAATACAGAGTTTTTTCCTAGCTGTTTCTTTCTAATGAGATATCCTCTTGACAAATAATTATTTGCAATATTTTCAGAAAAAGCAAGGATGATTTGCAGATCTTATGCAGGTGTGTTTAATATTTGAATGAAACCCAAAATTCTGATGTTAGTGTGGCACACTGGCCCAACATTTAGAAACTGCAACTTGTCCAGTTAACAATATCTCAGCATGGCTGATGGACAAGATCAAGATGGTAAATAACTGGAGCATTACTATTCTGCCAAAATAATTTTCAGGCATTTAGAAGACTTCATAACAGTACCTTTAAGTGAAATTCTAGAGATTAAATTCTTGCATATTGACAGTGCAGAAAACAGGGTGTTTTAAAGCTGTTTTCCATTTCAGTATCTGAAAACTTGATGGCTCTTCAAAGTAGTGAGCATTAGTTTACTACTCTTCCATTTCCACATACGTATAGTTTGTCTAGGAATGGATCTGATATTATGTTTTAAGAACCTAATGAAGTCAGTAAGGTTCTGATATAGGTGTTATCTCTTGGTCTAATCATGCTCCTGGTAAGCTAACATTTTAAGATTGGCTTAATGAAAAGAGATATAAAAGTTGGAGATTAAATACTCTGCTTTTAAAAGATTTTGCTTGTGTAAATAAAATTCAAGACACTTTAAGTAATGACTTTGAGGATAAATAATGTATAAGTTGTGACCAACAGAGTAATTGGTTATATGGCTGAATTAAGGATACATCTTGCAATTCACATTAGCTTTCTAGGCTTTCACTGCTGAAATTAAAATGGCAAAGGGAAAGTGAACTTGTAGCCCATCAGTGTGAAGGATGAAAAAAATCCACCTATATGGGCCACACTATTAAATACCTAAATAAAATTCAATGCACTATAGTACACAGAATGAAATATTAATCCGCATTAACAGTTCCATTAATCTTAAATACCATAAACTTATATGTTAGGTAAACTGTGTTTTAAAGCTATCCAATTATTTCCCCCTTGGTGTTTTTTTGTTTTTGATTTTGGTTTTGTTTTTTTTTTTTAATTACTATTATTATTATTATTATTATTATCTAACAATCTTAAATCAGTGAGTGGTTCTGGGCCTTGGCACAGATTGATCCAGGTTGTCCCCTGAAGAGATGAGGAAATTTCTTTACAAGCAGTTAAATGATGATTCCTGCATTGGCCATGGATGAAAACAAAATTATGATGCTGCTTTTGTGGCCCATTGCAGTAGCACAAGATGGGCTGGCCACTTCTAGTAGCATTCTTAGCTCCTATTTCTCTCATAATAACTGCATCTGGTCTTGATGATGGGATACCAGTGGGAAGCATTATTCCTTTCATCTGTTAATTTTATTATTAGGCTTCCACTGAGTCAAATTCAATGCTTACCAAATCAAATGTTCTCTTACATGATGCACCCCTAGACTACATTCAGAAGCAGAGCAAATAACTTGGAGTAAATAACGTGGCTTTGCATAATGGAGATGAGGAGTAACTGGGGAAAGTGAATTCTAGTTAAAGTTAAACCCACCAGAAATTTTTTCAAGTTCTCTGAAGACATACTTAGTGATGGATAGCAGCAGATCAGATCATATGTGCAAATGAGAATGAAAGAAGATCAGATTTATCACCATTTAAGTACCTGAGGAACAGAAATAAGTAATGTTTCTTTCATCAGAGCTAAGGCAAAACCAGCAAGACCCAAAAGGCCTCATCCTCTTCCTGTAATATTTGCAATTAGGTTAAATGTTCTTTTACTCAGTCTCTTGCCAAGTTATTTCCCCTACGCCCCCATTTCTTCTGGAAGAACTGTACTATTCCTTTTTCATGTAGTACAAGCACAACTACATTTGTCTCTTGGAAACTGTCATTTTACTTGCTCCTTTTCATAAAACCAGCTAATATTAGTGGGATTCATTCCAGCCAATGTTTACTTCAGTCAACTGTTTTCCCTTCATAGTTCTTGGTAAAACATAATTCTCAGTAACGTTGGTTGAAAGTCTTGTATTAACTCTTGTAAAGCACTTGTTTCTCAATACAGACTAGAGTCACGTTAACATCTTCTAATAGGTTTTTTTTTTACTAGACAAATGCTTTCAAAGTATGTGACTCTCTAAAAATGTTTTCTTACTTGATAAGAAATGTTGTCCCTGAAAGGAAATATGTTAGGCCTCAGATTTACAAAGTAAGCATTTCAGCTTGTGGTGGAAGTTTATAGCACAATAAATCATGTGCTTTACTTTTACCATATCTTGCAAGAACAGTTGGACAAGAGATGATCAGATTTTTCCCTCCTCACAAGTAAAGCTCTTGCAAGGACAGCTAAAAATGTAGTTGCTTTACTAGTATGTGTCAAAGTTACAGAACTTCTGTGCTGGCAGAGTCTGATTTAAGTGGTTGTGGTCAGTCTGAGGAACCTGTGATGTGATAAGATAGCGTTTGTGAGGTCATGTGGTTTGCAACACCCAATCTAATGTAGCAGCTTTGTCTACACAGGATAGTTAAATATATCCTCTATACTTTAGAAAAGTGAATTGCTTTATTCCTTTAACTCAGCTTGTCCTTAAAAGAGTCAGAGATGTTATACGGGCTTGATAATACCCAGATTTATTACTGAAAGACTGAACTGATTGGGAGACTTAATTATCCAGCAACTTTCTCCAATTTGGTTGTCCTTAATAAAGCAACTAGTTTTAGAAACTATCTTGCTAAATAAGCAATTGACAGGCAGATGGAAGATACAATGGAATCCCTGTATATTTTATGACCATCATTTGTTTATTCAATTGACTTTGAGTGGTCACAGTTTAATTAACTGAGCCATGTTACACTTGCCCAAAATGAGAGAATTCATTCCAAATGATGGTATTTCATTCCATGAATTGTCATCTTTGCATCAGATAAGGCTGATT
This sequence comes from Hylia prasina, assembly GCA_013397195.1. Classification (NCBI taxonomy): domain Eukaryota; kingdom Metazoa; phylum Chordata; class Aves; order Passeriformes; family Sylviidae; genus Hylia; species Hylia prasina. Next base: position 3,612,943 of record VYXD01006830.1, read on the forward strand.
CCTCTCCCTTTCCCCCTGGTAACACCATCAACAAAATATTTTCCATCCCTCAGGATGGAAAGGGTGAAGGAAACCTCTAAATGTGATCAGTGTAACCAGGACAGTGATGTAGTCTGTCCTTAAATGGAACAGGTATGACTTTGTTTACATGGATCAGGGCAATGGTTTTTGGTATGAATCTTAACTGTTTCACTGCCACTAGTGAAAGACTGAATTCAGTGCTAAAATAAATGAAGATTGGTGATAGCTGTTTTTATAAACATTTCCCCCCCTTTTTTTTTCCTGACTGTAACCTACACGTCACAGCTCCAGATCTGTCTTGCTGAGCACTGTAATAGCTCTTGGTTGCAGCATTAGAGATGAATATAGCTAGCTATAATTAATTACACTGTCTTCTTTAAATTTTGTGTGAATTGCCAAAGCCAAGTAAACAGATTAAAGTTATTTCATTGTCATGTCATTATAATGTTCTTGATTGTTGAAGCTGTCTGACCTGTCTGCTTTACTGATTAGAGCTATGCTGGGGTCTGTCATGTTTTTCTGCCTATAAATCAAGTTTGGGGGATTGAAAAATGGAGGAATTGAGGTTCTACTGGTTTACCTGAGTGGTTGTTCCTTTCAAAAAATTGCATGTTAGCATCCATACACAGGTGCCAGCTATGGGAGAAAACAAGCTCAGGAGAAGATTGCTATATATGAGTTTGTAATAGGTCTCTGTAAGCTTATCTGAATGTAAGCAGGGCAAACAGTGGAAAGGTGGTGCAAACACCTCCTAAAATTCTTTTATCAATTGGAGTGGCAGCCAGCACAGATGAAAGTACTTTCTGCAATCAGAGGCAAAAATGTTACTTAGTCCATTTAAAAATGCTGAGTTTAAGTCCTGCTTTTAAAGGCCAGAGTAAAAGTGTGAAATGCTCATTTCCTGTAACTGTTGCCTGTAATGGGTGCGTTTTCAGTCTCTATCAGCCGGTACATTCTAGTTAATGCTTGAGGTTTCAGTAACATTTGTATTTATAGATGCCCAGGTAGGGAGAAGGAGTATTGAGATTTAGGTGTTTTCTTGAATGTAATAATCCCAGTACATTAAGTGTGATTATACTGCTGTTTTAAAATGTTTTTGTTGCAGTGTCCTCACTTCCATTAGAGCGTCAAGGAGAAAAAAGTTCTGGGAACTTTCTATAAATAACTAGCTAGTAGGTAGAAGGAAAATCCCTAGGCCTGTCATCCTGGAACTTCCTTTGGAATTGCACTCTCACTACAACAAATCTGTCAGCTCTTGGAAAAATTCCCTTAAGAAATAAAACCTGACACAGTTACCAAATACTGACGACTTTTCCAAATAGCATTAAAGTTGGGTATTCCTCAGTGCTGTTGCTATTTCATTGTATATTTGATACCTAACTTCAAAGTTTAACTTGATTACACTGCACTAGATCAAAACCTGATACTTTAACCATATAGTGCAGTGATCAAAAAGTCATGACCTCCCATTGATCGCTTTATTGGTTTCCTGTTCTGATTCACTGGAAACCTTCTGGTCTCAACACTTGTTGCTGGTTTTTATCTTTGTCACGTTTACAATGCAGCAGACTTGTCTATGGTAAAACTGATATACAACATACATTTAATTTAACACCGTATTTCATTTTAGCTCAAGTACTCTCAAAATGATAATCTTGAAAAAACTCACTTTTTATAAAAATTTAAGTCAAGAAATTTAAGAGTACATTCAGAGCAGTATGAAATAAACAGGTGGACAACTGGAGATGAGCTTTGTTTTAATGCATTAAATTGTTCCATAGATTTTATTTAAGCTTTCTGACAGCTATAGAGATTTTGTAACACATTTTGTATTACTCTTAGACTGAATAGGACTTACAGAAGCTGACATTTAAAATAGAGGCCAAATATTTAAATGCTGTTAAAAAAACCCCAAAGCCTGAAATTACTCAGTCCTGGAAATTCTCTGCTGCTCTTTTGCTTTTCACTTACAACACACTGGAGGGGTTTTATCTCTTTTTAGTGGTATGGTCAGCAAAATTCATTTGAGATAAATATTTCAGGTTGTACAGCAATATGTTGGTCGTCCTTTTAAAATTATGAGTTTCAAAAACAAAGGTAATAGTTTCCTTAAACAGGAGACTTTCATAATTAATCGCATACATCGTCTTGGTTTCCAAAGAGCTAATGATGAGTGGGGCAGATTCAATTAATGTTGTCATACTTCATGACTGTTGCTTTTAAGCCTACTATAGATGGAGGGGGGAAGGTCAGTCCAGAGACTCTCTGGGTTTTTTAAGAATAGCAGCCGTACTGGCCCAGCCAGAGAAAGGAGCCCAAGTCCATTTAGATATTTAATACTGTCATTCACCACTGTTCTGGCTTGGGCCCGCAGTAGGATTATCCAGCCTGGAGTTTACTTCTTGCTCTGATTTCTGATTAGCTACTGTTGCCAGTTTCAAGGCTTCTTTGCTACAATTGCTTGAAGAAGTGGATAAATGATGCTGCAGCTATATTAAACTGAATCCATTTAAAAACTCCAAAAATCACAGAATTAACTAGGTTGAAAAAGACCTTTGAGATCACTGAGTCCAACCTATGAACTAACACCACCTTATCAACTAGACCATGGTACTGTCACATCCAGTCTTAAACACCTCCAGGGATAGTTACCACCTCCCTGGGCAAGCCCATCCCAATGCCTGCTCTTTCTATGAAGAGTTTTTTCTTAATGTCCAGTCTAAACTTCCCCTGGCACAGCTTAAGATTTTTTCCTCTTGTCCTGTTGCTGATTGCCTGGGAGAAGACCCCCTGTCTGGCTATAACCTCCTTTCAGGGAGTTGTAGAGAGTGATAAGGTCTCCCCTGAGCCTCCTCCTGCCCAGGCAGGCAACAACCCCAGTGCCCATAGCTGTTCCTCACAGGGCTTGTGTTCCAGACCTTTCACCAGCCTTGTTGCCCCTCTCTGGATGTGTTTGAGCATCTCAACATCCCTCCTAAACTGAGGGGCCCAGCTCTGAAAACAGCACTTGAAGTGCATGTAACCAGTGCTGAGCACAGGGGAAGAATGGCTTCTGCATTGTAATACCTGCTGGATGTATTATTTGTTTGGACTGACATTTGTGTCCTTCATGGCAACATATTTCCCACTAATTACATTGGAGATGCTCCAATTACTTGTGATAAGCATTTTTCCAAAAGAAGTTAGTGGGAGTGTTTTTAAAGGAGTGATAGTGCACTACTGTATGCCTTAAACTGGAGTCTTGTTACAATGGGAGAGTCATCACTGAGTAGCTGTTAAGTATGATAAGGGATCCCATTTAGATGCTGTGGACAGTCTCAGGAATTTTTAAGAACTCCAATTAATTTGCTCTTATTCATGTTAAATGTGATTATAATTTAATAGATCATAACTGGGTTTTTATTGGCTTGTAATTTTCTAAATCTCTATTTTTATGGTGCCAAGTTGACAATGTTTTTCTGAATTATAGGAAAGATATTTGAAAATCCTTATGACTTGTTTCTTCAGCTAAATGTGGTTAGACCATATTTTCAGCAACATTCTAGTTTTCCTTTGAATCATGTTTGGGTTTTAAATAGGAAATCTTAAGAAGGGTTTCAACTGTTACTAAGATTGGAACAAATAAAGAGGGAACTCTGATTTTTAGATTCCTCTTCTTATGAGTAAAAGCACTGAGAATTCAGGATCTTTATTCTTTAAATAAACATTTAAGTTGATGTAGTGCCTTCTGCCAAAACAAATTTTATTCACCCAAGGCAGTGGCCATATTTCAATCTCACTTGTGTATTTCTTGGTTATCTTACTGTGACTAGATTTAATATTTATTGGCAAGCTTTGTTAAAACCTATCTTTACTACTTTGGAATTAAGTAAATTTCAAGAATTAGTTACTGAAGCCTTTTAAAAGGAGCAGACACAGTAGCATTTTAGTTCCACTTTTCACCACTGAACTTCTAGCTTAAAACCTCACAGGGTACAATGTCTCCCAGAGCTTAAGTCAAACGCTTTCACAAAGTCCCCTTTGAAAGTTTAACCTATGTTCCCTACTCAAAAAAACCCAAAGGGACTTAATTTGCTTGCAACTGACTATCACCCTTCAAACTTGATTCTATGATTTAATATAGAACACCTTTTGAATTGTTTAAAACTTCTAAATTTCTCTTTACTGTTTCTCCTTCATGCCTGGCTTGATGAGGCAGTCAGCATCAGGTAAGAAAGTTTATTCTAAGGTTTAAGGATCTGATTGGTAGCCTTTTTTCAGCTCTTCTATATTTGTGGAAGTACACTGTTACCTGTTAAGAGTATGTACAGTTAATTATTTTCATATGTTGACCAGTAGACATACAGTTTGTCTTTAAAATGCTGAATTCTTAAGACACAAGAAGGTATAAAAATGCACAAATTATTAAGATTCTGTTCTTGATTCAGCTGGCTTTTGAAGGGATAATGATGATATATGTTTTGATCACATAATGTTATTAACCTTTTGAAATGTCCTAAAGACCATGTGAATGTGCTGTAGTGGAAACTGGGTTGAAGCTGCAGTCATCTAGACAATATGACCTGGATTTGAGAATTAAAAGCAAAGCACATGGGGTTTACCAGACCTGGTTTTTTATTGGTTGCTTTTTTTTTTTTTTAAGCAGATGTGATCAGATTTGAGATTCTTGCAAAACTGAATCAGTAAGAAACAGGTTCCTTTAAATGTTACTTGTTGGAGTGACAGATCTAGTTCCCTTCACATGAAGGAAGGCCAGACCCCAAACTGAAAGCCTTTAACCAATATCGACTGTACAAAAGAGAACAGAAACTAAAAGACCCTGGGGTGCAAGCCCATACTTTGCTCAACATGGCTGTAATTCCTTCAGGGATAAGTCTAGAGTAGAACTAGGGTGTGGAGGGAGTGTTTGCATTGGGCCCTTAGTTGTATTTCCTATTGTCTTGATATGCTTGGCTAGATGAATGGCAAGATCTCGGCCCAGTGCTTTAATTCCCACCTTAAGCTCTTTTTCCATGTTCAAATGAAACCCTGACAGCAAGAATCTCAAGTCTGTCTTAAAAAGCTGACGAATTAATTTCAGTGTGAATAATTCATCTATTGCAAAATCTAAGCCATACCTACACAATGGCAAACAGAATTGGTAGTTTCAAATCAGGGAAGATGTTTTCACTGGGTATTGAGTCCTCTGACACTGGCTTAGCATGCAGCATCAGCCACATCAGACAAGGCAACACTGGGCATTAAAAGGAAGTGTATTAAAAACCAAACAAAGGGAGTTGTATTGCCACTTGGTATCTAGATGGATGTAGAGTGTTTAAAGAAGGTCTGTAGGGAAGTTAAAGGGAACTGAATGTTGGCTGTCTTGATTACTGCCTGTTATGGGAGGCTAAAATGGATTGGAACTCATCTGCTCTAGAGAGAAAGGTGAAGAAGGTACTTTGACATAAGTTTCAGAAAAATGACCACAGAACTGCTTTTCACCACTTGTTCCTGCATTATTACAATTTGGGGACAGTTACTAAAACAAGTAGATTAGTTTAAAATAAATAAAGGAATTTCTGGAATTTACTGCCACAGGAAGATATGGAGGTAGACAGCAAATTATATAATCAGTCATGGATGGCTGGTCTATAAATGTATGCTGAAGCAGCTAGAAAAAGATTTCACTCATATTTGCTACAACAGCTTTTGGACAAGTGAATGGAGGCTTGGTAGTATGAACATCCTGTTGTCACTGTTGGAGGCACCATATTAGGCTGATGGACCATTGTCCTGAGCCAATAGGACAGTAATGTTCCTCCCTTGAAAAAAGATACTCCTCTTTCTTTTAGAAGTATAGAGCCTCACTTGCTAGACTGTAAAGTTATGTGAGAATACAAAACTTCATTTTAGAGCTTTATGCTGGCATTGGCCACTGGTATTTAATTGCATTGGAGTGCAGATTGTCTGCAAGTTGTTTCAAGTGCTTTGACAAGCCATACAAAGCCTGCCTGTTGCAATAAAAATTCCAATCAAGCTCCTTCAGAAATGCTCCTGAACAATTATTAGGTTGAAGGGCCCCTGAACAAATCTTCAGCTATGAAAGTACACTTGCCCTTGTCAGTGCTGCCTGGTATGCCCAGGGACAGGGTGGATTTGAGCCCAGCCTCAGTGTGTCAGGATCCCATTGTCCTCTGCAGCAGTGTCAGGACTCTGCAGCAGTGTTGCTCTCCAGCCTGTTGATCCCCATAATACAAGCCTAGTCTATGCCACAGTGTTCTGGCTGTGGTGGCCATTTCTGAAGCAGACAGAAGTTCTGGAGTTCTATGACCACTGACAGACGTGTGGTGTGTATTCTCTGCAGTGTGTTCATGTTTCTTCACAGCAGTCTGTTTCCCCTTGCATGCCAGGAGTGCTTAAGAAAAAAAGGCAGGCAAGTGTAAAGCTGCAGATCAAAAGTGTTTCTGGAAAGTCAGAGATTTGTTATTCTAATTGGATGCACAAAGATAACGCAGTGTTTTCTGAGAATCCCTTTAGGAACTGGCAAAGACTGTGTCTATTCATGATTATTTTCACCAACAGCATTTTCCACAGACTCCCATTTGGAAAGGTTGCTGCCTAAAACCGTGAAACCATGATTTTGTCATGTTACCTAAATAACTTCATCTAAAGGTATCATGTTTAAGTCTTCAGGAAAACATTTGAGGTCATTGGCTTGGCTTTCTGAGTGTTCAAAACAACTAACATTGAGTAGCAGCTTTATAATTTCAGGTGAACCAATGGCTTAACTGTACAGACCTAAAAGCATATAATTTCTTACTCTAATATGAAGTTTGTAGTCACTTGTACAGCAGTTCTTTTTTTTCCTGTGGTGAGAGTGGAGAGAAATTGTTGGGTTTTTGTGTTTTATTTTGATGGCTGTTTTGGAAAATTCATGTGGTAGCTAATCTGATCATATTGCAGGATATTTTCAGGAATAATATTTCTAAATAACACAAGAATGTCTGTAGCAGGCTTTCTGCATCTAGGTATATAAGCTAGTAAAAATGATCCTTTCCAGATACATTTGTATTTGGTATAAGCTGATTTTGCTTGCATCATGAGTTATGCTGTACAAGTGTGGACCTCTGTTTTGCTTGTCTTTATACAAAGTCCTCATGAAACAACAGCAGCCTTTGTGTATGTGAAGAAAATACAAAAAACTAATGTTAGTATGCACAGTAACAGCAAAGGTTTAGATCTAGATGTACCCATATTCCTAACAGGGATGTTTTTGCTATAACATCAAAAGCTGGACTTTTTACATGCTAACATGCAATTTAATGGCTTCTAGCATGATTATGACTCTTGTGATCTTTCTTCAACTCCTTTTTTATTCTCATCTTCTGCACAAGCCCATGGTAAGTACAGAGATACCTTCTTCCCCAAATGGACAGGTAAAAATCTCATATTGGTGTCAATACCGAGGACATACAAGCACTTCTTATTTATCAAAGTGAATATTGCTTCAGATTTCTGAAACACCAAACAGATTGTGGTAAAGAAACTCCTTCAGCATTTTATTCCTTCTATTCTCCAGGTCCCTTACTGTAAAAAGTCACTTCCAAAGTAGTATGTGGTGTGTCTTCCTTTTTAAGCTTTTAGAGTGACATTAGGAAGGTTCTAGAATCCATTTTTAAAGTTTATCTGCATGCTCAGGATTTTTTATCTTAATACTCTTGGACTGTCAAACTGACCCTAAGATATATCCTACTAAAAGCTAACAAAAATGAAATTCTAGATCAAACAAACCAAAACAGCACAAAAACAACTAACCTGCAGAATGTCTTCCATGAGTTGCAGTTATTTGTCATTAAATTAATTGGGGACTTGCCAGATTTTAGTGCTTTAGGTTTTAGTTCTGAGTAGCTTGAATGCATGATTGAAATTGTGTATCACTCTGTAGCACACTGAATTAAAATGTTATCTGTCCATGGTCAGACAGTAATTTTTGTCTTGTTTGATGTTCTCTTAAAATTGCAACTACAATCTCATTATGTTGTAGAGAGATGTTTCTCTCATACTACTTGACCTGAAATCTCATTGGATCTGAATTAAATAATAAAGACACTTAACATTACATTGTAGACCGAACTAAACATAGTCTCAGGATTTTTTTCTGTGACTGTGAGAAGCTGGCAATATTCACTTGAGACCCTGGTCTTTGAAGAGGGCACTTTCTTAAGTAAGAAATCAGGCAATACGAGAGAGAATGGAGCTGTAAATGTAAATGTAAAATGTTAAGTCGAAAAGTGCAAATAGGCCACTCGAGAAAATAGAAACCCCCTTGTGGGGATATTAAAGATGCAGTAAAAGAGGAATCTCTCATGACTGATTCTAAGTACCTTGATTATTAAGCCATAAAACTGTAATACTCAAAGTGATCTTCAAATGTGCTACTTTCACATCTTTCATTTTATCCAGTAAGAGTTCAATGAAGCATTTCTTGAAAATGCACTTTTTTTTTTGTTTGGTTTTTGTTGTTTGGGGTCTTTTTTATTGCTGGACTCTTGAGCTCTAATTAACTGTCAACTTACACTTTTTCTAACAGATCAAATGTCTAAAAGGCCAGAGAAACTTCTCAGACCAACCCACTTTTGATGGGATTCACCTTGTCAACCATTTCACAGGAGATGACGAATCATTTCATTCTTCTGATGAAGATTTTATAACTAACTCCATACAGGAGAGTGGGGTGAACTTCCATCTTCCCAGAAGGACTGGTCAGATGTCTTTGGATCACACACTTGTAGACAGCAGTGACAGTGATACAGAGGAAAGTGCCCTTCAGACTGGGAATTCAGGCCAGATGGTTTCTAAGCAGAGAAGAATGGAATCTTACTCTACTACTGTGTGATTATCACTGTGACTAGTGCCGAAGACTTCCACATTTCTTTAAGGCTGAAATTGTGAGGGAACTGAAACATCCAGCAGTTGGTTTAGACAACTATTGAATTTGGTCTGGCCTGTGATAAATATATACATGTACTGTTTATCTGCCTTCTCTCTTTGCCAAATCTTGCTAACAACATACCATTGCCATAAAATAGGTTGGGAAGAGGTTGATGGATGACAGTTTTGACAGTATTACTGAATGTTCCTTGGTTTAGAAACTGCAAATATATTATTTCTTTAATGTGTAAGAAGCATTTTTGCTGTTCACAAACACAGGAATTATTTTCCTCAAAAGAAATTGCTTTTGTGCAATATTTTATGCTCTGAACAAATGTGTATGTTTTACATTGTTATCCTTTTGTGATCAAGATGGACCCTAGTAAACCATCTGATCATGACACATATATATATAATTATCTTATGCTTCTCAATTAGTTTTGTTTTTTTACTAAAGTTATTGGATGCCCACAGAAGGCTTAAAGGAAAGCCTTTATCTGTACTACTTCATATATGCAAATAATGGTCACTAATGTCATAAAGGTGTTTTTCACCATTTTCACTTAAATATATGTGCATCTGCTTTTGATGTTGCTAAATAATAACTGGTCTGAATATGTTAATTACAATAATGTTTATTTTGTACATATTTATGTATCTACACCAAGCTGAAAATGTACATTACTCCATTTTATATGAGGAATGTAAATGTTGCGATATTATTGTCTCTGGTATTCTAACAGGAAAATGAATTCTGTATATACACACTAAAAGTGAATTACTAAATAAAGGCAAAACACTAACTTTGCATTAAGTTTCAGCCTAGCTACACTAACAGGCTCATGTCAGAAATGCTTGTTCAAAACACTATTGACTGAAATCTTTTACCTTCATGTATATGTAATGAAAATAAATTTTTCATGATTTAACAAGATTGCAGCATTTACTGTTTAGTCCCTTCCAGGCTACAGTCCTTGGTTAGCACATAGTTACTTGCAGGCTTTAGCCAGGTTCAAATAAGGTGAAGAATTATTCATGTCTTAGCTTCAATGAATACATTGTCAATGCAGTGGAAATATGTACAATCAGTCCTCTTACTGTTTATGTTACAGAGCTATCTAGGAAATAAGTATTGGTGCCATCACCAAATAGCTGTGATTGAGCAAAGCAGTAAGAGCTGGGCATTCTGCTTCCAGTCTCCTGAAAACTGAGATCCAGTCAAACAGCCTCAGCTTCCTGAACAGAACAAGATATTCTCCTGCTGTCATATGAACATTTACATGCACTCGCAGATACATTCTAGTCAAGGATATTCTGTTAATGCCATCTTATGTAATTAAGCAATCCTTAAGACTTCTCTTAGCAATGTTTGCAACTGTTCTGTTAAATAAAAAGTAGCAATGCAGAACTTGGTACTGATAGGTAGTGTGTATGTTAACTGCTTTGCTATCCATGAGAATCAGTGTAGTTGTTTAAAACTGCAAAAAGTGTGGAAGCGTTGTGCAGAATGCATCTGCTAGTCCCATTAGGCATTTCCTTTCCCTTTATTTTGAGTATGTTTTCAGAAAGAAACAGCACAACTAGGAGATAAAAAATGCTCAAAGGATGATCAAGAAGACTATGGAAACAGCACATTATGGGTATCTCAACAATATCATCTGGCCAGGGGAAATCTAATTTAAATCTTTATGCATGTAGGTGACAAATTCCAAAGTACTGATTTCTGCAGCTCATAACTTGGTTCGGTATTTCTGCCAAATTTTGCAACTAGTGGATATGTAGTTCCAAGTACAGCCTGTGGAAATTGCCACTTCTGAGTTGGATTAGCTGAGTGATTCTTATTCCTGTTGCAAATGTCATGTATGCAAAACCAAATCAGGAGCACTGTAGTTCACAGATGAGTAACAGTTGTCTTCTTCCCTTGCAATGAGCATCTGCTAACTCATGTTTGCACCTGGATCATTGTTGCCCAAGAGGATAGGTGACAAATGTCTTGTTGCCTGTCATCAATACCAGCTGCAAGCCTCTCTTAAAGGTAATGTTCTGTAATAAGTGGCAGGCGTAAAATTCAGTTGGAGGGCCATAAAAACACTGTCTGTTTGAATAGTGAAGTGTTATGATTTTGCAATAACTGCCTTACTGTTCAAGTGATAGTAAATGAGATTAGATGGCAAGGGTTATTTCCTGGACTTTTGTGGGTTTAAAGTATACAAATAGAATAAATACTGATACTGAATAACAGCATAAATAAAAATATGCAAAAGTCCTTATCCAACTGACTCTATCTCTTCTAGCACATAAAAGTGAATCACTGAACATACTGCAGTCTCAGACTTGGTTATACACAGACTATCCTAGAAAGACAGTCCAGGATAGGCTCTTCAGAATCATTCTTGCTTTTTCTCCAACTCTTCTGGCAAATAAATGACACTAATCTCTTTGCCTGTGTATATTATAATTTGAATATACCTCAGAATAATGACAAATCATTCACATAATAGACAATATATATAATAATGTGCCAACAAATAAAACATACTAATTGTGCTACACACCATGATCTTTCTTTCATGACCTTCTAACACACATTGGTGTTTGCTTAGATTTGCTCTTGCATCCAGAAAGCTCAGTATGAAAGCTGAAAGCATAAGGTAAAAAAGTGTGTAAACATGAAAATTCAGATTCCTGAATATGCAAGTGCTACAGCTGAGAAAAGAGGTGGAATAGAGAAGAGGAATGCCCTGCTATATGTGGAGTTTTTGTGCAAACTACATTTTATGTTTGGTAATGAAAATGGTTCTGATTTCCCCGATCTGATAATCAAGTGTCTTTGCTAATCAGAGAATCCTCAACATTTACATTTTCTTATTTCTCCACACTAGAGGAGTGAATATTTTAGGTACTAATAGCATTTATCATTAGACCTCTTTTAAGTCATTTCATTTCATGTGTTATGAGTTTGTAACATTTATGAAAAATTTGTAATGTGGCTAGTTGGGAGAAAGCACATCTGTGGAGTTAAGAAACATATTGCATTCACAGCTCAACAACTATTTGTTCACTGGGGTCAGGTTTTTTTGTTGTTTTATTTCTTATCAAAAAGCAGACATCATCTATATACACATCCACAAAGTACTATCTTCCACTAAACTCAATTTTCAACTGTATGTGCAATTTCTATATTAACAAAAATACATTGCTACAAAAAGGATTAAAAGAAGCATTCATGTTGGAGTTTGCATAAATTTATCAAAACCACTTTGTACATCCTGCTATTGACCTTGATCAGTACTGAACCCTTTTGTGGAACTGCAACATGGAACTGCTTGTTTTTCTGGAGTATTGATGTGATCACTGTTTGATATCAGAGACAGCATTAGTGAACCTTGATGTTTAAACACTTAAACTAGAATGACCTAAAGATATGTTAGCATAAAAATATCCACATTTTATACATGATATGCTGCTAATTCCCCTACCTGTAGAGGCTCCAAATGCTGTAATTCACCTGGTGGGAAGGTAGAGATAATGCAAATCCCCTAGAAAAGCCATTAAAATTTAAAAATCAACTTATAAGATAGAAGTTAGTGCAATCTATATGGAAACTACTATGTTCAATCATGCACCAGCTACTTACTCTGTGTATTACGAAGGAAGATGAAAGCTATGGATAACTAATGGATTTCTAGATTCAATGAAGTACATTTTTTATTCTATGAGATACTCTTACCAGTATATATTCTGTAATTCTCTGAGGGTTTTACCTGCTGAGGGAGTTTTTTGGTTGGTTTTTTTTGGGGGGGTTGGGTTTTTTTTGTTCACAAACTAGTGCAAGACACAAGAAAATCAGTAAAATGCATTTACACAGTAGGCAACAGAACCAGAAATTCTGAGTGATGGAAATACACAATAAATTGACTTTCAGCATAACCTCAATATAGCATGAAGTTTCAGCTTCAGAGTAAACATGCTAATGTATGCATGCCTACTCATGCCTGGACACTAAGATACAACCACTAGATCCGAGATACAACAGCTTAATGCTCTCCTTTTGCAGGAACTAATACCTTATTTCCCAATTATGAAAAACAAAAGCAGTGTGGCATACTCTTTGAATGGCATAGTACTGCACAAGTTGACTGAAATGTCTAGTGCCTCAGTATGAGAACTAGAATTCCTATAGAACATTTTGCATAGTCTATGTTCTATAACAATTGATTCAACCTTTTTCCTGTTCATAATGGAGGTACATTCTGAGTCCACTCCTTCCCAAAGCTGGAATCCCTCTTTTCATCCCAGCCTTCAAGACCACAGCCTACCGTCACTTCCTCTCTCTGCTTTGTGCTCACAGTGATCATTTTCTAATCTGATCTGGGAGCAGCAGGAGTTACTTTGGTTTCCCTAGCAATCAAAAAACTGCAATCAAAATCACTAATTAATTTCTGACATATTTACAGCAATGCATCTATGCCACAAGGAGGACCATAGGGAAGGTAGTGACGAGATGCTGGCAGAAAAAAAACAAACAATAAGCAGCATGTTAAAAGTAATTTTAAAAAGATTAAAAAAAGTAAAGACACACTTCCCAACAGGGTGCACAGTTATACAAGTTCTAGCAGCTTTTCATAGTGGAACGGTTCTGCATAACTGTGGTCCCAAGTTTTATCACTTTAAAGTGGATATAAATTCCCCACATATCACCCTTTACTGCCTTCTCCCAATCCTGACTCCTCCCCACAGGAAACTGCTTCTCCTCCCCTCTGTACCAAGCAGCTAACCTGTCAAATCCTGTTCTTCAAATCCTCCCTCCTGTTGCAAAGTGTCTCATCACTTCTGAACGCAAAGATCTCACCTCCAGCTTGTCACCTTTGGTGCCTTACCTGAAGTTGTTTTAGCTCTAATGCTGACACCAGGCAGCCACTGTAAACTGTGCAGTGAATTACAATGAGTAGCTCTTTACTCATAAACTCGACTATAACACAATCCCACCCTATTTTAAACCCCTCCTTCTATTTCTTTCTTCCCCGCTCTTGTCACTACGGTGTAACAATCATGTGCCATTGCATTAAACTGCATTTTACCAAGTTCTTATGTTTAACTCTGAATATCACTCTCCCTTTGAGAGAAGCATTAGAGTAACTTCGTTAAAACCCAGCCCTACATTTCCCATGAATTACATCGCTGTGCTGGGCTTGGCTCACGGCTTTTCCACGCTGGACGACAGAACACTTGGCACGCTCACACAGCTCGACACTGCACACGCAAGACCATTTCAATGGTTACCGAGCTGCGGCACACAGGTCACACTGTAAACCAAAACAAAAGCTGAAGCCCTTCACCTCTGTTCGGCGTGCCGATACAGCAGACAGCAGCTCCGGTCGGGGCGGGAAGCGCCCTGGGACGANCGCGGGCAGAGCGGGCTGTGCCAACCCTGCGGCCCCGCTAACGCCGGGCCCCGCGGGCAGAGCGGGGAGAGCGGGCTGTGCCAGCCCTGCGCCCCCGCTAACGCAGACCCTACCGGGCCCCGCGGGCAGAGCGGGCTGTGCCAACCCTGCGGCCCCGCTAACGCCGGGCCCCGCGGGCAGAGCGGGGAGAGCGGGCTGTGCCAACCCTGCGGCCCCGCTAACGCCGGGCCCCGCGGGCAGAGCGGGGAGAGCGGGCTGTGCCAGCCCTGCGGCCCCGCTAACTCGGGCAGAGCAGGCTGCGCCAACCCTGCGGGCCCGCTAACGCGGACCCTACCGGGCCCCGCGGGCAGAGCGGGCAGAGCGAGCGCGCCCGGGCCCCGCTAACGCTGGCCCGTGCCATGACCCGCAGCCCGCACACCTTCGGTGACAGAGTTAAAGACAAGACTTCGCTCGCAGCCTCGGGTCATCCTCGGCACCCCTCTGTGGACAGCGCCCGTGTCCCGCTTCCCCCGTCCTCATCGGCGGCGTGAAACAAGTCGCCCGTCCAGCCGAGATGCGGGAAAGCAGAGGATGTACTTCAGGCACGAACTAGTTCTGCAAAACAAGAAACACAGCCAGTTTCGTACCATTTGTCTAATCGTTTGAGAAAACTGACACCCCAGGAGCCGGAGGCCCGCTCCCGGTGCCCATGCAGTACCCACCCTCACACGAGAGATTGTATGCTGGATTTAGCATTTGCTTTGTCCATTCGTTTGATTTCTTTATTTCTGCTGAAGGGGTTTAACCTGATTGGGAAGCAGTAGGTGAGAAAGGGGCGTCCGCAGGTGGGCTGAGCACAAGGGGCTCAGCAGGGTACCTCCCGGAGGACAGCCCCGAGCAGAGCCACTCGGCGCCCGGCAGCACATCCTGCTTCCCGAAAGGCTGCAAGCACCCTCCGAACGGAGATCGATACGCCTTACAGCCCACAGCAGCACCTGTGTACATTTTGAATTTAGATGTATAAAGACGAATGTCTATTTTCTTATAACCAGGTCATAATTATTTATGGGAGTTACTAGTAATTTAATGTGTTCTGGTGCTTTCATCACACAGTCAAAGAGATGTGTAGCAAGATAAAGGAAAGGGCATGAATTTATCATCCCATTTCAGAGGCAAACGAGAAAGACTGTTTTGCAAAAAGTAACAGTGAGTGAGCGAAGACGCATACACGAAATTACACCTAGTTGTTATAATCTAGTTATTTCTACTGATTGATTCTTGAAGCTGAAGGCGTGAATGATTTTCGGAGTAATCAACTTAAGGTGCAGCAAAGAGGACGCGTTACACAGATGCCGTAAGTAAAACTGCCGTGCCCAGCACCGGCAAAAATGAAGGTGTCAGTCGTGTTCTGCAGCTTCCTTTTGTGTCACAGTAAAGCATCACACAGTTGTGGACAGTTTTACTCGAAGTGGTGTTCGCTTGCTTAGTTAGATTTTGTGAAGTCAGACTAGTCTTATGAACCGTAGCGGCTCGCAGGCAGCAAGTGGCTAATTTTCTGTAAATGTTTCGGGGCTGGTGGTGAAAAAAAAGCGTCTGATCTCAAAGCCAAGCATACTCCTGAGTGTGAGGGAGGCTGAAGTTTGCTTCTGTCAAGTCCGACTTTACTCTGAGTCGTTTCTGAACGGGAAATGGTGTTAAACCTCGATTCGCTTACTGCAGCGTCGCATTAGGCGACCCTACAGTCACCGAAACGAAGTTGCTGATAGCCTGAGATATCTGAGAGCGAAGCCCGGAACCACCTCAGAAAGATACCGGAGACCCGAGCCTGACTTCCTGCCTGCATTAGGAATCCGAGATCAGACCTGGAAAACTGTATTTTGGGATCGTGTGTGTGCACAAAGCAAGGCAAACCTTTTTCTTTTTGCAGAAGGGAGCAGGCTTCCCCGTTGTGCACGCAGGGGTCCCCACGTCAGGATGCTGCCTAACGCGAATCCCGTTACCGCTCTCGTCGCCGGTGCCCCACGGATCCGCCCCGTGTTAGCACCTGAGCACCGGCACGCAGGCGAGGAGGGCAATCTCTTCCCACTTGCCTGGCTCCACTGCGCTTTCCCCTTAGGGTTTGAATCGCTGTCAAGCAACAGTAGCCAGAGGGGGTGGGGGAAGGGACGGGGGGACGACACCTCTCGCCTACCCCTTCCATATTTAACCATTACCTAAATCCGAAGGGAAATGAGCAAACCTCTAGGCTTGGGTCTTAAGGTATTTTCAGCGCCGTTGGGCGTATTTATCCCAGAAGAGTTTTCCACAACAAGTTATTTCTAGTCTAGGAGAGGTCTCCGTCGCCCAGGGCCCAGGCTTAGCCCCGATAACAACGCCACGCACGGCCCGATGGCAGCGGGAGCTGGGTTCCCCCACTGCCGGGCCAAGGGCAGGGGATGCGGCGCTGAGCGGGCTCGGCAGGGCGAGCGCCGGCTGCCCCTGCCCTCTGCCGCTGGGAGTCAATCTGTGTTTTGAATCTGTGACTTGTTCTCGTTGCGGAAGTCGAAGGGGATCCAAGAATAGTTCAGATAGATGTGTGTAATTTCTAGAGCAGAACCCCGAGAGAAACGAAACGCCCGATTCCAGAATGACACTTCGATGTCACTTCAGAGAGCTCTGTGGGGTGGAATACGGTAAGGCGTTTTCATTTAAGGAAAACTGAGAGAGAAATAGAGGCGGGAAACACTACTGATTTGTGAGGCTTTGGCGCTTTTTGTATTTTTTT